>OX333074.1:28993057-29355557 GCA_946863875.1 Alloplasta piceator
ATGTAGAGGCTGAAACTCAACAGAAAGGTTGTCTAAGGCCTTCAGAACCTCTACGTAGAGACTGAATTTAGACAAAGAGGCTGCCTTCACCTAAAAAAAAGTATAGTTTTGTTTGCAAGGATCAAAAATGATTTCAGAATTGCAGTATCTTGTTTACAATCAATGGTCTTGAACATACTTTATGTTAGTTTATCTGGAATAATATTCGAAAAAAATGTTCAGTTTGAAAAATAAAAATGAAAATGCATCGAAAATTAGATCATGCAAATTCGAAATTTGCAAGTAGCTTCCTTATTTTTCTCCGTCGTTCGTCAAGCCTTCTTTACGAAGACCTCCTTAACCATCTTCATGACATGTATATTAATCATGTTTTGAAATAATGATTAGAAAAAAAATAAATGTATGAAAAATAGCCCAGGAAAGAACAGCCCAATTATCGTGTAATTTCGATCATTCAATTACATTTAAAAATTAGTTTTGTTCTCTCTGGGGGGACTTTGCCCCCCTCCACCCCCAGAAGGGGCTCTGGTCTCTCACCCTGCCAGGGGGCTGCCTCCCTTCGGACCCCCCGCTCTCGCATGCGTTACACGCAGCTCCAATCATCGCACAAAAAACATTTATTATACACACACACACACACTCGACTTTGCTTCCGTGATACACATTTCAATTTATCCGTGTTAAGCGCCTGGCTGATGGTGAGAAGCGAGAGAGACACCCGTGCATAAGCGACTGTGATGCGCGCGGCGCGTGGCGGCAGCGGCGCGGTTGATAATGGGGTGAGAGCTTAGACCAGGGGGTCCAAGTACAGATGGGGATGAGTGAGGCAAAGTTTCGCCTTAACCGTCTACTAGGAGCGCTCGTGTCGCTACCCATAAGTCATTGCGTCGATTTTCCATCCGCTCGCTCTTACTCACGGCACTCACCCATGGTATCCATGGCACCGAAATTTCCGCCATCTTGGTTTGTTGCGTGTTGCGCGTCTTGATCAGTGGGTACGAGCCACCATAGTAAATGTTGAGGCAAAGTTCACGCTGGTGACGCTCGTAGTAGACGGTTAGAGAACTCATGCCTATGACATATATATATGCGTATGACATATATATATATATTCATATACATATACCAGGTGTGTAAGTATGAAACCGGAATTTGCCCATAGGTGGCACTAGATGTCGATGCAGTTACCGACACATCACGTCAGCGGTGTCTTGTTATTGTATTGATATCCGACAAAGATTTCCAACTTACAATAACACGAGTTTTATTTAGTAGCATTAGTTTATTAGTGATAAACATGTCGAGTTATGTGCCAACAAATTACGATTTGCGGACAGCCCTAATTTTCTGTTTTCATCTGAAGAAAACCGCAGCCGAATCGCATCGAATTGGCAATTGGTGAGCATGCTCTCGGTAAAACACAGTGGTTTAAACGGTTCAAAAGTGGCGCTACGGACGAAAGACAATGCTGTGTGTTTGTTGGGATCAGAAGGGCGTAATCTACTACGGGCTGCTGAAACCTGGGGAAACTGTCAATACTCAACGCTACCGACAACAAATGACCGATTTGGATCGAGTTTTGCGTGAAAAACGACCAGAATACCAACAAAGACAACACAAGGTGATTTTGCTGCATGACAATGCACCAGCACACAAAGCAAAACAGGTCCAGAAAACGAAAGAGTCGTTCCGTTGGGAGATTCTTCAGCACACGCCTTACTCACCAGACCTTCCCCCATCCGATTACTACTTGTTTGCATCGATGGGACACGCACTTGCTGAGCAGCGCTTTACTTCTTACGAAGATGTACGAAAATGGCTCGATGACTGGTGTGCCTCAAAAGAGCAACAGTTCTTTTGGCGCGGAATCCACAAATTGCCAGAAAGATGGGAAAAATGTATAGATAGCGACGGACTTTGAATAAGTTACTTTGTATCATATCATTACAATAAACGTGTTTTTTCTGTACAAAAATTCCGGTTTCATACTTACACACCTGGTATATATATAGATTTACCCCCTCTCCATGGCCCCCGAAGCAGGTTCATTTATATTATTATTATTTTTTCATTTCAAATGTCCCAGGATACAAAAATATAGTAAAAATGCCAGTATATTTGTGTCTAAATATGTTTCAAATATTTCGTATAACTATTCATCTCAATATATGACTATTCACAACATTCATATTTACACATCGAAATATTTAACAAGCTTTTAGATTAAAAAAACGCTTAAAAGTTCTTTTTCTATTCGCGAATCAGATAAAATTAATCAAGTGTTGATTTGTATATGCGGCCGTGTAGAAAATTAGTGAAGGGAGGAATCGGCTGCGATTCGGCCAGTGGTTCCAAATAAAATTGGACAATTTTGGATAACGTTTCGATCCTTATTCGGATCCTCTTCAGATTTATTATTTCTCAAAATTACATTCATCTTAGTCTTATTCTGTATAATACATTTCGATATGTTTTGATATGTTTTACATCATAAGTTTATGTGATGTGTCATGACTGACCTGAATTCGTAGGGGTAATTTTTGATCTTTTGATGAATCTTGGATGATATTCATTATGAATTTATTATGTCAAGACAGGTCGTTTTTTTGCGATCTTTGATGTCTGCGAGTGAGAGGGTTTTGATATTTTAGTGCTTAGTTAATGTTCTTTAAGAGAAGGTGTGTATATGTTATTTACCTATGATTTTCGTATTTGACATTTTCCAAGATTTATTTTTTATCAAAATTGACAATTTTCATTACATGATCTTGTCAAACGGTCAAGGTGTTTCGAGAGCTTAGTAGCAACTGAGTATTAGAGACGAGTAAAGACGTTGGGGCAGTGGGATCGAGTATTGAAGAGTGGGGGTATTTGTTACGGTTGAGGAAGTGGCCGTTAATTATTTTTACATGCCGAACGAATTGTGGTAACGAGTCTTAAACCGGTTTTGGATTGATAACTGTTAGATTTGGTAATGAGTTTCAAGCTGATGGTTGGTAATTTAAGATTTTTCAGTTATCGTTTGAAGTTTTGTTAAATTATTGAATTATATATGCTGCTCAGTTTGTCAATGTCGGTTCTAAAATTAATTGCTTTGTAATGCGCTTTAATCTGAATCATTTCAAGACTTAATCGCTTTTTTAGCCATATTTCGTTATTTAGAATTTTGACATCGTCAAATTTAAAGTTGTGATTTAATTCGATTCCGTGTTTGTTTAAGACTATTTTTATGTTCGTTGTTTCTGGTTCTTAGATATCTTTTTGTTTGTCCTACGTACAATGCATCCCAATCGTTACAATCGATTCGGTAAACTACGTTTGATTTATTCATCTTGTCAATTTTGTCTTTTGTGAAACCGATGATAGAGCGAATGTTGTGTTGGTTGTTGGTAACTAATGTTATATTGAATTGTTGAAAGAGACGGATCAGTTGGTGGTGAATATTTTCAGTATATGGTAAATTTATCAATCTAGAGGAGTCGAATGTGTTGTTTGTATTGGTTTCATCTATTATTTTAAGGTTTTTCCATCTTGTGAGAATTTGGTTAACGCCTTTTTGTAATCTGCTAAGTGGGTTTTTATTTGTGATTTTATATGTTGTTTCGTCTGCCAGTAAATTATGGATTTTGGTAATGTAATCTTGTTTATCTAATATAACGGTTGAGTTTCCTTTATCTGCTCTTGTAATTATTAATTGAGGATTGTTTTTGAGGAAAGTATATTTATCTTTGATAATTTTGTTGGTGTTCAAGAATGAGTCTGGAGTTTTTACTTTATGAATTAATTTGGTGAATTTCTCTCTAATTTCATCATGTATTGGTTTTTCTAGTAAATTATCTATTTTTGATTCAAATTCTGAGATGGTTTTGTAGATGTATGTTTTAATATCTGGTAGTTTTATGTATGGAAATCGAAATTTTTCACCTAATGATAAAAAGGTTGATATATGTGTTGGAATGTCTATGTTTGTCAGATTGATTAGCCATTCTTTAACTTTGTTGTTTGAGATTGTTGATTCTACGTTAGTTAATGGGTCATTAATTATGTTATTGCTTGTGTTGTGTTGGGTATTTTTTGATGTTGCAGAATTTAAAAGATTGATATGTGATGTCGGTTTTTGCCTTGTATGTTGATTTTGATCGTTTATGTTTCTTTGATTTCGATTCGATTGTGATGTGATTGTTCTTAGAAATTCGTCATAATTAAAAGTATGTTGATGGATATTTCGTGTCCTTTGATACCTGAGGTTGTTTAATTTCTTTTGGTGTTTGTCAAAAAATTCTTTTGATATTCTGTTAAGTTCCATTTGTTCAAGTTTGAAGAATTTTTCATTTATGTGTTTTGGAACTTTCGCGATTAGTTCGGTGTTTTTTTGAATTTTTTTGTTGAGTATTTTAATTCCGTAATTCAGGTCATCAATCTCTATGTTAAGTAAAGATTTGTAGGTTTTGGGTAAGATTGCTTTGAGTTTAAATTTATTTCGGTTATTAAAAATTAGGATGTTGTTTACGTTCTGCGAATAAATGTGTTTAGGCATTAGACCTTCTTGTCTGCATTTCAGTAAAAACCGTAGTTGTTGGTGGTAACGAGTTTTCGCGATGTTATTGCGTTTCCAATTTTTAAACGCTGCAAGGATGATGCAACCAAATAATTGAAGAATCTCATTGGAGAAGGTCATTTTCTTAGAGTTTTCAGCCAGTTAATCCAAGTGTTGATTTGGATATGCGGCCGTGTAGAGAATAAGTGAAGGGAGGGATCGGCTGCGATTCGGCCAGTGGTTCCAAATAAAATTGGACAATTTTGTGTAACGTTTCGATCCTCTTCAGATTTATTATTTCTAAAAATTACATTTATCTTAGTCTTATTTTGTATAATACATTTTGATATGTTTTGATATGTTTTACATTATAAGTTTATGTGATGTGTCATGACTGACCTGAATTCGTAGGGGTAATTTTTGATCTTTTGATGAATCTTGGATGATATTCATTATGAATTTATTATGTCAAGACAGGTCGTTTTTTTGCGATCCTTGATGTCTGTGAGTGGGAGGGTATTGATATTTTAGTGCTTAGTTAATGTTCTTTGTGAGAAGGTGTGTATATGTTATTTACCTATGATTTTCGTATTTGATATTTTATAAGATTCATTTTTGATCAAAATTGACAATTTTCATTACATGATCTTGTTAAACGGTCAAGGTGTTTCAAGAGCTTAGTAGCAACTGAGTATTAGAAACGAGTAAGGAGGTTAGGGCAGTGAGATCGAGTATTGAAGAGTGGGGGTATTTGTTACGGTCGAGAGGGTTGCCGTTAATTATTTTTACATGCCGGACGAATTGTGGTAACGAGTCTTAAACTGGTTTTAAATTGATAACTGTTGGATTTGGTAATGAGTTTTAAGCTGATGGTTGGTAATTTGAGATTTTTCACTTATTATTCAAAGTTTTGTTAAATTATTGAATTATATATGCTGCTCAGTTTGTCAATGTCAGCTAAGTTTACGACGTACTTTCAAATTAAGTGAGAGCACTTTTTACAGCGTACAGTTGAAAGTTCGACGGTGTACAACGACCGCCGGTATTTCTCACTCGCGGAATCACTGCAATGTCTGCCCCCGTATCGACTAGAAAATTCTGTCCCGTTTCGCTATCGAAAATGATTAGACGGTATTGCTTTTGTGAGTCTATGTTGACCGTCTCGATACGAAAGGCGCGACTAGTTTCCCGAATTAGTATTATTATTATCACGAGACGACCACGCACAGGGACTTTGACAATGATGAGCTTTAGCACCGAACCGTCGGTGGTATTAACACTTGCGCTCACTGTTACTGTTGTTACTGCTGTTGCGGTTGTCGCTGTTGTTACTTTTGTTGCTCGGCCAGGGAGATTTGGATCTCTTTCGGCTCCGATCATGCTCCCGTTGGTTGACATTACGCTCCCTTGTGAATCTTTCGAATCGAGCGGTTAAAGTTTCGACACGACGATTCAATTCGGCATGCTCCGATGAACCATTGCTGATGACATCGATACTAGCAGGGCGATGCAGGTCCATGATTTTGTCTGCGAGGAGTGACAACTTGTTTAAGTCTTCTTCGGTTGATGCGGACAGTATTGCGTTCACATTCTGCGGAAGCTGCTCCAAAAACAGCGACTTGAGCAGAGTATCCTCGCACTGGTTGGACGATAAGTTACGCATGTGCTGTAAGAAATGCAAAGGTTTTTGGTCACCCAAAAGCTGTCCTTTGAGCAACCGACGGATTTTACTTTCCTTTGATTCTGCGAAAGAGTTGAGAATACGAGTTTTAATATATTCATATTTATTCTCAGTCGGCGGACGGAGAATGACATCAGTGACGAATGGAAGCACTGAAGGATCGAGATTAGCGATCAAATATTGATACTTCGTTTCGTCGGTCGTTATTCTCGCGATGCTGAAAGCCGCTTCGACTTGAAAGAGCCAAACTGCGGGATCGTGTTTCCAAAATGTCGGGAGCTTTGCGATGCGCGACATGTGTACATCGACTGGAGCTGCGGCCGCTTCTAAAGCCATCGTTGCTGTAAAAAGACGACAAAAATCATGAAAATATATGGCGAAAAGTAACCGGAGAAGCGTTCGAAAGATCCGCGAACAAGAAAAAGCGATGATTGTTCGTGGATTCACGAGATATTAACAGATGCACGCACGTGGGCGGCGCGTTGCCTCGTGGTCACCCGGTTAATTATCGCGGTCAAAAGTTGATAAAATTTCAGCGAGAACGTCCCACAACGTGAATTACATGAAATAATTGATTAAACGCGAGAAATGCGTTTTGAATTATTACTCACGAAATGTTCGAGTCGATGCGCGAAAACGGGGCAAGAGTCTCGAGGCGGTTTTCGCTAATGGCCGACGTCGACGAACACGCGGCGAAAATTCGCGATATCGTTCTTTCGCGAGAAATAATCACGTCTGGGTCACCAGAATTATTGTGGGGGTTTCCTCAGATCCAGGATCGCTGAATGATGGAGTGTACGAGAAAACGGATTAGGTTAAGATAATAAAATATATATCTTTATTCACATTTCTATATACAGTGTTTTGAGAGCGCAGTATGTCGCCTCGTTTCTCGTAGAATACTGAATTATCATCATATTTCTCCTTATCACTATGTGAAACATAAACCATGTAAAATATATAGAAGGGGAACAAAACACGATCAAACGCCACGGCTATCCGTGGGGGAAACGCGCTGATTGAACGAGCGCTGAAAGCATCTGCGCGATGACGCTAATGGACGCTTTTAAGGGGAACGTTGAAAACGTTCACTATCAGTGGCTGAACCCACACCTGCCAGAGTCGAGCCGCCATCTAGCGGCTTGCACTCGAACTCAAACGCAAACTCAACTCAAACGCAACGGGTACAACAGACTGGGATTGTCTGAGGGGGGGGGGGGGTATAAGGTATGGGAAGGGGTATTACCGGCGTCGGCCTGAGGGAGGAGTGGGGGAGCTTGGCTAGCAGAAAGGTGGGAGATGAATCTCAGGGATTTGGATTCTTTTTACACGGCAACCATGAAATTAATTTTCTGTGGTTATTCAGAGGCCGTGTCCCATTGTCGGGCGCTACTTATAACGCTTTTTGCGTTATGGACAATTCAGAAAAAAATGCGGAGGGACGGGACCGGGATTCGAACCCGGGACCTCTCGATTGCCGGTCGAGTGCTCTTCCAACTGAGCTATCCAACCCGCTACCGACATTATTTCCGAATTGTCCATATGTACACGATTTCGTGTTACACTGTATATACCGTATATGCCTTTATATGAAAGTATATATCTGTATATACCTGTATATGCCTTTATATACTTGTATATACCTGTATATACTTGTAAATACCTGTATATACCAATATATACCTGTATATGACTGTATGTACGTGTATATACTAGTATTTACCTGTATATACTTGTATACACCTGTATATACCGTATATGCCTTTATATACCAGTATTTAACTGTATATACTTGTATATACCTATATATATCTGTATATACCTGTACATATCTGTATATTTGGGTGGGCCGAAAATCCGCTTTTTTTGAAATTCTTTAAGCAATAGCAAAAATATTGTTCATTATGCTACAAAAAAAATCTGTGTAAAGGGAAAAAATTTTGAGTCAACATCCTAGGCTCGCCCAAGCTCGTTAAAGTTTAAAGTGTTGAAAAAATTTTTTCCCCGTTTATCTTTATTGGAAATTTAATTCTCTACAAAAAAGGTCTTTATATCAAATTATGTAAGATCGATAGTTGCTAAGATAATTGCTGTTTTAGTGAAAAATATGTCATTTTTCTCTATGATTATATTTTTCATGAGTACAAAAAAATTGATAAATTTTTATTTTATATGAAATTCAATTCTCTACAAAAAAGGTCTTCATACGAAATCATGTAGGATTGATGGTTTTTAAGGTAATTGCAATTTAGTAAAAAAAATTGTCATTTTCCTCTATATTTATATTTTTTATGGTTAAAAGATAATTGATACAAACCATACTTTACGGGAAATTTAATTCTCTACAAAAAAGGTTCTGATATGAAATCATGTAGGATTGATAGATACAGACAAAAATATAGCACTGCCCCTCTGCCGTCGCACCACGTCTCGCCGTCACTCCCCCTCTTCCATCGCACCGGGTCTCGCCGCAGGAGTGCGTTCCGAACATATAATGGGAGAAAGAGAAAAGTCGCTCGGCGAGTCATTCGAAACGCACTCCAGCTACTTAGAGATAGTGGCGCACCTAGCGGACAGTACAGTTGCAAATTTTCTTCGCATCAGGGCCTAGCCCCGCTACCAAAAATAACGCGAGTTTCCGGATCTGTATGTAAGACTGTAGTTTACGCTCGACCGGACTCCGTGCCGCTGCGCGTATGTGAACTTTGTTTTGTGTATCTTCAATTACAAAGTTACATAACCTTAATAAATCGTGTTACGTTGCTTATTTAATGGATTCATTTATTGTTTTAACACATCGTTAAGAAAAAAGCACAATTAAATTATTATATTTTTTCAATTATTTTGTAAGTATGCGTGATAAAATACATTAATTATTTAATTGATAGCAATTCCAATTATGAATTTCTAATGTTATCTTTTCGAAATCATTTCATTTGTAGCAATACAATCGTGTGTGCTGGAATGTCTACGTGTCCTATATTCGAGGATTCAAAAAAATTATCAGAGAGTCAACTACCGACAAATGAAGATATTGTGACGTACTGTAATTATATTAGAGAAGAAAAGAAATCTAAGTGTTCATTTGAACCATCATGTTCGGAAATTGCTAAAACTGTAGCTTCAGATGTAGAAAAATTATTTTCCGTAGTTTCTATTCCAGTAGTTTCAAATCACCGAATTATCCAATTAATTAATTCTGAACATCAAAAGTACTTGCAGGTAAAAAAAATATTCAGCAATAAATGCTTTTCATCATTAACTGGTAAGAAAAAAGTAAATGATTTTAAAGCTGAGTCAAGAAAACTGTTTGATGTAAGTTCCTGTAAATGTACTGAATTCGAAAAATGTGATCGTTCAGAAGAAAAAAAAATACCTGTCACTCAGCGTGAATTTCTTATAGATCAAAGAACTACACGCTTAAAAAAAATTCTTCTCCAATCATCAAACTGTACTGATGAAGATATTGAATGTTTAGTTCGCAGTATTTCTTCTTTTTCATCGGTTACTGAATACAATTTCTCACAAAAATCAATTTCTTCTATTGAAAGCTCTTCGTCAAATAAATCCTCAGTTTATGAACCAAGTTACAGGCAAAAAAAGGCATTGTTTCTAATTATATTCACAATCAAAATAGAATTGAATTTAAAGAAACTGCTCTTACCAGTCAGAGATACAATATAAGTAATCGCGCTACTGCAGCTCTTGTGACATCAACTCTGATAGATTTGGGAAGTATCACCAAAACTGATGAAAAATTAGTCACGGATAAAAATAAAATTATAAGAGAAAAATGCAAAGTTCAAACAGTTTTAAAAAAACGTGCAGAAAAAAATATCGGGTTTGAAGGTATTTATTTTGATGGAAGAAGAGATGATACTGTTATTCAGGTGAAAAAAGATTCTAAATATTTTCGCCAATCAATCAAAGAAGAGCATATATCTCTTGTCAAAGAACCAGAATCAAATTATATCGGACACGTAACTCCGATATCTGGACAATCTAATGATATTGCCAACTGTATTTATCAATTTCTGGCAATCTATTGGAGATATAAATGTGATTGGCTGTGATGGGACGCCCATTAATACCGGTTGGAAAGAGGGAATAATTCGCCGTCTTGAAGAAAAATTTAACCCGTCTATTCAATGGGTAATTTGTTTATTGCATTTAAATGAGTTACCGTTGAAACATTTATTTCAATTTCTTGATGGTACAACATCTGGTCCTAATTCTTATGAAGGGCCTATTGGGAAGCAGCTTTTGAACTGTGAAAAACTACCAGTTGTTGAATATAAAAGCGTTGAATGTGATATACCGTCGGTTTCAATCTCTGATTTGAGTAAAGATCAAAAATATTTATTACTAATTGCTACAGCAATTAAATCGGGTAAATGTTCGGATGATTTAAGAAATTATAATCCTGGTCCTCTATGCCATGCTAGGTAGTTAACAACGGCAAATAGAATTTTACGATTGTACATTTCTACTGAAAAACCTGATACTAAATTAAACAAATTAGTAGTCTACATTCTTACAGTTTATGTACCAGTATGGTTTTTAATGAAATCAAAGAATACGATCGATCAAGGGGCCAAACATTTATTTGAATTACTGAATAGATCTCGATATTTGCCTAAAAAAGAAAAAAAAATTGTCACTGATTGTCTCTCGTAAAATGCCTTTTGTGCATTTCCGGAAAACTTACTTCTTGCAATGCTAGTGGATGATAGATCAGATGTACGCAAATTTGCTTTAGAGCAAATTATTGAAGCAAGAAAAATTTCGGAGTCATCGAGAAAACATTCCATTCGTTATTTTCAACTACCTTCCCTTCTGCTCAATGCAAACGATTATACCGAAATGATAAATTGGAATCAGTATAACATAACATCTCCTCCTATTATAAACAATACATGCACAAATGAATTAAAGAAAATGTTTGCAAATAATGATGTTGAACCGAGATGTAAGTGGGAATTTAAAAATTTTCCTTGTCACACACAAGCAGTAGAACGTACTGTTAAGCTCGTGACAGAAGCTGCAAATAAAGTTTGTGACTATGAAAATAGAGATAGACTCATTCGCTCGACTTTAGAATCTCGTCGAAAAAATCCAGTATTTGATAGTAAACAGCAATATAATGTGTAATTTCTGTAATATCAGTTCCAAATAATAAAAAGCCATATAATTTGTATAATTCTAGAATTTGTTAATTTTAAATCATTTCCTTTGAATTATTACATGCTCTGCTCTTATTATAATTATTACTTTTATTCTAATTTGTGAACTAATTTTTTGTCGACAAGTTGTTTTAATAGCAGATACTTCAGTCTGTCACTCAATAAATTACATGATAATAATAGTTGATACGATAACAATTTTTAATAGAAACTATTTTCAGGTGAGTCTGTAATCATTGCGAATATTTTAATTATTATATAAGAAAACTCGAAGATTGTTTTTGTAGAGAATCTAATGAAAAAAGGGAGGAAATTTTTTTGTTCATAGGAAAAATATTTATAGAAAAAATGACTATTTTCAAGTAAATTTGCAATTATCTTAGAAATCATCAATGATACATGATTTCATATAAGGACCTTTTCTGTGAAGAATTAAATTTCCTATAAAATATGGTGCTTATCAATTATTTTTTAACCATCAAAAACATAAATATTGAGGAAAATGACAATTTTTTTACTAAATTGCAATTATCTTAGAAACCATCGATCTTACATGATTTCGTATGAAGACCTTTTTTGTAAAGAATTGAATTTCCTATAAAATAAAAAATTTAACAATTTTGTTTACACACAAAAAATATAAATATAGAGGAAAATGACATATTTTTCACAAAAACAGCAATTATCTTAGCAACTATCGATCTTACATAATTTCATATAAGGACCTTTTTTGTAGAGAATTAAATTTCCAATAAAGGTAAGTCAAGAAAAAAAAATTCAACACTTTGAACTTTAACGAGCTTGGGCGAGCCTAAGATGTTGACTCAAAATTGTTTCCCTTTACACAGATTTTTTTTGTAGCATAATGAACAATATTTTTGCTATTGCTTGAAGCATTTCGAAAAAAGCGGATTTTCGGCCCACCCTACTGTATATACCTGTATGTATTAGTATATACTTGTATTTACCAGTATATACGTATGTAAACTATGTATATAGATAATGCCATATATAACGCTATATATATATATGCCTTATATATATAGATGATGCTATATATAAAACTGCATACATATTCGTACATATGCTATTATATGTATAGATGAATGCATCGATAATGCATATAAGATCGCCTACGTATAGCGGGGCGAAAGAGAGCGGCGCGCGCCGTGTCTACCGCACACTAATATTTTCCCATTACCACATATGCAAGCCCTTCTCTATAAAATCGTATCACATCGCTTATATACGGGCTTGTTAATCTATAAGCGTTCCCACAAAACTGTTGAAGAATTTTTCTGATGATAAATATTCGGAAAAATTCGCCCAATATTATGATATCTCAACATCGCGTGGGCGGAAAAAAAATAATGGTATCAATGGAAAGCTATTTTTTTTTTTAAGAAAAGTATATTCGTGAAATGTTAAAAAAGTTGTCTCGTTTTTTAGTAATATCGAATTGAAGTGTAAAAGAGGCGTGGATTGAGGCATATTCGCGTATATAAGAGTACGCGGCATCTCGACTGAGACTTTCAGTTTTTTTAATACTTGGCGTCGAGTCGCTGCCGCGACTCTTGATATATCACATTTGTTTGAATTCATCTTAAATATTTGAAAACTTTTAAAAAAATAAAAATGATATGTACTCAATAAAAATTCAAAAACCATATTTGCAGTTTGTATAAAAAAAATCGTTGTAGTGATTTGTGCTGCCAGAATATAATAATTTATGTACTTGAAGATTCGAATGTTCGAATGTTTGATTTTACAGAGAAGGGCTTGCATTAGTGTGGGAAAATATGAGTGTGTGCGAAAACACGGCGTATCCCCACCCCGCCAACCATAGTCTCGGGCTCATACACAGGCTTGCATGTATATTTTATCTCTCTATATAAAAAGAAGTATATGTGTGTATGTGCGAGTGTGTCGAGTATTTTTTTATATATACGATGTATATTAGGGTGGTCATTCGAGATTTGATGCTTTAAATATATATTTTTTCTTTATATATATAAAAGAATATGTGTGTGCGAGTGTTCGCGAGTGTTTTTTAATATACACGATGTATATTAGGGTGGTCGTTATTTCAGGTATCAACTTACGATTAAGTGGTCATTCAAGATTTGATGCTTTAAATAATTATATACATATTTATTAAGATATACATTAGTGTGGTCATTATTTCCAGGATAACGTTCTGGCACAATTATGAAAATAATTTTTTTTCTGTGTTCTACTATTCCATATAATGTCCCCAAATTTCAAATTCATTGAAGAGGTACTTCATATAAAAAAAAAAATAGAAACCCATTTTTTTAAGAAATTTTTTAAATATTTTTTTAAATATGAAGTACCTCTCCGATCAATTTGAAATTTAAAGATATCATCTGGGATAGTGAAACACAATAAAAAAATTGTTTTCATAATTGTGCCAAAAAACACGATAAAAAATCTATATTATCTATACCTATCTATATCTTTTGTCTATATCTTCTCTATCTATCTATATGTATATAAAATCTTTTTTTACGACAAAAAATCTATATTTCTATGGAGTTTGATCTAGTTCTGACCAACAGATTTTATAAATGAGTTTCATGCACATGGGTGTATAATGGGTATATACTAGGGTGGTCTTTATTTAGGTTATGTCGTTTTTTCTTTTGACGATAGTGCTAAATCGGTTTAAAATCAATATATAAAAATGCATAACAAATTTCAGCTCGATATCTCAATTTTAACCTGGCCCCCACGGCAGTCGAAGTTTTAAAGTGGAAATACGTGTATTTTATACGGTCAATGATTTTTACATTTTTTCAACTTAGTTAATATTGATTAAAAAATTTAAAACATGGCACATATATTGCTCATAGTATAAGGTATTTTTTTAGTATTGTTTCAGATTTTTCATCCTCGATTTTCTACATACCCTCCCGCTAAAAACTTTGGACACATTTGTCGAATTTCGCACCACACTAAAAGTTTGATTGCGGAGTCAATAATGAAGATAGCTATATTTTCCGAGCGGCGTTTGAAAGAGGACATATTAACCTTCATTTTGCTTTTTTAGAAATTTCTCTATGATTTTTTTTTAACCCGGTACGCACTTTTGAACATGATCATTGGCCCGGTACGCACTTTTGAACATGGCCATTTGCCATGTTCAAAAGTGCGTACCGGGCTCAAAAAACATCGTAGAGAAATTTAAAAAAAAAACAAAATGAACGTTAATATGTCCTCTTTCAAACGTCGCTTGGAAAATGTAGCTATCTTCATTCTTGACTTCGCAATCAAACTTTTAGTGTGGTGCGAAATTCGACAAATGTGTCCAAACTTTTTAGCGGGGGGGTATGTCGAAAATCGAAGATGAAAAATCTGATAGAATACTACAAATATACCTTATACTATGAGCAATATATTTGCCAAGTTTCAAATTTTTAAATCAATATTAACTAAGTTGAAAAGATGTTAAAATCATTGACCGTATAAAATACACGTATTTCCCCTTTAAAACTTTGACTGCCGTGGGGGCCCGGTTAAAATTGAGATATCGAGCTGAAATTGGGAATGGGTTTCTATTTATTTATTTAAAACCGATTGAGCACTATCGTCAAAAGAAAAAACAACATAGCCTAAATAAGGACCACCCTAGTGTATACACAACAAGCCATGCATTTTCATTTTTTGTTCTTCCGTATATTGGACGATTTCAACACCAATTTATATAAAATTCATGTGAATAAATTGAATCAGGAAAGATACTTCGAAAGAACTTTCAAAAAGAAGTGAAATCAATCACAAAATACTTCTGAGAAGTAAAAAAAAGGACGCCAAGTATTAAATCCCAAAAATTCGAATTTAAAAAAAATCCCAAAAATTCGAATGTAAAAAAAAATCCCAAAAATTCAAAATTTAGAGGAAATCCTAAAAATTTGAAATCTGAAATTTAAAAAAAAAACACAAATCACACAAGCCAAGCCAAAAATTTGGCGTACGTAAATTATTAAAAACCAAGCCAAACTAGAAAACTTGGCGTGCAGGGTTAAGAACCAATACGCTCGGCGAGGGAAAACGGAGTCCAGTCGCCCTTACCGTTTAACGAAGGAGTGAATGAACGAGAAAATAAAAAAGAAAAAAATTCATCAAGTGCACTAGTAAGCAACGGTGAGAAAAAACACAAGAGGTAACGGCCGAGTAAGCTAGTGAATAACTATGAGAAAAGTTCACTGAGAAAAATATTGTACAAGGTTTATATTTAACCGAATGGATAATTATACGATCATTATTTCTGGCATAGTTGATAATCTTTTATTGACCTTTTGTTATGTCCGAATTTGATAAATCATAGTAGCATCACTGCGCATAATGGTTGCAATAATCATAAATATCGTTGCTACTTCTTTGTCATAAATTTTTTTGGTGTTATGGATGTAACGTTATTATATTTTCATAACGTTTTATATTTTACTTTCCTCTCTTAACGGCCAATCGTTTAAATATCGAATACTCATCTCAACTATTGAACGTTGATGACATCTGCGACGTTCGCAGAAATGCGACCCAGCCTGGATTTGCGATGATTTTCGTGGATGCACGTGACGATTGAGCGAGTGTTTTAGAATATTCAAGATTCTAATTGACCATATAAAGAGCGATGCTTTAATTACGGTCAAATTCAAAAATCGCATAACGATCATTGTACATAATGCGTCAGTAATCGTGAGCAAACTACAGTAGACGATCAGATAACTTAACGCGACGGGACCGGAAACGTTCGCATAACTCAAATTTCCCCTCATTCTCCCCAATGAATAAAGAAACTCAGGAAGGAGCATTGAGCCTAAATTTAAATGGTGGGGGTGAAGCGGTAGTGACGTCATAAAACTGAACCATTCTCCTTTTGGCGGGCTATTATGAAAGTGCACCATACTCATCCGAACTCCGGCATGCTAACATCACAGTCAAAACATAACCTCAATAGCGGTTACACATAAGATCGTGCTGCATTTGTAAAAAATCATGGTTAGTTGTTGTTCTTGTGGTTATTCACGAACAAAAGGTCATAAAAATGACGCAGTATCATTTTATGCGTAAGTACAATCAAATTTATGACAAACTTTATTAAATACAGATGACTAGAAGAATGCAGTAAATTCGATATTTCAAATAAGAGGTTAGGTATGACATTCCATTTACAATTGATTCTCGAAGAATGATTATAGTTTAATGTCTATCAGTTGTTTCTTAATTTTTTGTTGCTAATTTCATTTTGTAATTTTCCCGTATTAAAAAAATTGTTTCAGATTTCCTAAAAACTTATTGTCAAGGCAGGCATGGATTAAGTTTGTCGATATTCCGAATTGGGAACCAAATGATAACACTAGACTGTGTTCTAAACATTTTGCTGAAAATTGTTTCGATCGATCTGGAAAAATCGTTCGCTTGTTCGATGCTGCTATTCCGACTATACGAATTAAGCGATTAAAATATGTTCGCAATATGCCAGTGGAAGTTCAAATTCCAGTACCCGCCCAAACAGATTTTTCGAAATATACATCTGTGGTATATAGAGTAAACTAGTTGTTCATGACATTTAGACATGACACGGAAAATCACTGATTACGGCCATAAACAAGCTATGTGCGAGAAAAACTGTAATAACATCAAAGAATTTTATGAAATTCTTTCTGCTTACGTGACAAAATTAAAATTCCGAGATGGAACATTGGTGGTAAAATCTAACAGTAAAACTGGATTTGTATGTCTTTCAATAGCAATGAAAAGCTTGATAAATATCTACGATAAATTCGTAAGGGAGTCAAACAGTTTGAAGTATATTCCAAGCTATAAACTCTGCCAAGACCATTTGGAATTCTTTTTCGGATCAATTAGATCACGTGGGGGTTATAACAACAATCCTACTTGCTTTCAATTCACAGCGGCCTATAAAAGGATTTTGATTCATGCGGAAATCCGTGATCATGGCGCAGGCAACTGTGTTCCATTAGATGAAATAAATATATTAAAATGCAGCTCTTATAAAAAAAAAACGAGAATACGTGCGCTACTACTGTTGGTACTCCATCGTTAAGCGATAATATTAAAGAAAAATCATTTCAAGTCGAAATACCGGATCACGATTACTTTTCCAATTGTAATTTATCTCGTTTTGTTAGAGAAATTGTTATTTATATCTCAGGGTTTGTTGCTAAGCAGTTATTGGAATGGATTAACTGTCAAAACTGTACTGATTCTCTAGTCGCTGCCAAAGAAAATCTCGAAAATACGTTCGTAGCGTTTAAAGATCAGGGACGTCTTGTTTATCCTAGCGATAATCTGATCAATATATGTATGGAAGCAGAAATAACAATACGTTCAGTCTTTGACGGGGAATTACCTAGTGTCGATTTGAGAGAAAAGATTGAAAATAAAATATTAGACAAATATATAGAAGGAAAAGTATTTGTGGAGTTTGTTACGCATGATCAAACAACTGTTGCAGAACATGTCGTTTCTTTAATTAAGTCAATTGTGGAAAAATATTATAAGTTAAGGATGTATCATATTTGTAGGGAGGCTATGAATAATGAAAAGAAAGAATACATTCGGAGGTTTTATACCAAATTAATATTGTTCAAAGGCCAATAATAATAATAATTATGATCGTATCAGTTTCATTTGCACGATGCATTTGCGTTTATTTACAAGACAATAACAAACTTTCTCTACTCTGTACATTTAGCTCTTTCTCATATTTCTCTTTACTTCTATGCTCTCCAGACCTTTGCTTCTATTTGCAACTACAACCCTTTTTTTGCGTATTTTCTCTATTTCTCTGAAGTATTTACATATCCCTTAATCTTTTTTCCCACTCTCCCTGCATTTGTGGATCATAACCTCTACCTCCAATCGATTAAAACAATCAACAATTAATGTTTTAATTATTTTTAGCATTTCCCCAAGCCGTTTACGTTATCTTATTGATTACAAAAATCCTTTGAGGCTCATCACAACAACTTCTCAAAGTCTAAGGACGCGACATCAAAACAGCAGTGGAGAAAGGGTGACAGTATTAATTATACAAAATTTAGCATCTCTTTTTTAAATTCTAGATTTTTCAGAAGCTTCACAATGAATTTAAATTGCAAATATTGAATTGCCAATTTTTTGTACTCCTGGGTAATCTGAAACGATTTTTCGCCACCAGAGAATAATAAAAATTGTAATAAACTGATGTTCATTCTGAGTATTATTATCACTAACTATGTGATTTTCAATATTGTTGACTAAAAATATTTTTCTAACGCTGAAGGAACGTAAATCATTATTTATAATACCATTTGAGTTTTCTGAGTTTCTTCATTCAATGATTCTCCTACTCACGTGTCTAAGCGCATGCGCACTGCGCATTTTGGCTATGCGCATGCTCATAGATGTTTCGCGGTCGGTCAAAGGTTTGAATTGAGGAGAAACGGTCATAGGGGGAGTTATGATATGCAAATGTGTTCCCATGGTAATGAGTTAAGTTATGCGCGCGTTCAAGTTATCTGACCGTCTACTGTACTTGACAGTAAAATATACAAGTGATAATAATCTGTGTTAACACTATATGAGTAGGTATAATAATTTTCTACCTTATCTCGTGGAAATCCTATGGCACCTCCCGGGCTTATTTTTCTTAACCCTGCACGCCAAGTTTTCTAGTTTGGCTTGGTCTTTAATAATTTACGTACGCCAATTTTTTGGCTTGGCTTGTGTGATTTGTGTTTTTTTTTTAAATTTCAGATTTCAAATTTTTAGGATTTCCTCTAAATTTTGAATTTTTGGGATTTTTTTTACATTCGAATTTTTGGGATTTCTTTTTAATTCGAATGTTTGGGATTCAATACTTGGCGTCCTTTTTTTACTTCTCAGAAGTATTTTGTGATTTACATATCAACTCGATGCACGTTTTGTAAACAACTTCTTTCTATTTACAATGAGTGTTGTAAAACCACCGTTGAATTTAAAGTATTTTTTAAAATAATATATGAAAATAAACTAAAATAATGCGACGATATATATGAACTATAATATATATATATTGAAACGCGATTTTTTTTTATCCGCTACGTATATGGGCACACCAACGCGAAATATACCTCACGATACAGACATGACTTAAACAGTTTACCCAAAATTCAATGAATTTTACAAAAAAAAAACTAAAACCCCAATTTTCCCAAATTATTGCACAGCCGTGCGAGGGTTAGGCGCCAGGCGCACGATAATTATATTGTGCGCCACCGTTCCGAGGGAACAGCTTATTTATTTTTCTCCCTCGACGGCGCTAGCCGAGAAACGCAGAATTTCGCGTGGCGACTGAGACACTGGCTGCTCAGAATTTATTCAAGGCCAAATGGTAGAGGGGGGGATTCTTTAGGTGAGTGAATAATTCAGCACGAAATAATTCCTCATTTTACAATAAAATTTATTCTTCATATGGCACAAGGCCTCGAGATCCGTTTCACAACTGCGGTAGCCATTTGGAATATTAACCTTGATTCTACGCAAAATTCCGCGACTCAGAATTACTGACGAATTTAACGAAAGAGTTTACTCCGAACGAAATTTTGGACTGGACGTACCGGATGCGCGAACATACCATAATTTAACCATAAATTAACCTAATGATAACCCAAACTCAACTCAATAATAGACGATAATAAGAGACAATCAATCGTCGAGACATCGTGCGTCGCTGAGAAATCCCATCTCCACCAAGCCCTACGATAACCGCCAATAATCGACGATAGCCCACGATAACCACGATAGCCACGCTATCCGACGATAGCCAACGATAACCACGGTAACCACAATTTTCAGCGATAACCACGATATCCGACGATAGCCAACGATAACCACGGTGACCACAATTTTCAGCGATAACCACGATAACCACGCTATCCGACGATAGCCAACGATAACCACGGTAACCACAATTTTCAGCGATAACCACGATAACTTACGGTAGCCACGATACTTCACGGGAACCACGATAACCAACGATAGCCTTCACTCGCGGTAATCCTCGTCATACGAAGCGCACGATATCCGACGATAATGACTTCTAACCCTAATTACCTTTATTTTACCCTAGGAAACGAATGCGAACATAATATAGTCTGGTGACGATAACGAAGTGGCAATTCCGTACAAAAATTTACATTCACTTCACTTTAATACGCCACTAATGCAGCCACACGGCCAAATACGATAAACGAGAACGAGAAATACGGCCACATGGCCAAATACAACCAAAGACAAGCTCAAAATACAGTCATCCGGCCAAATATGTACGGAATTTCCTTTTTTACGGAGAAAATGCGAACGGCTTACCAAATTCTGCTGTCGCAGCAACCCAGATCTCCTCACACACACAGAATTGACTCAAATATATTATATAATAACGAAGAAGCGAAAATACAAAAGAACAATGAACTCGAGGACCAAAACGATGACGCGTGTCGCTCGTAGTCTCACGGAACGCAGAGTGCCGGTCAGTGTTGGCAACCTGGAAGACGGCACTGATCGTACCAGGGGCGTAAAATTATCGTACCTGACGAAAAATTATCGTACATTTTCAAATAACAAAAAAGCGTTATTTATTAATACAATAATAAAATTGATTAATAAAATGGATATTATCGTGAACTTATATTGCGCCCAACACGTAATTTTTCGAATTTTATCATTTTTGACTGGGTCACGGTCGTACGTACAGAAATAATATAGTAATACTCCTTAAGGATGTTGAGTCCAAAATTGCAAATGATGAGAAAATTCTGAAAATTTAGTATGTTTTTGGATGAATTATTTAAGAGGTCGTGTAAGAATTTCACGACGATTGGAAGTTCGTTATCGAACAATTAACATTAACAAATTAAATTTAATTAAATGTAGTCTTATGGAAATTGATATAACTTTGCGATAAGTTTTTTTTTCCCCTCAATTTTTATAGCAGGGGAAGGAGTGATATTGAAAGCAACGGGAACAAAACGAAGTTTATAGATAAATATTTTTATTTGTTTAAAAAATTGTTCTTAACAAAATGTTAATATTTTAATGGCGAGCTTCCTAATCGTCGTGAAATTTTTACACGACCTCTTAAAAACTTCATACAAAAACGTACCAAATTTTCAGAATTTTCTCATCATTTTTCATTTTAACCCTTAAGGAGATTGAAGTAATAAGGATAGAATTCTGAAAATTTAGTATGTTTGTACATGAAGTATTCAGGAGGTCGTGTAAAAATTTCACGACGATTAAGAAGCTATTTATTGAACAATTAACATTAAAAGATTTCAGAGGGACTCAACATCCTTAATTGATGACTGCGCATGCGCTATCGTCTATTCCTCTCTCACACATGGTGGCACTGCTTTCATATGCTATGCCATGCAATAGCGTGTGAAGCCCGCTTAAGAGGAGGTTAAATACCATTTTTATTCAATCCCTACATTATCGATGTATCATCGTCGTCCAGTCTTTCTCCGACAACCATGGATGAAAATTAATTACATTTTGACAATTAAGAGGGGGACAAATTAATTAACAATTAATTGTCAATTGAGAGGCTAAAATGCGTTACAGCTAATGCCAACGAACTCATTCGAACCCCCTAAATATTATAGGTTACTCGTCAGAATCCATGGTACTGCCCTCACTCGCACGTCTGTGAACTATATTTCGCCATTTCATTTTTCAATAAAACTACAATTTATCGATATTTATCTCTTGAGGCGCCATCCAAACTTGAGGCGTGTCATTTTGATAAAATAATGTTGAAAACGTCTCGATATTTGTATCGTGGCGTTCTTCATAGAGCCTCACTCTTGGTTTTACCCAAAATGCAGTAATAGTTTAATAATTTAAGTTTTTCAATTACAGTTTCTTTGTGGTAAATGAATTTGTAAATTTTTTTTTGTTTTTCGCAAAAATTTTAGTGAGGCTCCATTCCTGCCATTGTTCTGATGATGTTGTTAAAATTTTATTCAATTCCATCCATTTGTATAAGAGCAAGTTTGGCCCCTCTTAAACTTTGATTTTGTATAAGAGCAAGTTTAGCCTCCTCTTAAACTTTGGTTTTGTTCGAAAAAAAGAAATTCTTGATATTTGAATATTATCGTACATTCGCGTACGATAATGAATCGCTATCGTACATCGTACATTGGTATCAAATTATCGTACATGTACGATAATTATCGTACGGTTGCCAACACTGGTGCCGGTACGACAATGATCCACGCTCTCGCCGGCTCGATGCTCCCCACTCTCTCCTACGCTCGGCCGTCTCCGTGTATCTCCGGCTCCGCGTTGCGACGATCATCTCTCGTAGACTGCCCGGCGCGCTGCTGTTACCACGGGGCCCCTCGTGGCGCGCTGGGATCGCCGCATATCCCCTTGTTGCCGCCGCGCCTTCTTGGCGCCGAATTTAAACGTCTCGCGGGCTCTCCGCGGCCTGCACTCGCTG
The DNA here is from genome assembly GCA_946863875.1 of Alloplasta piceator. Taxonomy (NCBI): domain Eukaryota; kingdom Metazoa; phylum Arthropoda; class Insecta; order Hymenoptera; family Ichneumonidae; genus Alloplasta; species Alloplasta piceator. The sequence goes on from OX333074.1 coordinate 29,015,971, forward strand.
CTCGCCCGGCAGTATTTTCCGCTGCCTCAAAATGCCCTTCCTCCAGGAACCCTGATGAGGCCGGAACGAGGGGTGAGGTCCTGCCCGTGGACGGTGGTGGCCACCAGCTCGTTCCCCGCTGACCACAAACCATTGCTGCGACACCGCGAACCTCACACGTCCTGCCTCTCCACGATTCCCCTGAATGAGGCGCCAGTTCTACCCGATCCTCGAACACTCCAACGGCAGCAGGCTGGTCCAGCGCCACGCTGGTGAGTTAAGGAGGAGGGTGACACGGTAATATTTCGGTCGTTTCTCCAGCTCGCTCCCAAGCATCCAGTCCCCGCGAGTGCCGATGATACGCTACTCGCCTGCCTTATCGGACAAACCGCGAGTGCCGCCACCTAAATAAACAAAATGAATCCGGGAGGTGATCAGCCTCCCGGCTTCCCAAAACCATACGAGAGCCCGTCGAAAGAGGTATCCGTTATCTGAGACGGTATCCACCGATAACCACCAAATTATCGAGAGCCGTGACGAGAGCGAAATATGACTGACGAGGACTTAATAAAAGGACGATAAAATTCAGTGACGATAACCAGGACAGGAAATATACGACAATGACAGGAAATTCGGACTTGACGAGAACCGAAACGTAACCAAACGACGAAAAACAATAATAAACGGTAGTCTGATATAGACTCCGCGTCCGAGAGCCACGAGACGGACACGCGCCGTCCTCGGGGTCGTAAATCCGACCCCCGGAAAATGTCACGTTACAATATATATATATATATATATATATATATATATGTATATATATATTCACTCGATTCGGAAGATAACAATATAAATTCGATATCTTCCATATGCAAACACCTGTATCATTCATTTGGATGTCGACAGAAAGAGAAAAAAATCACGAACAGAACGTGCATTTTTTAAAAATTTTACACCGTATATTTCAAGTATAATCGAAAAAATCTATTTTTTAATGTCGTTATACTCCTGTGTATAAGCAAGATCCTTGCTGTATAGAGAGTCCGCTGGAAGCTCCTCGTGTCGGTAAGGTTAGGTAATGTACTTCCCTAGCAGATTCGTCGACCCTAAATTTAGGGTCGTAAGCAGTTTCGTTCGGGTCGTCTTGTCAACCGTAATTTTTTGGTCGTATGAAGAATCATCGCAGTCCGCTCGTGGGTCGTTACGACTAAAAATTATTAGTTGTATCGACCGATCCAGGGTACGTTCGCTGGTCGTTATGACCAGAAATGTGTAGTCGCATATTTTCTTCCGAGCTCTCTGCCGTGGTCGTCACGACCAGATATGTAGAGTCGAATTTTTTCCCCCTCATCTCGGCGCCCGTGGTCGTTACGACGAGAAATCTCGAGTCGAAATTTTTTCCCCCAGCCCCACGCCCCTGGTCGTTACGACCCGAAATCTGGAGTCGATTTTGTTTTTCCCAGCTCCTGCTAGCAGATTTATTGACCACAATGTTTCGGAGTGTAGTCGTAAGTGGATTTTTTTCAACCGATATTTTACGGTCGTAAGAAGTGGATCGTTACGACTGAGAATTATTAGGCGTAACGACCCATTCCGGGGGCCAGTTGGCTGGTCGTTACGACTGAGAATTATTAGTCGTAACGACCCATTCCGGGGGCCAGTTGGCTGGTCATTACGACCCGAAATCCTTAGTCGAATATTTTTTTCCCAGCGCAAATTAATACCAAAATTTGTATAGTTTATTCCAAAATAGCGCCCATGCAACCGGAACTAATAAAATTGTACGCCCTAGATATCCACATTAGGGATATTCGCAAGGGTCAGCTCGAACGAAAGTACCATGGAAGAGCTTTGCCCTGGAGGAACCGCCTTAATCATCACGGTAACCTCTGCGCTAGGTAAGTACTTGAGTTGCCACGCTGGCTGTCCGGTATATAACACCGTCATATGCCTATTTCGTTTGGGCCCAGAGTTTCGAGCGCATGCGACGCATTGTGGTGGACGCGTCAACTATAGTTGACGCGTCCACCACATCGATTACGACCGAAAAATTCTCGTCAACAAATCGGCTAGGTAGCGCTAGTTGACGCGTCGACCACTACGCGCCACAAGCGCTCAAAACTCTGTGCCCAAACGAAATAGGCACATGGTGGTATTATATACCGGACAGCCTGCGTGCCAAGCCAAGTACTTACCTAGTGCAGAGGTTGCCTTGATGATTAAGGTGGTTCCTCCAGGGCGAAGCTCTTCCATTGCACTTTCGGTCGATCTGATCCTTGCGAATATATCCCTAAGTATTGTGGATATCTCGGGCGTACAATTTTATTAGTTTCGATTGCATGGGTGCTATTTCGGAATAACCTATACAAATTTTTGTATTAATTTGCGCTGGGAAAATAATATTCGACTAAGGATTTCGGATCGTAACGACCAGCAAACGGGCCCCGAAATAGGTCGTTACGACTAATAATTCTCAGTCGTAACGACCAGCCAACTGGCCCCCGGAGTAGGTCGTTACGACTAATAATTCTCAGTCGTAACGACCAGCCGACTGGCCCCCGGAATGGGTCTTTACGACTAATAATTCTCAGTCGTAACGACCCACTTCTTACGACCGAGAAAAATCGGTTGAAAAAAATCCACTTGCGACCGAACTTCCGGTCGTCGAATCCACTAGGACCGCGCCCGTGGTCGTAACGCCAAGAAATTCAGGGTCGATTTTTTATTCCACGGGCGCCGAGCTGGGGGGAAAAAACTTCGACTCAAGATTTTTGATCGTAACGACCAGGGCCCGCGGAGCTGGCAAAAAATTATACTCAAAATGTCGGGTCGTAACGACCAGCAAACAGATCCAGGAACGGGTTGTTACGACTAATAATTTTTGGTCGTAACGGCCCACAAGCAAAATGCAATGCTTTTTCTAACAACCACAAAATTACGGTCGACAAGACGACCATTTACGACTGTATGTACGGTCGTCGAATCCGCTAGGGTTGTCTCGAGTCGCTATCGCGACTCTTGATCTACCAACGATGAATAAAAAAATCATAAGATTCATTATGAATAGAATTTTGTCAATGTCGCAGTCAACCAAATATGTTATCATGGTTGTCCATTGTGCGGCGAACAAAATTCTTCATTGTGCTATGGACAAAATAGTATTAACATTGAGAGTAGATGTAGACAGCCGGTTCTGTCCCAAGATCCCTACCCCGACATTTACCGACCTTTTTCAAGCGAGAATCGAGCCACTTAGCCGAGACTCGAACCACTTAGCCGAGACACAAACCGCGTCGTGAGTCACGGGTGGCTTGCGGACGGTGGGTGGCTCGTGGGCGGCGGGTGGCGGGTAGCAGGTGGGTGGTAGGTGGCAGGTGGGTGGTGGGCGGTAGGAGGGGGGGGGGGAATTTGGGATTTTTTTCGTTAGCATGTGTTGCGTGTATGTGCGTGCATGTGCGTGCATGTGCGTGTGTGCAGGGGCGGGGGGGGGGAGAAGGTCTTGGGATTTTCGAATAGATGCCCATGATTTTTTGAAGAAAGCATTGGATGACGTCGTCATCGATGGCGTTGGCCCGCACGCGCTCTTTCTCTCTCTCTCTCTCTCTCTCTCGCTCTCTCGCACGCGCTCTCTTTCTCGCTCGCTCGCGCTCTCACGCGCAGAGTGTCGAGTGTCAAATTTATGATGTATACAACTGTACCCCAACATGATCCGCCTTTTTTCGTCGCAACGCATATTATCGACACATAGCTGCATAGACGATCATCGCAATTCACAATTTTCGAGTTTTTTCAAGCAATTCTTCGGCAACGTTATTTCTCTCTCTCTCTTTCTCTTTATCTCTCTGTCCTCTCTTTCACTTGTTCTCCGTATCTCGTACGTCAGTGTATTCTAAGCTATTAGATTGCTAATGATTTAGACTCTTTGTAGTTCATTATTCACTATTTTATTTGTTATCAATATCCCCAGATGGCATTCAAATGGAAAAAAGTTTTATCATGATCGATTGATATCTAGATATTTCAAAGCTATGATGATTTCATTATTTCAGCAAAAATTTCTATCGTGTTCTGCCCGCGGGTCCACTAATATTAGTGGTATATATAAATTCTATGGTTAATATAAAAATTAGGAAAACTTTTTTTTTTCATGAAGCAATTGGATTTTTAGAAAATTTATTATTTTTTCTCACCAAAGGTCACTAAGCATATTAATGTAATTTTTTTCTTATCTTCTGCGAATAATATAGAAGTTTCCTTTGAAATTAAAATCACGAACAATACAATCTTTTTTTATGCTGTCTTTCCAAGTTTTTAAAAATAATTTTTATAACTTCACGTAAGACTCCTATGCGAGCCGCAGAGGATGAGAAAGCATAAGTAATCATCACTTCCAAGGGCCCTCGTTCAGAAAAAAAATATATATATTGTATTATTCAAAAAAATCTTGGATGTCTTAGCTTATTTTCACGAAATTTTAATGTCGTCGGCACATTACGAGAAAAATCAATTATATTTATATCTTTAGGTCTATGGTCAGAAACAAATATTAAAATTTCTCGAAAATGTGAATTGTCATAGTTTTGGGGAGGGTTACTTTTCTCAAATATGAATACATTTTTATGTAATTATAATAACAATAACAATTTCCAAGAACCATAGGCTTACAGATAGGAAAATCAAATATCTCGTAACGTTGAAACATCCGAATGAATAACAACATTTTAACTAACAATTTTTGTTCCGCACAATCCGTAGATTACATGGAAATCCGTGAAAAATATATATCATGACGGAGCCAGCCCACTTATTCGATTTCTTTTTAAAGTTTTTTCAATAACTGCTCATAGCTTTGCATAAAATTTATGTTACATCCACAGAATATGAGCAAAGTAAGTAATCCTCACATCGACAACTCCAGATAAATATAAAATTAAAACAAAAATCACGGTTATTGTGAGTATGAAAGATCTGATTTTTTCATGATATTGGGAACCTAAGGAGAAGTATGACTTAATTCTGACGTCAGCAATATGGCGACGTAAGTAAATAGCTTGCTCGCGAATCGCATGTGACAGCGTGGTGTAGAGAGAGAGAGAGAGAGAGAGATTACAGATTATGCTACTCACTACCGGACGCAAATGCAGTAAACGAGTAAAAGCAACTTTTGACCCTAACCTAAAAAAAAACCACATTCTGCATCCAAACTCCGAACTCTATATCTATATTATTGTTACGTGGACAATCTCAACAATTTTCAGAATTGATCCTAACAAACCTCGACGTTTCGCATGGTCGACGGGGCTTTGCGCTTCCTACTTAGTCAGTTCTTAGGTTTCGCTACCAGATGAATCTAACTTTGGATCCCCGATACATTATACGGCATCTCCGTGTCAATCCTTCTCGCGGCATTTGCATATCATCTACAGATTGCGAAAATCGTTAATATTAATGAAGGGCTCTCGATCGAAAAATATTTGCTTTCTACTTTTCTTCAAAATCGGAATAAAAACATCCGAAATAATTTAAATTTTTATTGTAGTTAATGTTAACTTTAATTTGTATCATGATAAAACTTTTTATGAATTTTCATATATAATTGGCAGATTATGAAAAATAAGACATCAATATCGGAGAGTTCTCGTTCGGAAAAATATTTCAATTACTCCCGAAAAAAATTGGCCTTGAGTCTCATCATCGCCAGTATCATAAAACTGAACTATTATTTACATATGGTTTTTTCCGGTGATATAACATCAAGAGGGGATCACTCTCCCGCTTGATATACGAATGATTTTAGAGGGGGTCTGACTTCACGTGATTTCGTGTGTAAAATTCAAACAAAAAGCACGGCTGAAAAAGTATAGAGATATTGACACTGATTCACGTAAAAAATCAAATAATGAATTTGAGAAAAACTTTTTTAAACTCATGAATAATTTCAGTTTTCGGGAAGATAATGAGAAACGTTAGGCGACATCGAGATGTTAAGCTTGTGAGGAAATGGGGTAGAGCTTTTTGGTGCAAGGGCTTTAATCGCAAAGGTGACATTTCACAGCTACACGAGCTGAAGTGAAATTAATGAAAACCGACATATGTGAAGTTTGCAATTCTTGACATTTCAAAAATCACTCCTTCTTATGACTTTCGTTATAATTACCCTGAAAAGAAAAAATTTTGATATAGTAAAATAACTTTACACCGATAACGGCAGTCTGAGTATCACATTAGGACCCCTCCTCGATATATAGAGCTACGATAGGGACGATTTGCCTCGATTTGATACGTCGGATTATGCACCCGACAATCGCTATAGCATACAATAAGCTAATAAATAAAAATGAATGAATAAAAATTATATAAATATAAAGGTTCACGAAGGATAAGAATAACGGAAAGATAATGGAGGAATTGACGGGTTTGAGAGCCAAACTATACACCCCCGCCAAGTATATATATATCATAAATTTTTAAAATAATTTTTATATGTTCTGATAATCATTTTAATACATTGCATTTTCATACATTGCATTTAAAAATAAAATAAAAATATTTAGAAATCTATAAATTTTGGAAAATGAGAAAAAAATGTGTGTGTGTGTGTGAAAATGTATGTATGTGGATGTGTTTATACTCCTCATTTAGATTCCTCGACAAAGGGCTTTGTAGAAAGTGCACCCCTAGCTGCACTGCAAACCTCAATGCATCAGGGAGAGAGAGAGAGAGAGAATCAGTGTCAAATTTTCAGCATCCTCGTAACTATCAAGTGGTTCGAGTGGTGGTGCTGGTCGTTTGGGTGGTAAAATATATTGCGTTTGAAGATGCATATATTTTTCGAAAATTACCATCCTTGTTTCTCGGGCTTGGTGTGACATCGAGATTGAATCTCAGCTTCACTTCTATTTTTAAACTAAGAGTGAACGGCCGTACAAAATCAAAAAATTAAAATGAGTACAGTGCGAAACAACGGCGATATAACGGGCATTATTAAATTTCTGATCGAACGTTTTTCCCCACTGAGAGTGGCGTTTTATCCTCAAGAGTGCATACGCGATGTACGTTTGATTAATCGGGCAGCAGTATTGCGTAAACTGCGGAGGATTCTGCATGCTGCGCGAAAAATGGATTTTATAGCAGCGTTTAATCTCGGGTTGCTACATACATTCGATGTACTGGACTCAGCCGTTCAGGTGATCCGATTATTCAATTGGCAAAATGTAAATCGTCTCCGACCAATTATTGATGCACATGGTAAGTGAATTTCAAATTCCCATCTCCCATACATTTATATATTACTTAATTCTGTTGAAGTCGTTCAATATTTTAACAGAGAAAAACAATTTCTGTCACAGCGGAGATGCTCGTCGCAGACGATCCAATTTGGGGGGAGAAGAAGAAGAAGAAGAAGACGGAGAAGAGGAGGAGGAAGAGGAGGAGGGAGAAGGAGAAGAAGAAGAAGAGGAAGAAGATGAAGAAAGAGAAGAAGGAGATGAAGAACTAGATGCTGATGATAAAGGGGGAGAAGATGAAGTTGAAGAAGAAGAAGAAGAAGAAGAAGAAGAAGAAGAAGAAGAAGAAGATGATGATGATGATGATGGAGAAGGAGGAGAAGAAGAAGTGCATGATGCACTAAGACCACCAACACCACCACCACAGTCACCACCACCACAGTCACCACCACCACCACCACCACCATACGCCGATGGCATCGATTATGAAAGGGCCCGAATAGAATGGGAGCATCGGCAAATCGAGAGAGCTGTTGGAACCGCAAGAAATGTGGATGAAGGTAAAAAGAATATGGGTGGGGTATTAAATTAATGATGCTCATGAGAGATATTAATTTCTATCCATCTTTTCAGGATATGAATCCGGTCAGTCCGATGAGCTGACATATAGAGCACTATTCGGGGACGATCTCGAAATGTTCCCCGGTATGTTTAGCGAAGAAGAGCTAAATGCTCAAGATGTTAACCTTAGTTTTTACAAACATTAATTAAGAGAATACCTTATAAATCCTTATAGCATAATTTTTTTCAATAAAAAAACAAAATATAAATAAAAAATCTTCGATCATGATCATTTCGAAATCCTTCCCATCTCGAAAAAGCGTTCCTTGGGGTGAAAAAAAATCATAAAAACTGTAAATTTCACAAATCAGCTTCATTGGTCCATGTGTTCTGGGTATCATCAAATCTCAACCATTTTACAAAAATGTTATTACCGTGCTTTTGTAGAACTTTTTCGAGATCAGATAAATTAAGAGAATACTTTATAAATATTTATAGCATAATTTTTTTCAATAAAAAAACAAAATATTAATAAAAAATCTTCGATCATGATCATTTCGAAATCCTTTCTATTGCGAAAAAGCGTTCCTTGGGGTGAAAAAAAATCATAAAAACTGTAAATTTCACAAATCAGCTTCATTGGTCCATGTGTTGTGGGTATCATCAAATCTCAACCATTTTACAAAAATGTTATTACCGTGCTTTTGTAGAACTTTTTCGAGATCAGATAAATATCTGGATATTCAACTTTCAATAATTCTTGTTCGTAAAATCCACCGACGATGGGCTCGTTCTGATAATCTTCAATATTATACGTCACATGATTGGTATTGTTCACTCAGCTAATGGTAAATATTTCTGTCGTTCAATTTGGGATATAACCCTTCGCGAAAACATTCTTAAACTTGCGTATTCACACTTTGTCGCCAAATTTTTCAATGTGCGATTAAATCAGTGGCAAATTGCTCTATGTCGAGGACATATGAATATTCTATTTTTGGATGAGCGATTCAAAATCTGGATTATTTATTCCATAACTGTATAGGAACTCTGCATCGCCAAAACCAAAGTAACTCTGCAACGGGGATATCCATTCTAGTAGCAAATTTCAACTTCCCCTATCTGAACGTAAATGGCGTTATTTACCAGTATCATTGTGTATAAAAATATGTATGAGAAATGACATTATGCTTACGTTCTTTTTTTATCGAACCGCAAAAAAGTAAAATAAAATCAAATAAAATAAAAACAACAGGAACTCTGCAACGGAGATGTCTATTCTAGTTGCAAATTCTGGCGCGCCCCATCTAAACGCAAATGTCGTCATTTACCAGTATTATAGTATATACAAATTCGTATGAGAAATGAAATTATTTCTACTTTTTTTATATAAAAAATGAATTAAAAATAAAAAATAAAAAAAAAATAAATAAATAAATAAAATAAAAAACAAAAAACAAAAACAAAACAAAAAACAACAAAACAAAAGAAACTTTTCAACGGAGATGTCTATTCTATTTCTCATATATATTTGCATCCACAATAATACTGGTAAGTGACGACAGTTGCGTTCAGATAGGGCGGAGTCAAAATTTCTGTCGTCACTTACCAGTATTATTGTGGATGCAAATATATATGAGAAATAGAATAGACATCTCCGTTGCAAAGTTCCTTTTGTTTTGTTGTTTTTTGTTTTGTTTTTGTTTTTTGTTTTTTATTTTGTTTTTTATTTTATTTTTATTTTTTTTAATTTATTTTTTATTTTTTAATTCATTTTTTATTTAAAAAAAGTAGAAATAATTTCATTTCTCATACGAATTTGTATATACTATAATACTGGTAAATGACGACATTTGCGTTTAGATGGGGCACGCCAGAATTTGCAACTAGAATAGACATCTCCGTTGCAGAGTTCCTGTTGTTTTTATTTTATTTGATTTTATTTTACTTTTTTGCGGTTCGATAAAAAAAGAACGTAAGCATAATGTCATTTCTCATAAATATTTTTATACACAATGATACTGGTAAATAACGCCATTTACGTTCAGATAGGGGAAGTCGAAATTTGCTACTAGAATGGATATCCCCGTTGCAGAGTTACTTTGGTTTTGGCGATGCAGAGTTTCTATACAGTTATGGAATAAATAATCCAGATTTTGAATCGCTCATCCAAAAATATAATATTCATATGTACTCGACATAGAGCAATTTGCCAATGATTTAATCGCACATTAAAAAATTTAGCGACAAAGTGTGAATACGCAAGTTTAAGAATGTTTTCGCGAAGGGTTATATCCCAAATTGAACGACAGAAATATTTACCATTAGCTGAGTGAACAATACCAATCATGTGACGTATAATATTGAAGATTATCAGAACGAGCCCATCGTCGGTGGATTTTACAAACAAGAATTATTGAAAGTTGAATATCCAGATATTTATCTGATCTCGAAAAAGTTCTACAAAAGCACGGTAATAACATTTTTGTAAAATGGTTGAGATTTGATGATACCCACAACACATGGACCAATGAAGCTGATTTGTGAAATTTATAGTTTTTATGATTTTTTTTTTCACCTCAAGGAACGCTTTTTCGCAATAGGAAGGATTTCGAAATGATCATGATCGAAGATTTTTTATTAATATTTTGTTTTTTTATTGAAAAAAATTATGCTATAAATATTTATAAAGTATTCTCTTAATTTATCTGATCTCAAAAAAGTTCTACAAAAGCACGGTAATAACATTTTTGTAAAATGGTTGAGATTTGATGATACCCACAACACATGGACCAATGAAGCTGATTTGTGAAATTTACAGTTTTGATGATTTTTTTTCACCCCAAAGAACGCTTTTTCGCGATAGGAAGGATTTCGAAATAATCATGATCGAAGATTTTTTATTTATATTTTGTTTTTTTATGGAAAAAATTATGCTATAAATATTTATAAAGTATTCTCTTAATTTATCTGATCTCGTAAAAGTTCTACAAAAGCACGGTAATAACATTTTTGTAAAATGGTTGAGATTTGATGATACCCAGAACACATGGACCAATGAAGCTGATTTGTGAAATGTACAGTTTTTATGATTTTTTTTTTCACCCCAAGGAACGCTTTTTCGCGATAGGAAGGATTCCAAAATGATCATTATCGAAGATTTTTTATTTATATTTTGTTTTTTTATTGAAAAAAATTATGCTATAAATATTTATAAGGTATTCTCTTAATTAATGTTTGTAAAAACTAAGGTTAACATCTTGAGCATTTAGCTCTTCTTCGCTCAACATACCGGGGAACATTTCGAGATCGTCCCCGAATAGTGCTCTATATGTCAGCTCATCGGACTGACCGGATTCATATCCTGAAAAGATGGATAGAAATTAATATCTCTCATGAGCATCATTAATTTAATACCCCACCCATATTCTTTTTACCTTCATCCACATTTCTTGCGGTTCCGACAGCTCTCTCGATTTGCCGATGCTCCCATTCTATTCGGGCCCTCTCATAATCGATGCCATCGGCGTATGGTGATAGTGGTGGTGGTGGTGGTGGTGGTGGTGGTGGTGGTGGTGGTGTTGGTGGTCTTCGTGCATCATGCACTTCTTCTTCTCCTCCTTCTCCATCATCATCATCATCATCTTCTTCTTCTTCTTCTTCATCATCATCTTCTCCCCCTTCATCATCAGCATCTAGTTCTTCATCTCCTTCTTCTCTTTCTTCATCTTCTTCCTCTTCTTCTTCTTCTCCTTCTTCCTTCTCCTCCTCCTTTTCTTCTTCTTCTTCTTCTTCTTCTCCCCCCAAATTGGATCGTCTGCGACGAAACATCTCCGCTGTGACAGAAATTGTTTTTCTCTGTTAAAATATTGAACGACTTCAACAGAATCAAGTAATATATAAATGTATGGGAGATGGGGATTTGAAATTCACTTACCATGTGCATCAATAATTGGTCGGAGACGATTTACATTTTGCCAATTGAATAATCGGATCACCCGAACGGCTGAGTCCAGTACATCGAATGTATGTAGCAACCCGAGATTAAACGCTGCTATAAAATCCATTTATCGCGCAGCATACAGAATCCTTCGCAGTTTACGCAATGCTGCTGCCCGATTAATCAAACGTACATCCCGTATGCACTCTTGAGGATAAAACGCCACTCTCAGTGGGGAAAAACGTTTGATCAGAAATTTAATAATGCCCGTTATATCGCTGTTGTTTCGCACTGTACTAATTTTAATTTTTTGATTTTGTACGGCCGTTCACTCTGAGTTTTAAAATAGAAGTGAAGCTAAGATTCAATCTCGATGTCACACCAAGCCCGAGAAACAAGGATGGTAATTTTCGAAAAATATATACATCTTCAAACGCAATATATTTCACCACCCAAACGACCAGCACCACCACTCGAACCACTTGATAGTTACGAGAATGCTGAAAATTTGACACTGATTCTCTCTCTCTCTCTCCCTGATGCATTGAGGTTTGCAGTGCAGCTAGGGGTGCACTCTCTACAAAGCCCTTCTTCGAGGAATCTAAATGAGGAGTATAAACACATCCACATACATACATTTACACACACACACACACACACACACATTTTTTTCTCAATTTCCAAAATTTATAGATTTCTAGATATTTTTATTTTTATTTCTAAATGCAATGTATGAAAATGCAATGTTTAAAAATGATTATCAGAACATATAAAAATTATTTTAAAAATTTATGATATATATATACTTGGCGGGGGGGGCGGGGGGGTGTATAGTTTGGCTCTTAAACCCGTCAATTCCTCCATTATCTTTTCGTTATTCTTATCCTTCGAGAACCCTTATATTTATATGATTTTTATTCATTTATTTTTATTTATTAGCTTATTGTATGCCATAGCGATTGTCGGGTGCATAATCCGACGTACCAAATCGAGGCAAATCGTCCCTATCGTGGCTCTATATATCGGGGAGGGGCTCCTAATGTGATACTCAGACTGCCGGTATCGGTGTAAAGTTATTTTACTATATCAAAATTTTTTCTTTTCAGGGTAATTATAACGAAAGTCATAAGAAAGGGTGATTTTTAAAATGTCAAGAATTGCAAACTTCACATATGTCGGTTTTCATAAATTTCACTTCAGCTCGTGTAGCTGTGAAATGTCACCTTTGCGATTAAAGCCCTTGCACCAAAAAGCTCTACCCTATTTCCTCACAAGCTTAACATCTCGATGTCGCCTAACGTTTTTCATTATCTTCCTGAAAACTGAAATTATTCATGAGTTTAAAAAAGTTTTTCTCAAATTCATTATTTGATTTTTTACGTGAATCAGTGTCAATATGTCTATACTATTTCAGCCGTGCTTTTTGTTTGAATTTTATACACGAAATCACGTGAAGTCAGACCCTCTCTAAAATCATTCGTATATCAAGCGGGAGAGTGATCCCCTCTTGATGTTATATCACCGGAAAAAACCATATGTAAATAATAGTTCAGTTTTATGATACTGGCGATGATGAGACTCAAGGCCAATTTTTTTCGGGACTAATTGAAATATTTTTCCGAACGAGAACTCTCCGATATTGATGTCTTATTTTTTATAATCTGCCAATTATATATGAAAATTCATAAAAAGTTTTATCATGATACAAATTAAAGTTAACATTAACTACAATAAAAATTGAAATTATTTCGGATGTTTTTATTCCGATTTTGAAGAAAAGTAGAAAGCAAATATTTTTCGATCGAGAGCCCTTCATTAATATTAACGATTTTCGCAATCTGTAGATGATATGCAAATGCTGCGAGAAGGATTGACACGGAGATGCCGGATAATGTATCGGGGATCCAAAGTTGAATTCATCTGGTAGCGAAACCTAAGAACTGACTAAGTAGGAAGCGCAAAGCCCCGTTGACCATGCGAAACGTCGAGGTTTGTTAGTATCAATTCTGAAAATTGTTGAGATTGTCCACGTAACAATAATATATATATAGAGTTCGGAGTTTGGATGCAGAATGTGGTTTTTTTTAGGTTAGGGTCGAAAGTTGCTTTTACTCGTTTACTGCATTTGCGTCCGGTAGTGAGTAGCATAATCTGTAATCTCTCTCTCTCTCTCTCTCTCTTCTCTACACCACGCTGTCACATGCGAGTCGCGAGCAAGCTATTTACTTACGTCGCCAAATTGCTGACGTCAGAATTAAGTCATACTTGTCCTTAGGTTCCCAATATCATGAAAAAATCAGATCTTCCATACTCACAATAACCATGATTTTTGTTTTAATTTTATATTTATCTGGAGTTGTCGATGTGAGGATTACTTACTTTGCTCATATTCTGTGGATGTAACATAAATTTTATGCAAAGCTATAAGCAGTTATTGAAAAAACTTTAAAAAGAAATCGAATAAGTGGGCTGGCTCCGTCATGATATATATTTTTCACGGATTTCCATGTAATCTACGGATTGTGCGGAAAAAAATTGTTAGTTAAAATGTTGTTATTCATTCGGATGTTTCAACGTTACGAGATATTTGATTTTCCTATCTGTAAGCCTATGGTTCTTGGAAATTGTTTTTGTTATTATTATTTCATAAAAATGTATTCATATTTGAGAAAAGTAACCCTCCTCAAAATTATGACAATTCACATTTTCGAGAAATTTTAATATTTGTTTCTGACCATAGACCTAAAGATATAAATATAATTGATTTTTCTCGTAATGTGCCGACGACATTAAAATTTCGTGAAAATAAGCTAAGACATCCAAGATTTTTCTGAATAATACAATATATATATTTTTTTTCTGAACGAGGGCCCTTGGAAGTGATGATTACTTATGCTTTCTCATCCTCTGCGGCTCGCATAGGAGTCTCACGTGAAGTTATAAAAATTATTTCAAAAAACTTGGAAAGACAGTATAAAAAAAGATTGTATTGTTCGTGATTTAAATTTCAAAGGAAACTTCTATATTATTCGCAGAAGATAAGAAAAAAATTACATTAATATGCTTAGTGACCTTTGGTGAGAAAAAATAATAAATTTTCTAAAACCCAATTGCTTCATGAAAAAAAAAGTTTTCCTAATTTTTATATCAACCATAGAATTTATATATACCACTAATATTAGTGGACCCGCGGGCAGAACACGATAGAAATTTTTGCTGAAATAATGAAATCATCATAGCTTTGAAATATCTAGATATCAATCGATCATGATAAAACTTTTTTCCATTTGAATGCCATCTAGGGATATTGATAACAAATAAAATAGTGAATATCAATGGGCCTTTCACCAAAAATATTTGATTTCGCATTTTCCCCCAAAATCATGCTTGAACTACAAAAAGTCTAAATCATTAGCAATCTAATAGCTTAGAATACACTGACGTACGAGATACGGAGAACAAGTGAAAGAGAGGACAGAGAGATAAAGAGAAAGAGAGAGAGAGAGAAATAACGTTGCCGAAGAATTGCTTGAAAAAACTCGAAAATTGTGAATTGCGATGATTTTCTATGCAGCGATGTGTCGATAATATGCGTTGCGACGAAAAAAGGCGGATCATGTTGGGGTACAGTTGTATACATCATAAATTTGACACTCGAGACTCTGCGCGTGAGAGCGCGAGCGAGCGAGAGCGAGAAAGAGAGCGCGTGCGAGAGAGAGAGAGAGAGAGAGAGAGAGAGAGAGAGAGAGAGAGAGAAAGAGCGCGTGCGGGTCAACGCCATCGATGACGACGTCATCCAATGCTTTCTTCAAAAAATCATGGGCATCTATTCGAAAATCCCAAGACCTTCTCCCCCCCCCGCCCCTGCACACACGCACATGCACGCACATGCACGCACATACACGCAACACATGCTAACGAAAAAAATCCCAAATCCCCCCCCCTCCTTCCGCCCAACACCCACCTGCCACCCGCCACCCGCCGCCCGCGAGCCACCCACCGTCCGCAAGCTACCCGTGACTCACGACGCGGTTTGTGTCTCGGCTAAGTGGTTCGAGTCTCGGCTAAGTGGCTCGAGTCTCGCTTGAAAAAGGTCGGTAAATGTCGGGGTAGGGATCTTGGGACAGAACCGGCTGTCTACATCTACTATTGAGGTTCACAACTTTTTTTTAACTGACATCACGAATTAGATTTTGGATACAAAATCTTCCGTCGATGAGTAAAAAAATTACAAACCTCATTATAAATAGAATTCTGACCAGAGCAAACAAAATATTATAAATACTAAGATTGATATTAATAGTATCAAGTATGGTATTAAACTGTATGATATAAATTTTTTCCGACAGATCATAATGAATTCTAAATACATTTTTTGACAGATCACAATGAATTCCAAATAAATCTTTCTGAAAAAACGACCAATATGTTACATTAATGAAAAATTGAAAGTCTCTGGAAGTCCTTGGCAAACAATTCTGAGACCGACTTCCATAATTTAGAAGAATAAATTTATCATTTTTTGTCTTCAAGGGAACATTCGAATCTTCAAGGACAGAAATTATTATATTCTGGCAGCACAAATCACTACACTAATTTTTTTTATACAAACTGTAAATATGGTTTTTGAATTTTTATTAAGCACATATCATTTTTTTTTTTTTAAGTTTTTCAAATATTTGAGATGAATTCAAACAAATGTGATATATACATATTAACTCGATGCACGTGTTTTGAAAACAAATCATTTCTATTTACAATGACTGTTTTGTCAAACCACCATTGAGTTTAAAGTATTTTTTAAAATGATGTATGAAAATAAACTAAAACAAATGCGACTATATATGTGTCATTCCATATCAATTCAACGACGTTTTGACGGTGACCCTTTCGATCTTTTTTATTTTTTAATATGTTAATATACATACAAAAAGAAGTATCCATGTCAATTTTTAGCTCTCTATCTTAAGCCATACCGAAGTTATTGATTTTTCAAGAATGTACTTAAAATAATCATAACTTCCACATTAACCAAGATATTGCAATTTGTCAGATGGTCATTTTTTTTTGTTTTTCGAGGTGCTTTTTGAAAAAAATATTTAAAATCAAGAAAAACAAATTTTTGATGTCGTTTTAACTGTTTTAAGCTAAAAAGTTGGATTTTCTTTCAATGGGACCCCTTTGATTTTTTTCAAAAAAAATTATGAAATTCTACGTAAAAAAACAACATTTTTAAGATTTTACCGAAGAGGGGATTCAAATAACTTCTTATCGAAATTTTTTTTTCTACATTCTTTTACATTCTACAAACTTCTACATTAACCAAGATATTGTAATTTGTCAAGAGGTCATTTTTTTTTATTCTTCAATGTACTTTTTGAAAAGACGATCAAAAATTAAGAAAAATAAATTTTTAATTTTTTTTTAACTGTTGTAAGCTAAAAAAATTGATTTTCTTCTAGTGGGACCCTTTCGATTTTTTTCGAAAAAAATTATAAAATTTTACGTAAAAAAACAAAATTTTTGAGATTTTACCGAAGAGGGGATTCAAAAAACTTCTTATCGAAAATTTTTTTTTTTCGATTTTTTTTTCGTAACTTTGATCTTTTTTCCTTCTCTGACTACAATAGTTGATTTTAATTATGTTAAAATAAATAATCTAACTTGCTTTATATATTTCTATTGTAAATTACAATAATTAACATGAAGAATTACAATTCAAGTACGTTTTGCACTTTATTCAATTAATTTCATAAATTTTCCAATATATCGGCAGTTACATTCCAAAATTTAGTTTATAGACCCTTGAGACTAATACAAAATTCCATTGATTATACCTACTTCAACTATTGTAGTCATAGAAGGAAAAACGATCAAAATTACGAAAAAAAAAAAAAATTTCGTTAAGAAGTTATTTGAATCCCCTCTTCGGTAAAATCTTAAAAATTTTGTTTTTTTACGTAGAATTTTTTTTTTTTTTTTGAAAAAAATCGAAGGGGTCCCATTAGAAGAAAACCCATTTTTTTTAGCTTAAAACAGTTGAAAAGACATTAAAAATTTGTTTTCCTTGATTTTTAATCATTTTTTCAAAAAGTACATTGAAAAAAAAAAAATGACCTCTTGACAAATTACAATATCTTGGTTAACGTAGAAGTTATGATTATTTTAAGTATATTCTTGAAAAATCAATAACTTCGGTATGGTTTAAGATAGAGAGCTAAAAATTGGCATGGATACTTCTTTATGCATGTATAATAACATATCAAAAAATAAAAAAAATCGAAGGGGTCACCGTCAAAACGTCGTTGAATTGATATGGAATGACACATATATATTAACTCGATGCACGTTTTGTAACAAAAAAATGAAATCGACACTGCAATTAGTACATATAAAGTTGCTCGGGAAGACAGCTGCATCGATATTTATTTTTTTAGGTTATACATGATGGTCGGTACGTAGGTTTCTGCAATCATCATTTTGGTTGTTTGATTCTCTGTTAAATGGTGCGAAGATATATTTCTGCGTGGTTTGCTTTATCGTCCCACCACGAGCCAATCACTGAGCATAGAAATTGTATCAGCGATTGGGATTGGCCCGTGCAGTGGGAATTCGTTCTGCGAAAAATCGAGGAAGGAGAAAAACCATGATCATCGTAATATTCGTAAAATAACAATATAAATTCGATATCTTCCATATGCAAACACTTGTACCATTCATTTGGATGTCGCGGAAAGAGAAGAAAATAACGAACAATACGTGTATTTTTTAAATGTTCTACACCGTATATTCCAAGTATAATCGAAAAAATCTATTTTTTAATATAAATATACTCCTGTGTATAAGCAAGATCCTTGCTGTATAGAGAGTCCGCCTTAAGCTCCTCGTGTCGGTAAGGTTAGGTAATGTATTTGTCTCGAGTCGCTATCACGACTCTTCGGAATCAATTTTATAGTCATTTTAACAAATATTTTTAGGAACAACATTTTATTATAAAACTCGATTATTTATATATTTTTTATAGACTTGAAACCTAGAGATAACCGAAACTTATCGTATTGAGAGAAGAACATATTTTTTTCTGAACAAATGTAAACTTTCAAAAAATTTACGTTTCACTTTACTCATTTATTGTTTTTTCATAAAAATTAATAAGCCCAACAATTCACACTAATGAAGAAATTTGTTAAAAACTGCGCAGATATACTGTAAGCTACAATTACAACATAAAAAAAAGTTTTTTATAAATAAATAATAAAAAGGAAGACGAACCTTAATAATAAATTTTTCAGAAATATTGCAGAATCACATTCATCAGTCTTGGTCACTGTCTTCTTCAATCGCAGATGAAACATTGTTTCTATCAGATAATTTGATAAATGTTTCAGCAGGCATCGAAATTTCCGACAAATATCTCCCGTGTGACAAATAATAAATAATCGCGGCAACATGGAAGCAACATCCAATAGTTCCAAGACCATATGCACACTCACAGCAAAAATGTGATTCCGCAATATTTTTGAAAAATATGTATATCTTTGATTTTGAGATAGCTCTTTGCCTTTTTATTATTTATTTATTAAAAACTGTTTTTTATGTTATAATTGTATTTGACAGTATATCTATCAATCTTTAACAAATTCTTTCATTAGTGTGAACTGTTGGGTTTATTAATTTTTAGAAAAAACAATGAATGAATAAAATAAAACTTAAATTTTTTTGGAAGTTTACCTTTGTTCAGAGAAAAAAGTTCTTGTCTTTCATCAATTCGATAATTTTCGGTTTTCTCTATGTCTCAAGTCTGTAAAAAATATATAAATAATCGAGTTTTATAACAAAATGTTGTTCCTAAAAATTTTTGTTAAAATTACTATAAAATTGATTATTGATATTCCCCTTGTTTAATTTTTGACTGTGGCAACAAAATTTTGTTGTTATTTTGAATATGAAGTTTTTTTTCTAATAAATACAAATTATGTAAATATGCGTTAAAATACGAAAAATCCAACCTCAAAATATATAAATAAATTCATTATTTGAGCCAAAAAGTGGTTTCTATTTTTTTCGGCTATGGCGTACCGTTTTTTAAATTTTTAAAAATTTATAGTGTTATAGTGAATTATAGAAGGTATGAAAAAAAAATTGTTTCATAATTGTGCCAAAATTGTATCACGGTTAAAAATTGAAAATAAAAGGAAAATAATTTTTTTTTCAAAGATTTTATAGAGCTATATAGCTCTCAATTTGTTTTCTCGGAGCTATCATCAGCCCTCAAAACATATAAAAAAATTAGATCAATCGGTTGGGTGAATCCTGAGAAAAAATTTTTTTCTGTTTTTTTCATATGTCACTTTTTCTCAATAACCAATGTAGATAGGGATCTAAAACTTTCAGGATCTTATTATTTTATTAGTACCTACTTATGCTCTAAGTATCATTTAAAAACCTTTCGGGGGCAGATTCACCATGCTTATACCCTTACGGCCCTTCGAAGAAATTACATAAAAATCTGGGAAAATTTTGAAGATTTGAAGCCATTGCATACAAATCTGAGTAAATTTGGAAGATTTGAAGAAATTACATACAAATCTGGGGAAATTTGGAAGATTTTAAGAAATTGCATACAAATCTGAGGAAATTTTGAAGATTTCAAGTAATTACATAAAAATCTGTAGAAATTTTGAAGATTTCTGAAGAAATAACATAAAAATCAGACATGAGCAAATTTAGAAGATTTTAAGAAATTGCACACAAATCCGAAGATATTTTGAAGATTTGAAGAAATTACATAAAAATCTGAGGAAATTTGGAAGATTTAAAGGAATTACATAAAAATCTAAGGAAATGTTGAAGATTTGAAGAAATCACATGAAAATTTAAGAAAATTCTGAACATTTGAAGATTATCACAATTTTTTTACACGTATCTTTCCTTATCTTATAATCACACTTTCTTGGGCGATACATTTTTGTTCTACTTCTTCTACAAGTCGTCCAAGAACATCACCAACGATTCCCGGAATGTAACAAAAAAAAAACCTTGAAATAGTCATCAGTTTGTCCCACAGCAACTTTTACACTTTAAATGAGCAATGAATTTTCAAAAAGTAATGTTGAAGGAATCTTATATGTAAGATCTAATTTTTCTACCTTTGTGAATATAAAACAGTATTTCTTTTTGAATTGGCATCTTTTTATTAACTTGATATTTCATTGTAAGAAAATAGTTTTTTTTACAAAAAATGGGGATGTAGAACATGGAACTGTTAAGCTTTACGAAACGAAAATTGTTAACTGACTCCTGTCCTCATGAAAAATCACAAATTATAGAATTTTCAAAAAAGATTTTACTATATTTAAGTGTAACATTTTACCAGAAACTGAAGAAAAAAAGTTAAATTTACTGTAAATTTAACTTTAACCTTGAATAACTTCTGAAGGGGTAAGTTTATCGAAAAATCATAAGAAACCTTTTTTATAGAGGGTTCAATTCCCCACAGGAATTTGTATCGCACATTTCGGTACATTGACTTGAAGCCAAGGCATACAATTTTAAACGTTTAAAGAAATTTTATCCCGTGTTATTTAAATGGACAATAGAAATTCGCGATGAGAGACCTCTGAATATAAAAATTAGGAGCTCTGCTTTTCACAGGCATCTTTTTTCACCTCCCCGAAAGTATTTAATAGTGGATTTCAATCTAAAAAAAACTGTCGCTTTTTTTGAATCAATCTAATACAGAACTACATTTTCAGCAAAGGATTTCTAAAAAATCCCAAAATTGATGAAGGTATAACGATTTTTTTTTATTTCGTCAGGATGGTGTATAATATATAGTTTTTTAACAATACACAAACTTCGAGGAGATCTGACGTGGTTTTTTTCATCAAGTATTGAAAAATGTCGAAAAACTTTTACATTCCTCGACACACATTATTGTCGATATTTCTGTAAATGTCTATTGACAAAATGTCTGTTGACTAATAACATTTTTGTGGTGCACAGATTGCTGGAATCAGAAGAGGCTACATCGATTCAACCATGGTGGGTTACTGCAAAAAATTGAATTCAGCAGATGTATCAACGAAACCTGGTTGCAAAATACACAGTGACCGTGAAGAGTTATGCAAAAGCTGTATATACAATTTTCTACAGCAACGTTTGCACGACATAGAATTGCCAAGTTCATTTTGGTGCACCGCGATGAAACTTGCTCACTACATAGTATTTGCCAAAATTAAGGAAGCGAGCCCTCCTTCCTACATTGTGAATGTAGTCATCGAACCAGACATGACGATGAAAGTATATTCGAAGGGAAAGCATGTGGACTGGATGCAATGTGAGCCAATGTCGATGAGCGATGTCAGTGAAATTTTTGGAGTACTGGATGGAATCAATGTCTTCGAATGACTCCGCAGGGCTCATTTTTCGATCCAAAGCTATTTTTCTACCCAAACAAATCCAAATAATTTATTTGGGTTTGCAGCAAGCATTCTCCGAAAGGGTGGAGAATTACAATAATCAGGCCACATGCTCGACTAACAGAGGCATGTGGTAAGAAATTGATTTTTGTGTGAATTTTTGAATGTGCAGTTGTCACCGACTGTACTATATCACACCGCCTTAAGCTCAAGAAGAAAGAATGAATTGTTTTGTAAATCAATATTTGTAATGCTTCTTTTCCTAGATTGTCGTTTATTAATGGAATCATCACATTTATATTCGTTGATTGATTCAAGTACATATATTGCATTTATACGGTTTTCAATTTTTTCACAGGTTTTTTATCTGAATGTTTGACCTTCCAACGAGCTTCGCACTTTTTCGAAGTTCCTTTTTCTTTTCATCGTTATACATTTTATTATATACTTTGCTGAGAATTAGTGAGGGAGTCAAGACGTAATAATTTATAACTTTTTTGGTTAAACATTCTTAATGACCTGGGTACCCAACGAATGTTATATTCTCAGCAATTATATTATTAAGAATTTGCAAAAAGCTGTAACCGTTCAATTCGCTGTCTCCAACTGTTTTTAGAATGGCTTTTTCCACATCATGAAGAAGGTCAAACAGACGATCGGAAGGAAACTTCAAATAACCTTTGCTGAGGTCATTAATCATTTGATCCCTCTCCAAATTGCTATGGCTTTTCGACACTCCCTTAAGGGTACCTAGTCAGCGTCAAAACGCCGATTTTCGAACATAAATATAAATGTTCGTAGGATTGGTGTAAGCTTCATCAATGATCTATCATTTGACGTATCAATTGTAGAAATTTTTGGCCCTAATTGGAACCCTTAAGGTTCAGCGGCTCTCTCATAAATAATTTTTTGAGTTTCACATGCTGCGCGCAATCCTGACCAAACCGCTTGATGGATCTTATCCTGCGACGTCTCATTTTCTTTGTAACACTTTTCCGGACCGCTTGTATGTGACACATTTTTTGTTTAGGTTCTCATTATAGAGTTACAGGCCACTTTTTGAATTTTTGGACCATTTTTGGTTTTTGGAGCATCGCACACAATACAATTTTGATTTTAATGAAAATTTTTCGCATACAAGCGGTCCGGAAAAGTCTTACAAAGAAAATGAGACGTCCCAGGATAAAATCCATCAAGCGGTTTGGCCAGGACTGCACGCAGCGTGTTCGAAGATCCAGGTTTTGGGAAACAGCCTCCGACGTGAAATGTGTGGCAAAAATCTTCCGCAGTCCATCGCTCCACTGATTCATGTATCTGCATAACAAACAATATTTTCCAAGGTTATTACAAGAAAAAAACACATTTTTTACGTGCTTGTCACGGTTTATCATTTTTTATGTTTTTTATTATTCTTAATAAAAAAAAATTTTACCAAAAAATTGCTCAAAATTTAAGAATAACTGGAAACTCTTCTGTTGACAGTTTCTCGATTGATTAGCGTAAATCTCTAATATTACATTTGAAAAAAAAAAATAAACAACTGATAAAAATAATTGAATACAAAAAAAAATAAACCACAAGCGAACATGTGTTTCGCAACTCACTAATAATTTGCTGGTAAAAAAAAAATTAGTAACTAGGAAAACTTACTAGAAAATTTCCGAGGCACTTTCTGATCACTTTCAACAATTTTTTTGATTGGCCCGTAGAATTGTATGGGCCTATCACGTTTTTGAGCTTTTCAATTGGTCCATACATGTATCATGTGAAAAATTTCAATATTTTGCATATTTTTCAAAATAAATGAGAATACTTTTTTTTCGATAAAAGATTTTTCTCATTTACTTTGGAGAATATGCAAAATATCAACATTTTTCAAGACATGTTTTATTTTTGTTTTATATTTTTACTTCTATAAGAAATATTATAAATTATTATTATTTTTTTAATTTTAGAAACTAAAAGAAAAACAAATTCTAAAAAAGGAAGGAGGCAGCCGCATCCCACTTTCTAATCATGATAAATATTATTTATTCATGACCCAGAATCTGTGAAAAAAATGGCAGAATTTGAAAAATGGATTTCAAAATTTTCGAAATTCTACTTTTACAGATTCGTCTGTAACTTTGCCATTTTTCAAAATTGGGGTCTATGGCTTGGTAAAAAGGTGCAAAAGAGTTTGTAAAACGTAAAAAAAAAATTACAAAAATTATCGATTTTTTTCCGATTTCACGCTGACTCGGTCCCCTTAATACAGTCTGAGCACGATGTCCAATTCGCAATTTTTCGAGCAACAAACCCAGAGAAATACGCATGTACCCGGTCGTTAGTTTTATTTACGTTATAATCGTACGTATCTCTTGCATCCCCTGCTTAGAAAATCCTATAGATACCGACTGAAACCGATAGAAACTCATTAACATTGAATCGGAATGAATTGATGTAATCGGAGAACAATTTGCCTTCCGATTAAAAGTGAATAGGAAAAAATGGGATTGAATAAGTGTTAAGCATCTATCAGAATGCATGGGGAATGAACCATGAAATTCTTTCTTTAATAGGATATAATCATATTAATGATTTTATCGGTTTGAATGAGTTTTTTGTCCAGGAAAATTCAGACTATTTCCGATTGAGATATAAATGGGCGTGAATGAGAAAATTCCAAATCATGTTTTTTTTTTCAGATTCAATAGGAACATTTCAGTGTCCTGCAAATCTATCTAAGGTTCGTGAGATTCAGTTGGAGTTCTCTGTTCAATCATGAATGGGAATTTATCGGTAAATGGGAATTTACGACATACTCAATAGGATTATGATATTTTCTCGATATTAATCGGTTTCAATAAGTTTTTGTCAATTTAATACCAAATAGTATTGATATGGATTGGTATGGAACGGATATGGAATGGTATTAGTATGAATAATCCAACGTAGAACCAGATTTATGGGAATATATGAGAACCAAAACATTATTCGTAAGCCGAACCAATCCGAATGAATTGGCGAAGGTTTCGGAAGTTTGCAATAGGATCTCTTCAGGAATTAATAAGAAGCGGCAAATCAGAAGATAAGTACTTTATATTTTATGTTTGCCGTTAGAATAGGATCCATATAGATTTTTCTGTACAGATAGCGGCTTGTTTAATGGGTAATGAAAATGAACAAACACCAGTTCAGTCCGCTTCAATAGGAATATTAACCGAATTTGAACAGTGGGATCCTATCGAAAGCTTTGTTTCTGTCGTTGATGGCGAATAGGAACGTATAAGAGTAGACCAATGAACGATGACGTTCATTCAAGGAACAGTTCCTGCTGCATTATTATGGGATTTGAATGGGTTTCTTTTCTCTGGCGGCTCTGTAATTCAATAGGAATTAATTGTAACGAACGGCACACTTTTATTCAGTTTCCATAGGAATATTACACGACTTGGTTTATGGTATCTTATCAAAATATCCCAATCGTCTTTCATTACAAATAGGAATGTACAGGAATACACCAATGAACAATGACGTTCGTGAAAGAAAAAGTTCCTACTGAATGAAGGTGGGATTTGAATGGATTCCTATCGATAGGTGGCTGTATAATAAAAAATTACAAAAACACCAAAAATAGTGTACGAAAATTGGAGACAAGTACATTTACATACGTATATATGGGGCATTCCATCAACCACTTTTGAACCCGACCCCTTTCGATTTGGTTGAAATTTTTTGTTCATTTTCTACTTAATTGTAGATATTTTTCAGGAAATTTCCAAATTTTTTTACCCAACTCTAAAAAAGTTATGAATTAAAAAAAAAAGCTTTTGTTTTTTCAAATAGCTATATCTTCTTTAAAAATTGACGAATCGGGACGTTTTTTTTTAAATTCTTGTCTTTAGATGTACTTTCCGAAAAAAATACAAACTAATTTTAATATATTAAAATCGATGAAATTTTTTACTTTTTCGAGAAAAATCATCGTTTTCTCAGAGATGCTATTTTTGATTTTTTTCTCAAAAAATACTTTGATCAATTCCAGAAAGAATGCCACCCTAGCTGGAGTGGGCCGAATTTTCCTTCTATTTTTTTATCGATTAGAAAAAAAAATTCCCAGCTGGGCGTATTTCACAAAATAACACTCTGGAACTCCCGACACAAGAACCCACTGTGCAATACCTATCCTGCCTACACGCAGATAGGGTTTACCAAAGAGGATAGGATAGAGAGAACGCTGAGCGTATACTGAAAGCACTGCCATCTGTGAGGTGGGAGCGAAAGTACGACGCAACGCCATGACACTTTGCCTTATATATATGACTTTTGTTCGCTTGGGACGCTTGGGTGGCTTGGGTTCGCTGGGGATGCTTTGGGAGTGAAAAAGGTGAAATACAGAAGCGAAAAAATGGTTTTGAGATGCGATGTGAAGAGATGTCGGAGAAATTCAAGCTCAGACTTGGAACATTCATTCTTCCGACTTCCAAAAGATGCTGAAACGTAAGTACAAATTGAATTTAGATACTTATTTTTCATATCCTATACTTACTGAACTTAACCTCAAATTAATGGTGCTTTAAAATTCTACCACCTGATCATTTATGCTATTAGGATGCAACCATTCTAACGTTTTATGTAAAAACATACATTGCCTTTAAAGTTAATAACTTAATTTTATTAGCATGAGATTTAGCATGAGTGCGAGACAAAGGTCTGCTCGGATGTCTCTCTCGCACTCACATTAAACCCGTCCCAACTCGACTCGCTGGAAACATACTGATTTATGCGTCTCATCTACTGTTATTTACAGGTGTCAAAAATGGTTGCAATTTATTGGCATGGATAGTGAACGTGGCCATGTACGGATATGTACCGACCATTTTGAGGCCGGCTCTATTAGAAAAAAATATCCAAGGCCGTTGTTGGTACGAAATGCTGTGCCAACGATACGCAAGTTGCCGGAGCAAAACCCACGGACATAAGTTTGTGAGCAAAAATTCGCTGAAGGTATGTAAATCTTGAATTACTGTCAATGTAATGTAGATTGTCAATGTAATATCGATTATTTTTTATACGTTCATGTGATATTTCGATTTACAGATGGACATACTCAAGCCCAATCGCCGCAAGGAATAGAGCTAGACAGAAGTTCACCGGTGCGAACACAAATTTTCAATATTCATGCGAATAACGTTTCGCAAATAATAATCTCAGGTGAGAAAAGAAATGTAATTGTAAATATAATTAACAATTCGAAAAACCTAAGGGAACACTGAAAAATGTGAGAATCAAATCCTAGTTACATTTAACGCTGCCATTGGCATAATCCGAGCATTTCTATATAAATTTTCTGATTGGGCTTCTCCTATTGTATAAATTGATTTATATCTTATTTATATTTATATTATTTTTATTTTTATTATTTTTATTTACATTATTTTTGTTTGTATTATTAATATTTTTATGAAGATGGGATTCCGGACATTCGAGACAGCACCCCGACAATAGAAATACCAATTCAACATAACAGTACACCAACTCGTAGGAATACTGACAGACTAATAATAACACCAAAAACATTGCGTCTCAGCGCTTAAAAACGAACAATAGCTGCGTTGCGTAGTAAAGTACAAAGGTTAAAATTAGAAAAACCAAAGCACACTGGACTGAACCGAGTAGAAAAATTAATTGAAGACAGCGCCATTTATTTATCCACTCAAGCTCACACTTTACTAGCAACACAGTTACGCTTAGCAAAGGTTAGCAAGTTTCGCAATCGTTATGATAAAACGTTGAAGGATATTGCATTATCGATCTTCTATCACTCTCCGAAAGCTTATAAATTCCTCCGAAAATTTCTTACGCTACCATCAGAAAAAGTACTCCGCGAATATCAAAGAATATCCCGGTATAAACCTTGCAGTCTTAGCACAATTGAAACATAAATTTGAACATGCACCATTGAAAGATTTGATAGTATCTCTTCTTTTCGATGAAATTCTTTTGAGATCAGAAGTCCACTTTGACCCAAGTCTTGACCAATTCGTTGGATTAGCGGATGATGGCAGTAATCGCGACCCAATAACAGCAAAAACGGCCTTAGTCTGTATGATTACATGGATTAATAAACAAGTAGAGCAGGTTGCAGGGTATTGGCTTCTTCCCGCGAAAGGGACGTCCGATAAGACTCATAACATAATACTCGAAGCAATCGGTAAAGTTAATGACACGGGCCTTATTGTAAAATCATTAATTTTTTACCAAGGTGCTAAGAATCAGGGATTTATAAAGAAAGTAAACGTATCACCGGCAAAACCTTTTTTCACAGAGGACGATCATAACATTTACATAATTTGGGATCCACCGCACCTACTAAAGTCGATGAGGAATAATTTAAAAGAAAGGATTTTGTTTTATAAGGGAGGAAATGTCGATTGGAGTCACATTAAAAAGATCTATGAACTTAGTGGGGAAACTAAGTTGAATCTGATTCCAAAAATTTCTGACAAACACTTTGTATTGAATACTTATTCGAAAATGAGAGTATCTACAGCTGCGCAAATATTATCGGAATCAATGTACACGGCGTATTTAGTACACACTACTATGTTTCCGAACAAGTTTTGTAAAGAGTCATGTGGCATTAATTGTAAGTGCTTAGAACAAGACATGACAGGACAGTTCCTTTCGGACATTGACAAAGTATTTGACTCGCTAAATTCATCTTTTCTCAAGCCGACAGTACCGAACAAATTAAATTATGCAATAGCTGAAAACACACCACACGAAGCTTTTTTACGAGACATGGCGGTAAACTTACGAAATTGTCACTTCAAAACCGGGAGCAGGCCACCGTGTTTAACTGGATTAGTACTTACGATTAATTCCACATTACTTTTAGCTAAAGAGTTACGAGAGAATTGTGGAATAAGTAGACTTTCCACGCGGCGGTTAAATCAGGATCCACTCGAAAACTTATTCGCAGTCATTCGACAGCAACATGGCTGTAATGTTGATCCCTCACCAAAACAATTTGAAGCTGGCCTTAGGCATGTATATAGCACACACCTTTCGAAAATATCAAATATTTCTAATTGCGAAACTGACAAAAATAAGATTTTTGCTAAACTCAGTCAAATACCTTCGATTTCACCTCCGATACTGATGGAAAATATTGCTATACAAATACCGATCGCAGATGATATTAATGAAAATTTAGAATCTGAAGTAGACGAATTCACCGAAAAAAATGCTATTTATTATATCGCAGGGTATCTTTGTAAAAAATACCTTTCACATCATACCTGTGAAAAGTGCCAACAAATTTTGTTGATTCAGAATGACGACTGTTTCGAAGATTATAAATTATTTACAATTATGAAGCAGTATACTGACACGAAGGGCTTATTACACGCAAGAGAGAACGTTTTTCTGATTTTGAAAAGTTGGGAGAGCCAATTCAAACGCACGATCGATTCTATGTTACATGTTCGAAACGTATCGAAAGTTCTAGCAGGTGTTATTAGCAAGATTTGCCCACTGATAGAATTGTGTTCCCCGGAAGCAACGCATATTTTCTTTCATACATTCTTAAAAATAAGATGCCATTGGCAAAGTAGATTTATCAGGAGCCACTTTCGTAGTACTAAGAAGTCCAATCAGAATTCAAAAATCAATCGATTCACTAATTAATGTACCATTTTTCTATGAAATGCTGTACATCTGTAAATGTAATTTCACACTAAACGTGATTATTTTTAAAACAGACTTTAGGTTCGATATTATGCGTTCCTGTATTACTAGAATAAGATATATTGTAAGAACATATGTATAGAATTGGAACAAAAATTATCGACAATAAAAATAAATTGCATTGTTTCTAAAAAATATTGTTTTCTCATTTCCCTGTATGAATATTTATTCTTCATTGTGTTTGAAATCGGCGGTATGGACGATCAGCCGGAGGGTGGGGGGTTGTTAGTTCAGCTCCGACCTCACAGAGGCGCTGTAAACCGTATACGCAAAAATACATTACGGCCTTATGGCAGCGTTCTCTCTATCCTATCCTCTTTGGGGTTTACAACGCGGCGCGAAGGAGGAAGAAGGGAAACCCGCAGTCCGAGATCCCGGTGTTGAGTCTACCGAGTTCAATCTGAGACTCATTTGAAAATGAATTTCTTTACTGACTCAAAAAGAATATTTCCCCTCTCATCAGCAAAAGGAGGGTTTCTGGGGGATTCTTTGTAGGGATTCTGATATCAGCCCCACGTGCAAAAATCCCTGATTCAACTGTTTCGTGCGTGGAGCCCTGGTCCGCCGGCGCATCCCACGGTTGCGAATCGCAACGTCGCCGAGAAACTCGGCGAGATTACGATTCACGAAATGCATTTTATTATTATATATAGTGCACCGGAAAACGCGCTTCTTATTCCCGTGAGAACGAGTCACGAGAGCGAAATTAATAATCAATTTTCAATAAAAATGCAATTTCGGGTCTACCAAAAATATTGAGGAATTATTAAAAAGAATTGAAATAATCGTTGAAAAAGAAATTAAAAATGTCGCTATACTTCGAAAATATCGGGATGTAACAAAAAAAATAATCAAAAACTATAAAGAATTCTTAGCGAGTTCATCGAGTTCATCGTTCATCGAGTTCATCGAACAAGACAAAACGGTTTTTTAATACAGAGGTGGATATCAGAATATACTCAGTGTTAAATCGCCAAGTATTTTTTATGTTTTTATTGTTTTTTCATCGATTATTATTATTCATCAACAACTTCAAATTGATTATACTATTTTTTTAATTATTTACCATTAAGGTGTTTTAGTATTTTTTTTTAATTCGGTCACTGCCTTTAAAAAATCGTAACTGAAGAACTAACATTAAACCCCACAAAAACACCAAAAATGGTGTACAAAAATTGGAGACAAGTACATTTCAAAAAGTATCTATGGTTTTACAAAAAGTTGGGAAATAAATAGATATTACTTGGAACACATATTGCCAAGAACCAGTAGTATAACATATATTTTAAAATTATATATATAATCCCTCACATAATACATTTAAATAAAATGATAAACATGTATGATATAATTTATATATTACAATATAAAAGAATAATAATAAGTACTTGGCAGTTCATTTATTATTTCACACGTTATAAAATTCTGTGTGAGCCGTGATCTGAATGTATACTTAAAATCGTGTGTATTCCGCCTGTTGGAAATGAACTTGCCAAGTACTTATTATTATTTTTTTATATTGTAATATATACATTATTTCATACATGTTTATCATTTTATTTAAATTTATTATGTGAGGGATTATATATATAATTTTAAAATATATGTTATACTACTGGTTCTTGGCAATATGTGTTCCAAGTAATATCTATTTATTTCCCAACTTTTTGTAAAACCATAGATACTTTTTGAAATGTACTTGTCTCCAATTTTTGTACACCATTTTTGGTGTTTTTGTGGGGATTTGTCAACTTTTTGTAAACTATTTCATCACTTCAATGGGTTACACTACCACCTCCGTAGAAAGATCGTCTTAGCGGATATCATTAATGGAAAAAATGAACGCGGTTGCTGGTTAATAAGTCTCGAAAGGAAAAGGAAATTTTTCAAGTTACGAGGTTCAGGGCGAATTTCAATTAAGTGTAAAAAATGTGATTATATTAATTGCAATCGATTTTCTATAATCATCGCGCCACTCTTTATTACAGTAAATATTTTATCCCTTCATGAACACCAGAACTTTTATAGTCATTTTTTTTATACAACCTGAAGCTTGTCGAAAGGTGCGAAAAATTCGGCGAAGGAGAAGGAAAAAAATCTGTCATTTTAACGATATCGTAAACGGCTCAATCATAATAGAAAAACCGCGATATCTTTCGTATTTGGATAGCTAGAGCGTTCATTTTGGTGGCATTCGAAAGAGGAATAAAATCCGGACTGACCGTATTCCCCGAAATTCTCCAAAGCCTTATAATTTGGTAATTATTAAGAAAATAGTTTTATATATATATATACTTCCGTGTATAAGTGAGTTGGCAGGCGTATAAGAGTCTGTGAGCTCCTCGCGACATGTCGGGGTTAAGGAGGAAATGTACTCGTCTCGAGTCGCTACCGCGACTCTTGATTAGTAACGTGAATGGGCTTGGCAATACCTGTTGCTTACTTCATGTTTATTTATTTAACAACTTTTTGTAAAACGACTAAATTGGAGAAGCTTCCGTAAAAGTGTTGGTCTCCAATCTTTGTACACTATTTTTCATGTTTTTCGTTAAGACAACAACGTGAATGGAGTGTATGATAAAATAGAAACCCAACTACAAAATGTAACTGTTTTTCAAAAAGACTATAATTTCTTTTAGGGTTTGCAACGAGAAACAATATTTAGGCGTTCAGTTCGACCGACTAAATCGATGGCGACCGTACAGAGTCATTGTGTAATAACCAACATAAATTCATACATATATGTATGGGATGTATGCATACATTAGTGGAAGCATAAACGTTCACCGGATAACGAAAGAGTCAGTATAGTCTGGGAAGAAAAACGACGTGGTGGCAACGCATGTATGTAGATGTAGACACTGGATAGAGTTCCATGCGCATTACGGTGAATGATTATCGGCAATGGCCTTGACACCTGATAGCCTGGAATCGATCGGGCAGTTTATTCAGATTGTCGCTTAAGAGTCAGAGGGCCGGAAGGCCACTCCATATATATATACACAGTGTGTGTGTTGCCAATATACTACAATTTGCGAAATGTGTAGCACGGTATATGCTCTAGGGAGAGAAGGGGGGGGATCTCGACACCCGCTACATACATTCATCGTGTCACGCTTCCGTTCGTGGAACCGCGACCTTTTTCAACCCAATTTCGCTCCGCGTTTACAAACAAAGCTGAAGAACGCGAAGGACACGATATTCCCGACGATCGATTCATTTATTACTACCTTTTTTCTTCCCCTTTTCTGCTCCCGCTAATTGCGTATATATGAAGTATTTCAAGTGAACTTACTCTAATCACTCTGTCGGCTTTGGTTTATGAAACAAAAATACTATAATTTGAAAATCTGTAGCTTTATGCTAAAATGGATTAATTCTATTTTACTATCATTTTTTTTTACTCAACAGGAGTGTACACCCACAGAAAAAATTATTAGAATTAAATAAATTCACATATTTGCGAAAATTTCTTTTAGAATTAATAAGGATTTATTTGTATTGAAGAGGATTTTATTTGATCATGCTATTTAGTCATACTTGAAACAAATATATACATGTATTTACTGGTGCCGAATAAATACCACATTTATATTGGTTCGTCGAAATCGCGATTTACTTACATCAAGTAAATGATCTATTTAAAATATTAAATTTGAATAGCAATTTATTTACGTCAAATAAAATTTATTTAAATGTGCGCTGCGTCGTACTGCGCGCACAATATCGCGTCGCTCGCTGGCGTGACGACACTCAGCAGTCCAGAAATGGCATATTCACGTGTATGTACGTGTTTCCGTTTGTACGTGATTTTGTGATTTTAGTTGAATATTGTGATGTGGACGAGGAAACGCGAGATTTCCTTCGCGGTTCGGGGCTCGAAGAAGGTATCACGACGAAATATCCGCGGACAAAATATCTGCGACAAAATATCCGTGACAAAATATCCGCAGTCAAAATATCCGCGGTACAAAATATCCGCGGTCCAAAATATCCGCAGTTAAAAATATCCGCCGTTCAAAATATCCGTGGGTAAAAATATCCACGGTTGAAAATATCTGCTCTCGAGTATCCACAATGGGAAACATTTAGAACATCCGTGAGAATTATGCGAAAAGAAATGGTGGGGATAATCCCTGTAATGTTTCGAATGTCGGATTAATTTTCTATATAAGATTGAAACCTCAGATATGTGTGTGTGTGTGTGTGTGTGTGTGTGTGTGTGTGCGTGCGTGTGTGTGCCGCTTAAATTTATGACATCGAACAAAAATAAAAAACCGCTTATTCAGGATGGTTATGCGTATGCCTTAAAAAGTGTTAATAAGAACAATAGAAAGTGGTATGTCGAGTACACAAACCTGAATTGTTCTGTTATTTTGCACACGACGAGTGACAACCGTACAGGTACGAATATTATGAGTTTGTGTCTGTGTTTAGGGCTATGCGTTCATGGTCATTTCACTTTAGTTATAATTATATTGAACAGGTGAGATTATTTATTTACGCTGGTGTTCATGAGGAAATATACATATGAGGATAAGTTGTGTGTTGACATTTTTCGAAATTCTCAAAGCCAAACATTCTAAAATCCTACAGAGTTTTCTCGGGTATTCTGACCGCGAATATTTTTTACCACGGATATTTTGAACAGCGGATATTTTTTACCGCGGATATTTTGGACCGCGGATATTTTGACTGCGGATGTTTTATCACGGATATTTTGTTGCGGATATTTTGTCCGCGGATATTTCGTTACGGAACCTCGAAGAATATATCGACATCTTCAAGAGTCAATAGGTTGTTAACATGCATGATTCACATGAGTGAGCGAACAACCAATACTCATTAGCCAAAAAAGTTATTCCCACCCAAAAATAGGATGATCTCGTATATTCCCATATTAATCAAAATTCCCTAATTTCTCATATTATTCCCATATTCCCATATTAATCGTGAGTCCCAAATTTTTAGGTTATGGATGGTCATGGAAAAGATTATCATGACCAAATAAATTCTTTATTTGTAACAAATAAAAAATTATCAGTGGCAGCTAATATAAATTCAATAAGAACATTGTTAAATAAATTTTTTATTACTATCAAATAAATTTTTATTTGAAGCAAATAACTTATTTATTGCAGGCAAATAAATATTTCATTAGCGCCAAATAAAAGAAGCTAAGAAATAGTGAACTTGAATTGAAATAAATCCAAATATTCGATACTAATAAAACCGTATTAGGCCCATCTTTAAATAAGAAATTTTATTTGTTTCGAGCCAATTTTATTTGTTTTAAATAAATCTTTTCTGTGGGTGCATTAGGGTGATGCAAAAAAAATCGATTTTTTCATTTTTTACAGCTCCATCGAAAAACGTTGATACATTATGTTGTACCCCGAGCAAGTAGCAACAATACGTTATTGCCACATAGCAAGAGTATTGACCGGACGTTCCAGAACGTTCAATTTGTTAACGCTAACAAATAACTGCAGGTCTTTGACCGCTGCTGACAATGCAGCGCGTGTACAAATGACAAAACGCGATTATCCAAAATCGTGAGCCTCCAGCTCACGACAAAATTCGACAGTCTTCGAGGAACTCTCGAAGCGGTTGGTCGATCTTTAAACTTCACTTACAATTACTTAATTACTATTCATATTGGTTTTCTCAATAAAGTCCGAATACTTTTCATTACATCAAACTGAGCAATTTCATTTGCATTGGCAAATACCCCACTATTCCGGATCTCATTTCCTCCTCTCGAGTCGAGTAGAAATTCGAGGTCACAACATTGGTGGCAGCAGTGGGATTGCCAACAGTTCGAAAAATCGATATAATATCGATTGTACGAGAAACTGGACGAGAGAAGATACTCCAAGACTCCAGGCGACCGAGGATCAAGGAAGGAAGGACGATCAACCGAACCGAAGACTCCCTGAAGAGGCACTTGGTATCCAGCGACGACATCGCTGAAGAAGGCAATCAGTATCGCTAGAATCATTTTTCGATCGTTCGTTAGATTACGATCGAGTAGAAGAATCAACCGAAAATTCAAAAAAAACGACGTAGAGCAACAGACAGTTCTGAAGAATTTTGACGTACTCCTGTACCCGCTAGACGTACAAAACTTATAGAAAAGAAAAGAAGTCACTGTAACTGGACTTGACCCTGAAGTAGAGGACAGCGACCCCTTTGACGTAGTAGAAACAGAACGCGGTCGAGAAATAAACCCGATAGATTTTTCATTGCTAAATATCGACGGACAGACGAACAATATGTCTCGACAAGAAACTCCAGACAATGTGGAATACATGTCCCTAAAGGAGGCCCGTAGCCTCATACCCCGGTTCGACGGATCGAAACCGGAAGAAGTAGACGATATAATCGAAGCGTTCGGTTATGCCGATAAAAACGTGGCCGTGCGAGATCGCGCGTCGTTTCTAGAATCAGTATTAGCGACAAAAATTGTAGGAAAAGCCCGAAAAGATACGCGATATAAACAGATAAATTCATTCCGACAATTTAAAGAACAAATGACAGCTTTGTATGGCACGTGACGTACAGTAGCTGCGTTGCAAGTCGAATTCAATACGTGTAAGCAGAAACACGGAGAAACGGCTTACCTTACTGTCAACGACTTGAGGGAATAATGATGGAACTAATCGACGCAAGTACGATAAACGAAGCTACAGCCGCGGGCAAACAAACAATCAAAACATATGTACGTCAATTAGCTCTGCATAATTTCGAAAGAGGATTAAAAAGGGAATATCAGGTAATAATTAAGGCCCGAGGATTCACCGATTTAAGCGATGCGCTCAAGGGCACAATAGAAGAGGAAAAATCGATGCAAGGAGGAGATTCGATCTACCGTCAAACGCACACAAAAGAGCCACAAAAATGCCACAAGTGCAACAGGATAGGGCACCTGGCCAAGGACTGCAGAAGTACAACTTCCGGCTATGGGAGACAGAGCCTTCCGGCAGCACCATCAAAAGGTATGAATCAGGTAGAGGTGATCTGCCATTACTGCAAGAAGCCAGGACACTACCAAAGGGATTGTCGCCATCGAATACGAGATCAAGGACAGCAAAAATACCAGGGACCAAAAAGGGACTATCAAAGGCAGTCAAACGCGCGCGGGAAAAATAAATAACAAGATAAACCTCAGAATGAAAAACGGGACGGAATAATCGAAAAGAAAACCCTCAGCTCATTCGACATCGGAATGGTAACCCACAGACACGAGAAAAACGATACAAGCACAGCTGCGGTGACAATGACACGTACGCTACGCGACGTTGAAGATGACGCGTTTGAGACGAAGAAATACGATCCGCAGCAAGGATGTATGAAAAAAAAATTTAATGTGAACGTTCCGACGGCCGAGGAAACAGCTAACGATTTCTTTATCCCTTCAATGCATGCGAAGAGCGGTATGCTCACACTGAAAGGGGATACAGGCGCGCAGTGCAGCGTCATCAAAAAAGGCATGCTCGATCAAAGCATCGAAATAATAGATGAAATTGTTGAATTCAGAGGAGTCACTGGAACGACGTTTCGAGCATTGTGTAAAATCATGCTGGAGCTGGAGACTCCTACGGTAAAAATAAATCACCCATTTTTTGTTCTCGGAGATTATGTACCATTAGGAATTGACAGGCTAATGGGAATAGATTTTATGAAAAAACATAAAGTCGACATTTTAAATGTAGAAACAATTAAAATGTATGGGCACTGTATGCCCTTAATCAATGGATCAAAAAAATGGTCCCTACTAGCAAGAGCGGAAATTTTAATTTGCGCAAAGGCGATCGGCCCGAAGCAAGGAATCATTTCAGGACGAACCTTGGAAAAGGGCCTTCCAGTCGGCGAAGGGTTTGTCAAACGTGACGGTCACTGTTGTTTAACCGTGATACGCAATACAAACGAATATTCGCTCGAAATAGAGAGACCAACGGTCGAGCTCGAGAAGGACAGAGGAGACTCTGCCGACGCAGCAGAAATTCGAGCGCCTACGGCCGTAATAAATGCAGTCAACTCGTACTATGCGAATGAACGTATAGAAAACATGTGGAAAGAAATTACGAGAGAAACACATCTCAATGCGAAAGAAGAAAAATACCTCAGGAATTTTTGCCAACAATATGCAGACGTATTTCATATAGAGGGTGAACCCCTACATGGCACGAACAAAGTACAGCACGAAATACACGTAAAGGAAAATACTCTCCCGATCAAAGTACGTCCTTATCGACTCCCAGAAGTACACTGGACCAGTTGGGACAAGCAAAATATTTTTCGACTCTAGATCTCGCATCGGGTTTTCATCAGATACCAATGGCGGAAAAGACAAAGGAAAAACAGTATTTTTAACTCCGTTAGGGCATTACGAGTTCAATCGCATGCCTTTCGGTTTGAAAAATGCGCCACCGACGTTCCAAAGATTAATGGACGCCGTACTAGCAGGAATACAAGGTATCAAATGCTATGTATACCTAGACGATATTGTCGTTTACGGAAGATCGTTCAAAGAACATAACGATCGACTCGAGGAAATTTTCGAACGACTGAGAGAGGCGAAATTGAAAATACAACCTCGAAAATGCCAATTCCTGAAAAAAGAAACGCAATATTTGGGACACATCATAACGGAGGTAGGGGTAAAACAAGACGGCAAAAAAATATCGGCAGTACAGGATTTCACTGCTCCAAAAAACGTGAAGCAATTACAATCATTTTTGGGACTGATAGGATACTACAGGAAATTTATTTTGGATTTCGCAAAAATTGCGAAACCTCTCACGGAATTGATAAAAAAAGATAAAAAATACGATTGGACAGAAACATGTCAACTCGCATTCGAAAAGTTAAAGGAAAAAATCATCACTTTTCCAATTTTGCAGTACCCAGATTTTTCGAAGCCCTTCGTTATCACGACCGACGCATCAGACAAAGCAATCGGAGGCATATTATCGCAAGGGAAAATTGGATCGGATTTACCCATATGCTATGCGAGTAGGACATTGAATAAAGCTGAAATAAACTATTCTACAACGGAGAAAGAAATGCTCGCGATAGTATGGGCGGTAGCTCAATTTCGACCTCATGTATATGGAACTGTCTTTACAATCGTGACAGATCATGAACCCCTCACCTGGTTATTTCGCATAAAATACCCAGGCTCGAGATTAATGCGATGGAGAATAAAACTTGAAGAATACGACTACGCAGTCCAATATAAAGCTGGAAAAATGAATACAAACGCCGATGCCCTTACCCGGTTGCATCTACTCGGATTGCAGCAGCCAGGTAGAGCGAGTGATACGGCGATAGTAGAGAAAAGGGGGAGGGGAAGGCCGCGCAAGGCCGCTCGCGCGATCGCGACACCCGCCAGACACCCAGGGCCAGAGGGGCCGCGGAAAAGAGGGAGACCGCGCAAGGTAACACCGCAGAGCGCGAGCCCCCCACCCACCACCGACTCGGAGACGGAGAACGAACAATGCGAGGAAAAGGAGAACACAAAATACGAAGGAGAGAAAGGGAAGGAAATAGTGAATGAAAACTACGAATCGGAAGATAGCGACATCAGCTATAGTGAAGAATGCAATGATAACTGGGCACATGCTAGCCCCACCGTGGACGAAAGAAAACTTATCTTGAAAGAATATCATGACACACCGTTAGGCGGTCATCAAAGAATCCAACGCATGCTAAACAGAATAAAAAGACTATACCACTGGCCGGGAAGGAAGAAAGAAATAGAAGAATACGTCACAAAGTGTGATAAATGCCAACGGAATAAAACGGCATACAGAAAAAATGCACCTTTAATGATTACCGACACGCCAGAGCATGCATTCGAAAAATGCGCTGTCGATATAGTAGGGCCATTACCCGAAACCGAACATGGAAACAAATATATTTTGACATTCCAGGATTTGATAACCAAATTTAGCGCAGCCATACCCTTGAAAACTCAGGAAGCGGAAAGCGTCGCTAAGGGACTCGCGACAGAAATAATTTGCAAATATGGAACACCCAAGGTAATTTTATCAGACCAGGGAACGAATTTTTTAAGTGAAATATTCAAGGATTTATGCAAATTATTCTAAATAAAAAAGATACAAACCACAGCGTACCATCCAGAATCAAACGGTGCGCTAGAAAGATCGCATAAAACATGGGCGGAATATCTCAAGGCATTTGTGAATAAGGATCAAACGGACTGGGATGAATGGCTACCATATGTCATGTGTGTGTATAACGTTAGGGGACACACAGCAACGGGATTCTCGCCACACGAACTGGTGTTCGGGAGAAACGCGGTGCTACCGACCGCGCTTCAAACACCACCGAACACACAATACACATATGATAATTTCCTACAAAACCTCAAACAAAAATTGCGAACTGCATGGCAGGAAGCAAAAGAGAATTTAATAGAAAGAAAGTTGAAAACAAAAAATATTATGACCAAAAAAGAAAAGAACAAAAATTCAGGGTGGGAGATAAAATATTATTATCGAGCCCAGTCGTTCGCCAAGGACGGTCAGGAAAACTAACGGCAAAATGGGTTGGGCCTTATATGGTAATAAGCAAAGAATCACCCGTTACCTACATTATTGGCCGTGGAAAAAAACAACAGAGAATTCATGTAAATCGTCTCAAGCACTACGTCGAGCACTGAGACGAAGAGTATAGGGGAAAGGAGAGGTTACGACAAGCCAACAGACGGAGGCCCGCCTCGCATTTCGCTGATACCTACCTCTCCGATTCCGGCGAACACCGATCCAGCGAATAATCAGGGCACATACTCATGCAAGAAACGAAAAATATCTTACGAAAATACGTATTTACACGAAAATTTTTGAACCGAAATGAATTTTAGGATACCACGAAAAATGAACAAATGAAAATAAAAAAATAAAAAAATAAAGAGAGAAGAAAATTTTTCTTGATATTTTAAATCATTAAGAAAATAATTATAAAAAAAACGTCGCGCCCTGAAAAAATAAAAACTTACAATTAATAGAAAAAGAAACAGGAAACAAATTTTTTTTTCAGAAGAAAAAATAATTATTGTGCCATTTATTCAGACTTTTCAAAAATCGTGGCGCCACACGCGGCGAAAATTCTCAATAATACGACAATGAACGTTCTCGCTGAACAGAATCTTCAAATCAAAAAGATCCATTGGGGCCGCTTCCGGGTCCCAATCATCGTACTCCCGAGACGTAGCATCGTCTCGCCACAGGACGTCGAGCGCTTCGCGAGCTCGTCGACGCTGACAACGCACGCCTTTCGCGTGGCAATAAAATTGTACCACCAAGAAGGTGGCATTGAACGAACTGTCTTCGGGACGACTCGAGGAACCTGGAAACAAATGAAATAACGAAAAAACGTTACAAAAAATACAGCGACGATATGAAATAAAAAGCAAAAGATATAAATAGATATACAGATAAAGATTAGAATAAATTAAATAAATAAAAAATAAAAATAAAACAA
This sequence comes from Alloplasta piceator, assembly GCA_946863875.1. Lineage (NCBI taxonomy): Eukaryota > Metazoa > Arthropoda > Insecta > Hymenoptera > Ichneumonidae > Alloplasta > Alloplasta piceator. The sequence continues at coordinate 29,057,343 of OX333074.1, forward strand.
TAAATAAAATAAAACAAAGGAGAAGAAATATAATTTCGAAAAACTCACCAAGATCATTTTCACGTCGTCAGTGGAATATACAGCTACGTTCCCCTCTACTTTAAACATTGTAACCTTATTAGCTGAAACAAAAATAATAAGAAACGAATTAACAAAAAGAGGAAAAAAAGAGAAGAGAGGAAAAAATTACACATTAATAGAAAAAAATGAATAAATATAAAGACAAGAAAAACTTACCAGTTCGACGATCAACGACGGAATAAAGTCCGATGAGTCGCGAACCAAACCTCGCTCTCAACGTGAGAACGGAAAGAAAAAAAAACAGAACGCTTACCAAACAGAAAAAGAGAACAGAATCAGAACAGAAATAAAAAAGAGTGAATACATATAAAATAAAAAATCAATAAAAAAAAAAAAAATCAATGACTAATTGAACAATGAATATGTCCGCAGGACTCTCGGGATAACAATGACCCAGGGAGCGGAAACGGGACAACGGTCATACGAAATAGAAAAATTTTCCACAGCACCAGGAATCTACTATGAAGAGATAGGAAAGATGTCGATCTCACCAAGCAATTGGAAATTAACGATACAAATAGATTTACAACCCATCGTAAGAAAAGAAGCAAACATCAAGATCGGATTAAAAATACTTTCAAAAGCGTGTGAAAAAGAAATACGCGAAGATGCACTATGTAACTTCCTAACGAGTTCAATAAAGCAAATGTTGCAGAAATTGGAGGACGAAGTCGAGGTAACATTCGACATCACAGGATTATTTAAGGGAAACTGTATCGAACTTACCGACCGGACTGACTTTCCCAACACGTCTAGAACGTACAACGATAAGCAATTTATTCAAGTTAGCAGATATAGGAGCGTATAGTACACGCTACACGTTAGTAGTAGTAATGAAAATACCTTCAATCGATAATAATTTGTCTACTATAAGTAAAGTATATCCGTTACCGTATAGAGTAACAGAAAATATATTTTCTTTCGCAGAGACTACCCGGAAACATGTTATTACCGATGAAAAATCACAAACATATGAATCAATGGATGAAAACGAAATAAATCAATGTAAAAAAATTGTAAATCACTACTATTGTAAAGCAAAAAACGGAATATTGACGATAAAACTATGTATAATGTATACTAGCTATGTATAATAATCCGCACACACACGCGCAACAATGCAAACATAGAATAACTCATCTAGACACTACAATACTGATCGCGCTAGAGAAAATAAATCACTGGTTATACATAGCACCAAGCGCCGATGCGCTAACAATAAGATGTAACAAGACACAAGCGACACATGAAACGATAATAGATACAGGAAGACTGGCTTTGGACGAGAAATGTTCCGTCACATCTAGAAATTTGAGATTAGAATCTTTATCAGATATAGAACAAAAAGTTCAAAATTCTTATTTACCCGCAATTAACATGACATTTTTGGAAAGCGAAATAAGAAAACTGAACGTTTCAGATTTAATCACACATAATACATTACCACACGATATAGTGCATGACCCAGCGGAATTAAATCGCATTGGAGACAGAATAGAAAATTTGAAAGAAAAACTAAATTCAAATAAGAAACTGTTAACTATGTATTATCAATCGGTCGGCACATACTCTATAGGATCATTCATAATTATATTTATTGAAGCATTGTGCATTTATCTATACAAGAAAAAATCACCACCAATTGTTTACGCAATGCCAACCGTATCAGCGATAGAAGAACCAAGACCAGCAAAACGAAAGAATCGTACAGGTCTAACAATAAGATTTGAGCGCAATACCTCTGCAACTGGTACGGTATAAAATATAAAAATGTATGGAAAAACGTATAATTTAACAAAATTGTAATGACGACCATTTCGAGAGACAACAAAAATCACGGAGTGATTTCATTTAAAGGGGGAGGGATGTTGTACCCCGAGCAAGTAGCAACAATACGTTATTGCCACATAGCAAGAGTATTGACCAGATCGCGCAATAACCCACCCGAAATTCGTCGTGAGCTGGAGGCGCAATCGGCGAGAAGCCGCTCGAACACTATCTAAAAAATGTTTTTTTAATCTTAAATTTTGGGAAATTTTTTTTTTTTAATGTACTAACGTTTTTCGATAGAGCTGTAAAAAAATTAAAAATCGATTTTTTTTGCATCACCCTATCCGTTTTTTTTAATTCCGGTGTTATACACCGGGTGTATACATCTGAGAAGAATATCAAAGCTCGCAATTTTTTAACACCATTTCATAGGTAATTTATATTTTCCCAAAGAGGAATTTTCAAAGTATTATTTTATCGAAAATAACACCGGAATTAAAAAAACGGATAAATTAAATGGAATGGAATGGAACTAAATGGATAAATTAAACGGAAGAGCCTTGGCACAATAGTAAAAACATCTTCAACCAAATCCAGAGAGAATAGAGTCAAGCGTTAACTAGTTCGAGTCAGGGCCAATATGCCAATTTTACAAATACGTATAGATTGTTGTAGAATGCCTAGAAATATCATCAATAGTACAGGGTGTTTAAAAATGATGTGTCGCCACTTCGCCCAGTAAATCTCCAGCTTGAGATCGGTGGAGATCTATCAAAATTTGTAGCCGCAAAATTGACCTTGACCCTGAAATTCAAGGTGAAATTTTTTTATTGGCTTAAAAAATTCTACTTCTTAAGAGGAACAAAAGTCAGAGAGGAACCATAGGTCGGAGATGCGTCCTTCAACCCGAAACGACAATGTCAATTCGAAAAAAATCGAAAAAGTGCGTTCTCACAAAATATTGTTCACAGAAACACGGGGTAAGAATTTTAATAATTATAAAAAAAGCTTTTCAACGCAAACACTTCAATATTTATTAATTGAAATCAAGAAATGTTGCAATTGCATGACGCTGACCACACTAAAGTGGATGAATCGGCATGAGATGGGTGACACAGATCTTTGCGATATCCCTTTGTCGCGTTACCACTACGAGCATCTAATTCCCTAGCTCATTGTTACCGAAAATCAATTAACACATAGTCCCGCTGAATTAACCTTGACCCTAAAACTCAAAGTCAGTTTCAAAGTCAATTCATCTCGTTAAGAGGCATCTAATTCTCGTAGAAACGACGAGTTAGGAATGAACCTTTCAATATCAAGCCGTCAAAACATAAAAAATATGCGTATTTCATTTAGTTCGGAGGGATAAAATTCGGAACTGAAACATAATTGAAAAGGCAATCGATATAACTAGACAGACTTGATGTCTGGCACACAACACGCCTGCTGTTCTATGAAAACAAGGCTTTAGATGGCCAGGTTTGAGATAAGCGATTTTGATCTTAACAATAGTTGTTGTCATGAGTTGCTTAAACATCTTCATTAGCGGCAGACTATTAGCGTTACCCGGACTACACCACGTGGAGGTTGTCTGCCTGGTATCCCTTGGCCCTGAAAAGGGCCGTTGTGTTTTGTTGTCCGTTTCGAAAGATTCGTTTCAAATCATTTCAATGACGACTGTGTGTCGGGTGCGTATGCAATGTTGGATTAGTCGTCTCCTGCTTCATTATGATGCGGTCGTTGATGGCGGCGGCGTCGAGGAACCCAGAGAATCGAACCATCATGTCCAATTGCTCGAAGCATTCTAGCTTGTTCTCCAGCTTCCACATGCCGGCCACCATTACGCAAGCACGCTCGCAACCGTGCCTCCAAGTTTCTCGAAACCCTGAGAAGAAGTTCTCGGTTTCGCATCAACCTGGCAACTGCCTCATCGATTTGGCGTCTCAGATCTACCGGCGTCCTAATCGCTCGACCTTCTCTGTAGACGATAGCCTGGAGTGCTCCCCAGAAAAAAAAGTCCAAGGGATTTAGGTCTGGAGAACGTGGTGGCCAGAGATGCGGAGCAGGCCGACGACCGAGCCAACGCGATCCAAACATTTCGTTTAAGAATGCACGGACTTGAAGACCGAAATGAAGTGGTGCTCCGTCGTGCATAAAAAAAATGCGATGGCGAGCATGTCGTGGAATCATGTCCCTCAGACGCGGCATTAAATCGCGTTGCAGAAAGTGCAAATGATTGCGACTGTTCAATCTCAGTGGAAGGTAGACTGGACCTATCAGGGTGTTCCCAATGATACCTGCCCAAACGTTTACTAAAAAACGTCCCTGGTGAACTCGTTGCATCATCGCACGAGGATTCCTCTCAGCCCAGATGCGTAAGTTCTGCCGGTTCACGATTGCGGTGCTGGAGGAGCTCGCCTCATCGGTAAACATAATGCGTTCAAAAAAATGAGGATCTCCCTCCAGTTTCTGTAGCATCCATCGACAAAAATTACGACGAGCGTGGTAATCTCCAGGATATAGTGCCTGAACAGATTGGACGCGGTAAGGTCGTAGACCCTCTTCACGAATTATGCGACGCACCGTCATGTGCGCTATACCAACGCGAGCGGCTATTCGACGTAAACCCATGACGGGAAAAGCTCGTGCAAGAGCAATGACACGCTCTTCAATGTTCCAATGAACACGAGGACGACCGGCTCTTCGATATCCAGCGTTCCGCACCTCAAACCTCTCCTGATCGTTGAACCGCTCTTCGAGTCGTTGAAACTCACGACGATCTGGAACTGCCCCCGGCCGTAGAGGATGACCGTTTGCCCGATCAAGAAGTAACTGACGATAAATTTCGCGAGCTCTTCCAAAGCTTCCGAAAGCTTGATCAATAGCGCGCAACATAAGACGTTGATCTCGTCCATCTCGTCCACGACCACGATGTGGTCGCCGACCACGATTCATGTTATTACGACAGTGACGACAGTGATAGGGCCAACAAAGATTCAGGTAGTGAGGGCGATCACCGATGGAGCGACCACAACGACTTTGATAATGCTAGAGATGACCAAAACTGCCACGACAAAGACTGACTGCGATAGAAATGACCTGGACTGCAACGCTAAAGACTTCGATTATGATAGAGTTGACCGAGACTACGGCGACAGACTTCGACAATGATATAATTGTCCAAGACTGCGACGATAGACTTCGACAACGATAAAGTTGATCGAAATTGCAATGACAAAGACTGCGACGATGATAGGATTGACCGAGACTGCGACGAAAGACTTCGACGATAAAGTTGACCCAAAATGCAACGACAAAGACTTTGACTATGATAGAGATGACCGGGATTGCGACGACAAACACTTCGACGATGATAGAACCGACCTAAACTGCGACGATCCTAGAGATGACCGAGACTGCGATGATGAAGACCTCGACGATGATGGAGATCAATGGGACTGCGACGACAGAACACAGTTTTTTTGTTGATTTTTGTATAACCTCCACGTGGTGTATTCCGGGTAACGCTAATGGTCTGCCGCTGATGAATATGTTTAAGCAACTCGTGCACGGTCACACAAGCACGATATGACTCTGAAATGTGTAGGTGACAACAACTATTGTTAAGATCAAATTCGTTTATCGCAAACCTGGCCATCTAAAGCTTTGTTTTCATAGAATAGCAGGCGTGCTGTGTGCCAGACATAAAGTCTTTCTAGTTATATCGATTGCCGTTATAATCATTCTTCAGTTCCGAATTTTATCCCTCCGAACTAAATGAAAAACGCACATTTTTTATATGTTTTGACGGCTTGATATTGAAAGGTTCATTCCTGACTCGTAGTTTCTACGAGAATTAGATGCCTCTTAACAAGATGAATTGACTTTGAAACTAACTTTGAGTTTTAGGGTCGAGGTTAATTCAGCGGAACTATGTGTTAATTGGTTTTCGGCAACAATGAGCTGGGAAATTAGATGCTCGTAGTGGTAACGCGACAAAGGGATTTCGCAAAGATCTGTGTCACTTATCTCATGCCGATTCATCCACCTTAGTGTGGTCAGCGTCATGCAATTGCAACATTTCTTGATTCCAATTAATAAATATTGAAGTGTCTGCGTTGGAAAGCTTTTTTTATAATCATTAAAATTCTTATCCCGTGTTTCTGTGAACAATATTTTGTAAGAACGCACTTTTTCGATTTTTTTCGAATTGACATTGTCGTTTCGGGTTAAAGGGCGCATCTCCGACCTATGATTACTTTCTGACTTTTGTTCCTCTTAAGACGTAGAATTTTTTAAGCCAATAAAAAAATTTGACCTTGAATTTCAGGGTCAAGGTCAATTTTGCGGCTACAAATGTTGATGGATCTCCACCGATCTCAAGCTGGAGATTTACTGGGCGAAGTGGCGACACATCATTTTTATACACCCTGTACTGTAAACTTGTCAAACTGTTACGAGTCGATGCTGTAACAATTATAGAACATTGGTGATATTATAATCTCGTAGTATAGGCTACGTAGCAAATATGTATAATGTGTGACTGTTCAGAAAAGCGTGTAGTTGCCAGAGCTCCCGCGAGAGACCCTCAGTGAACGGTCAAGCTCTCGCTGGACTCTGCGCTACCCGTGGCTCTCGCGACTCTATCCCCTCCAAACGGCGGCTCTCTCGCGGCGATCGATCATCGCCTCGTCACTTCGTTTTGGCGAGCCCTTCGATCATCATTGATTTTCGGCCATCTTTCGACACGGTTCAATTTTCTTTCTATTCGCGAGCTCTTGGACGATTTACGACCGGCCAAGAGCGATAACGGTTCGGTTTCCTTCGTTAACCTCACGGGAAGCAATTTCTTCGATTCGGTGCGGTCAACTTCGAAAACTTGCGAGAAAAGTTATTCGCGCGACACGTGGCGTCGGACGAAACGACCGCCATTTTCCGGCATCACTTCGATCGTGCGTCTTCATCGCCACGGCGAGACGAGCGTTTTATTTTAAACATTTATTCTACCCCTTTTTTGAATCGAATCATTCTTTTTGAACTTTAAACCTCGTTAATAAAACCGAAATATTGTGTGCACGCGAGTGAGTTTTTTCATCGCCCGCAACGAACTTCCGGCCACTTCGATCCCTTCTCTCTTCCGCATTTCTCGCCCAATTTCCCAACCAGGTTAATTCAGGCACTTTTCCGAACATGGTCCTTCGAGTCGGATGGGGAAATTGGTGAAGATTGCGGAAGTGCTTCAGTTCGCAAAAGAGAAAAGTGCGAGAGAGAACCGGCGTTCCGTTGTCCGACAACGTGCTCGTCACGCTTCGCTATTTCGGTCTCTCTCGCTCACGTTCAGTGCGCATAAGTCTCTCTCTCTCACTTTCGCGCGAGAGGAGAGCCCGGACGCCTCGAGAAATTTCTTCGTTGAGCGCGCGGGGATAGCATCGCGCTCTCACGCGCGTCAAGAAAGCTATCGCTTCGTCCGCTTTGTGCGGATCTTCGCTTTTCGCTGGACATTATCGCTCAACGAGTGTGTATGCGTATCTCGTGAGTTTTGCATTTTTCGCGATCATCGGGAATTTTCTGGACATTCGTTCGACGCGTCTCACGGACATCCTCGATATTCGAGTGTGGGTGCGCGTCACGTGATTCTTTGTGCGCTTCGGGATTTTCTTCGCGTTTAATTACGCAGTCTTCGGATACTTTCGGCGCACTTAGTATTTCTTCGGATTTCCTCGCTACGCATCGCAACAAATTTCGTGAACCAAGTTTGTCCGCGTACTTTGTTTTCTTTCGGTTTTTTTTGGTTTTCGTGCGCGTTACACGAACATTCTCGTCGCCGAGTGTGTGCGCGTACTTCGTTCTTTTTTCGCTTTTGGTTTTCAGGCGCGTTACACGAACATTCTCGTCGCCGAGTGTGTGCGCGTACTTCGTTCTTTTTTTGGTTTTGGTTTTCGTGCGCGTTACACAAACATTCTCGTCGCCGAGTGTGTGCGCGTACTTCGTTTTTTCGGTTTTTGGGCTCTTCAAGTGCGTCACACGAACATTCTCGTCGCCGAGTGTGTGCGCGTACCTCGTTGTTTCGGTTGTTTTTTGGGCTTTTCAAGTGCGTCACACGAACATTCTCGTCGCCGAGTGTGTGCGCGTACTTCGTTGTCGCTTCCATTATGACGACTAACGTCGCGAAGATGGAACGCCGAATCACAGGGCTCCTCAGCACTTTCAAGCGCATCGAGGGCATCGCTGAGAAGTCTGCCTCCGCAACTCCTCAGACGATGTCCAAAACTCTGGCGTCGACTCGGCTAGACCTTCTTGAGGCCAATTGGACGCGGTTTCAGCACGAGCACGCCAGTTTACTCGACATGAAATGCGAGAATCTCGCCGAACATGAGTACTTCGTGGAGGGGATCGAAGCGCAATGCCAAAGCGCTTACGAGACCGCCAAGGTCAGCCTCCTCATAATCAAGGAGCACTTCGAGCGAGTCGAACCCAGCGGGGCCAACCTCGCAGACGTTTCTGCCATCGGGCCATCCTCTATTCGGCGAACCCTTCCGGACATGAAACTTCCGGTCTTCAATGGAGATTTTCGAGCTTGGCGTTCCTTCCACGATCTCTTCGTCTCGATGGTTGGCAGCAATTCGGACATCACTTCCGTTGAGAAAATGCATTACCTGCGCACTTCTCTCAAGGGCGATGCTGCGCAACTGATCGCCAATCTTCCGGTCTCTTCAGAGTCGTTTGCTTCAGCTTGGGACACCCTTCAGGAGAGGTATGAAAACAAGCGAATTTTAATCAACTCTCAGCTTGACAGACTCTTCGGTATTCCTCGGGTCACCTCACGGTCAGCCAAGGCGCTCAATAACCTCGTCAACACCACGGCTGAGGTTACTAACGCTCTTCGGGCGCTCGACGCTCCAGTAGATTACTGGGATCTGGTTTTGGTTCACTTCCTGGCGTCACGGCTTGACCAACACCTTCGAGAGCAGTGGGAGGTAAAATTGGGCGCTTCAACCGACCCTGCGACGTTCGCCCAGTTTCGGGCATTCCTCATAGCTCGTGCCAGAGCTCTTGAGAGTCTGGAGGCGCGGATGGCCGAGGCGCCACCACAGTCGGCCACTTCAGCCCAAGGTTCTCGCGCCGTGGGAGCCAAGACATCTCGCCAAGCAGCCAGCGCGAGGGCCTATACTTCACGGGCTGAAGACTCCTCGGAAAGATCGGACAAGCCAGAGAAACCCTCAGATCTGGACAAGAAGTCAGCGGCGGCGGTTCTCTCGAAGGGCCCTCTTCATCCGGCTGGATCGGCTACCCAGCAGTGCCACTTCTGCCTCAAGGCCCACTTCATTGCTTCATGTCCGCTCTTTAGGCAGAAGAGCACCAAGGAGCGGCGCGAAGTAGCAGAGCAACGGCGGCTCTGCTACAACTGCCTCGGGCCGCATTCCGCTGTCAACTGCCGAGTCGACAAGCGGTGCTTCGAGTGTGGAGAGAAGCACCACACCTTAATCCACGTGGGAGCCAAAAGGAATTCGGGCGCTTCAAACCGTCAGGCAGCCGCCTCGACGCCATCGGCAACATCGTCGCCAACCGAGCCTCGATCGGTCTCACTTCTCTCGGCAATTCTTCAACTCCATCGGCATCACTTCGAAGCGCTTCGTCATCTGCGACTTCGACGTCGGCGCATTCGGCGTCACGGCAGCGAGCTCTTCGACCTTCAGTCTTCTTGGCGACGAGTCAAGCCATGGCCTCTTCACCATCGGGCTCTTCACAACGGATTCGGCTCCTCATTGACCCTGGCGCCGAGCTGTCTTTCGTATCGGAGCGAATTGTGCAGCTTCTTCGCCTCAAACGCGTGTCAGCCTCGCTGAATATTCTCGGCATTGGCAATCAATCAGCAGGTCACACGCGGGGAGCTGTCACCTTCAGGATCTCTTTAATACACGATACGGCTCTTTTCGTCAACGTCACAGCCTTTGTGCTAAAAGTCTTGACAGCGTCACTTCCGTCATTCTCGTTCAACGGTAAATGGGCACACCTTCAAAACCTTAACCTCGCCGACCCTGATTTTCAGACGCCAGGGCCGATTGACATCATCATCGGAGCTGATTCATACGGCCTCCTCATCGAATCAGATGTGAAAAAGGGCCGACCAACTGACCCGATCGCGCAACGGACTCTTCTCGGGTGGATAATACTTGGTCCGGTAGACGCTTTAACTTCAACCTCAGTTCGGGTTCAGCACGCCTCCGTCGAGGAGGATGTCGCGTCGCTTCTCTCAAAATTCTGGGAACACGAGGAAATTCCGTCAGACTCAGCCCCTACATCTGAGCCCGAGGATTCCGCCTGTGAGGAGCACTTCAAGGAAACACATTCACGAGACGAAGACGGGCGATATACAGTCCGTCTCCCCTTCAAAACTTCGTCGTCGTCTCTCGGGGATTCCTTCACGGCAGCTCGGCGCTCTCTGGTACAACTTCAGAAGCGGCTCTCACTTAACGCAAGTTATCGAGAGTTGTATCACGGCTTTCTTCAGGAGTACGAGACGTTGTCTCACATGGTACGAGCCTCCACGGGGCCAGCTTCAACTCCCGTGTATTATTTGCCTCATCACGGGGTCTTTCGGGCTCACAGCACCACCACCAAGCTTCGAGTGGTCTTCAACGGGTCGTGCAAGACGAGCAGTGGTGCCTCACTTAACGACCTCCTCTACACGGGCGCCAAACTTCAGCAGGACACTTCTGACGTACTTCTTTGGATCCGACGGCATCGCTTCATCTTCGCGACGGACATCATAAAGATATACCGTCAAATCAACCTTCATTCGGATGATTGGAACCTTCAACGGATCCTGTGGGTTGATGAGCAGGAGCACATCATCCCCTTCTGCCTCACCACCGTCACGTACGGCCTCAGTTGCGCCCCGTTCGTGGCAATTCGAGTCATGCTGCAACTTGTCGAGGACGAAGGGCACAACTTTCCATTGGCGGTACTTCCGTTGACGAAGGGCAGGTACGTCGATGATATCTTCGGAGGTGCAGATTCAACAGCGGAACTTCAAGCATCCTCACTTCAACTTCAGGAGATCTGCAACCGATGGTGCTTTCCACTTCAAAAATGGTCGTCCAACTCCACGGAACTTCTTCAAAGGGTGAGCCATTCCACTTCAGAATCACACGCAGTCGTGATTCAACCAGAGGACTCCAGCGTCAAACTTCTTGGGCTTGTTTGGAACCCCCAAACCGACCACTTCAAGTTCACGCTTCAGCCGAACTTCAGTCAATCTGTGACAAAACGGACAATCCTTTCGGAAACGGCGCAACTATTTAATCCGTTGGGCTTCATTTCGCCAATCATCATCACGGCAAAGATGTTTCTTCAAGAGCTCTGGTTGGCAAAACTTCACTGGGACGACCCTCTTCCGGTTTCGCTTCAACAACGGTGGCTTCACTTCCGAGAGAACTTGGCGGATCTCTCGCTCATTTCTCTCCCTCGGTGGCTTCAACTAAAACCCTCGGCAACGGTTCAGCTTCACGGTTTTTCGGACGCCTCGCAATTGGCCATGTCAGCCGTGGTTTACCTTCGTTTAACTCCAGATGATGGCTCTTCAACCATCACGCTTGTCGCTTCAAAGACGAAGGTTGCACCTCTCAAGCGACTGACAATTCCGCGGCTTGAGCTCACCGCTGCATTACTTCTTTCACGGCTGGTTTCGTACGTCCAGAAGACACTCGAACTTGGAACTGTTCCAGTGTTCCTTTGGACCGACTCGTCGGTAACCTTAACTTGGATCACGTCGCCTTCGGCTCGTTGGAAGGACTTTGTCCGAAATCGAGTTACTTCAATCCAAGAAATCACTTCGCAAGCGACGTGGCGCTTCATTTCAGGCAAAGAAAATCCCGCAGACTGTGCGTCTCGCGGAATGACACCTCGGCAACTTTATCGGCATCCCCTCTGGTGGAATGGACCAACCTGGCTTTCGCAGCCTTGCACCAGTTGGCCCACTTCGTCGTTCGAGATCGTAACCGACTGCGACCTCGAACAGCGTCCAGGTCTCGCCTTCACTTCAACTTCAGGGGCTCTTCTACCGGTTTGGGACCTTCTGGAGCGATATTCTTCCCTAAATCGGCTACTTCGAATCACGGCCATTTGCAAAAGGCAAGTTCCACATACTTCACTGACCAACCCGATATCACCGGGAGACCTGGAAGACGCAAAATTTTTCTGGATACGCCTCATCCAACAGTCGTACTTCACTGCTGAGCTGCGGATAATTTCAAGCGGAGCCACACTTCAACGGAGCAATGCAATGGCCGCCCTCACACCTTTCATCGACCAACTCGGAGTCCTTCGTGTGGGTGGACGCCTCCAGCATTCGATCCTTCACTCCGAGGCGAAACATCCACTTGTCTTGCCTCGGAATTCACGGCTAACTACATTGATAATTTCAGATGCCCATCTCCGAACTCTTCACGGCGGCACACAAGCAACACTGGCCTATCTCCGCAGATCGTAGTGAATTTTGGGTGGTCGAGCGCCAGTACGATCATACATTCTTTGCTGCACCACTTGCGCACGGTTTCGAGGCCTCAGAGCTCAGCAGTTGATGGGGCAACTTCCCTCGCCACGAGTCACACCTTCACGTGCCTTCCTTCATTCGGGCTTGGATTATGCTGGACCCTTCACGGTTAAGACTTGGCGAGGAAGAGCAGCAAAAACATACAAGGGTTATCTCGCAGTTTTTGTCTGTTTCTCTACTTCAGCGGTGCACCCCGAATTGGCAACGGACTACACTTCAGAAGCCTTCATCGCAGCATATCGGCGGTTCTCTGGTCGACGGGGCATTTGTCACACGCTGTATAGTGACTGTGAAACGAACTTCAGCGGTGCAGATGCCACTCTTCAGGCTCTCTTCAAGGCTGGCTCAATGGAATTGAGTCACACCATCTCCGCATTAACCAGCCTTGGCACAAAGTGGTCCTTCAATCCCCCGGCAGCCCCTCACATGGGTGGAAAATGGGAGGTTGCCGTGAAATCGGCAAAATATCATCTTCGGCGGGTCATCGGTGAGACTGCACTCACGTATGAAGAATTTACGACTCTTCTTACGCAAGTCGAGGCAGTGCTCAATTCAAGGCCGCTTTGTGCTCTCTCGGACGACCCGGAGGACTTGTCATCCTTAACTCCGGGTCACTTCATCGTCGGTGAGGCACTTACTACAGTGCCTGAGCCATCTTTGACTTCAACGGCGGAATCTCGGTTGTCTCGGTGGCAACTTCATCAGGCACGGCTTCAGCACTTCTGGCAGAGATGGTCAAGAGAGTACCTCCATCAAAGTGTCTCTACTTCAAAATAGCATCATCCTTCGAATGAGATACGAGTGGGGTCACTCGTTCTCATAACCGACGAAAGACTTCCTCCGACGCGGTGGCCACTCGCGCGGATCCTCGAACTTCACCCTGGCGAAGACGGCCTCACTCGAGTCGTCACACTTCGAACGGCAACTTTCACCTTCAAGCGGCCTGTCGCAAAATTATGCGTTCTGCCGACGGACTCTTCGTCAACGGAGTTTGCCGAAACAGAAAAGCGTGTAGTTGCCAGAGCTCCCGCGAGAGACCCTCAGTGAACGGTCAAGCTCTCGCTGGACTCTGCATTACCCGTGGCTCTCGCGACTCTATCCCCTCCAAACGGCGGCTCTCTCGCGGCGATCGATCATCGCGTCGTCACTTCGTTTTGGCGAGCCCTTCGATCATCATTGATTTTCGGCCATCTTTCGACACGGTTCAATTTTCTTTCTATTCGCGAGCTCTTGAACGATTTACGACCAGCCAAGAGCGATAACGGTTCGGTATCCTTCGTTAACCTCACGGGAAGCAATTTCTTCGATTCGGTGCGGTCAACTTCGACAATTTGCGAGAAAAGTTATTCGCGCGACACGTGGCGTCGGACGAAACGACCGCCATTTTCCGGCATCACTTCGATCGTGCGTCTTCATCGCCACGGCGAGACGAGCGTTTTATTTGAAACATTTATTCTACCCCTTTTTTGAATCGAATCATTCTTTTAGAACTTTAAACCTTGTTAATAAAACCGAAATATTGTGTGCACGCGAGTGAGTTTTTTCATCGCCCGCAACGAACTTCCGGCCACTTCGATCCCTTCTCTCTTCCGCATTTCTCGCCCAATTTCCCAACCAGGTCAATTCAGGCACTTTTCCGAACAGTGACATAAATGTCACAAGTCATTTCTTGTAACAAATCCGCAACATATACGTATCATATATTACGAGAAATGTCTTCAATTATTTTAAGGTTATGCCGATTAAGGAACGTAAACAATATGTGAGTGTAAGCCCTACTGACTTGTCTAACCACCATTCTAACGGTTAGAATTGCTTGCTGTTAGAATTTATGAAAATTCTACTGTCTTTCTAACCGGATTTCTAACTAGTACGCGTAATTTTACCGAAGTTAGAATAGTGGTTGGAAAGGCGGTTAGAATTTTAAATTCCATCTGCTACCAAAATCCAACCATGCCTAACCCACTTTCTAACCGCTCTTTCTAACTACTACGCATATAATTTACTCAAGTTAGAATAGGGGTTAGAAAAGAGGTTAGAAATTCAAATTGCAGCAAGCTGTCAAAACCTAACTTCCTCTTCCGGCTTTCTAACCACCACGCGTAACCACCAGGCGGTTAGAAATTCAAAATAAAATTTGAGCAGTGATTTTACGTACCTGGAACGGTGGTCACCAATTAAAGATGCATGTACCTGTAATTGGCATTTTGATGTGGATATTACAAAGTCGATGGTGCGATACACAGTATCGTAAAATCGTAACTTCATGTATTATTTTTTTTTTTGCGTAACATTCGCGCAATACAATAACCGGGAAAAAAACTCATATATGATCATATATAATCATATATAATCATATATGAATCATATATGATTATATATAATCATATATAATCATATATGAATCATATATGATTATATATGCCTTAATATGACATCATGAATGATCGTATATGCCCATGTATGATCATATATAATTATATATGCCTTAACATGACATCATGAATGATCATATATAATCATATATGTAATCGTAATTATTCACAAATTAACCATCATATATATTTTTTTGGATATTATATTTTTTACCAGCATATATTGTACAGCAGTGCTCGCCATTAATGCCTGTAAATCTTTGAAAGATTCTTTGTAAGATTCTAAGACTCTTCCCAAAATTCTAAGATTCTTTCCAAGATTCTAAGAATCTTTTCAAGATTCTTTTAAAGATTCTTTCAAAGATTTGCAGGCATTAATGGCCAGCACTGTACTTGTACGTATAATTATAATAATAATATTTTGCACTTGTATTATATTATAAACGAAGTATTTGTACATTTCATATATAATCATATATGACTTGGTCATGCATGATTATATATGATCGTATACGATTTTTTTTCCCGGGTATTCTTTTTTTCACCACAATATGTTTTATTATCAAATGTAGCGAATATAATACCGAAAATCGAGTCTTCCTATGATCATTTTTCCGCGGTTTCTTCATATACGGTCTACGATTATAAATATTTTTCATGTTTTTTTTTAAAGTTGAATTAAGATTAATATAATATTAAGATTAAGATATATGACACCACTGTGATGAGCGTTGCTTTTATAATCTCAAGCTGGCGAGATACTACACTGCAGGCGAATAAACATTTTAAGACGAGTCCTGAACGCGCACTGACGCGCACCACGATCGTTCGAGCGCCACGAAAGTAGTTTATTTTGTCGTCCAATAACTTCGCGAAGACATTCCACAACGACGCATAAAAGATATTTATTTGTTGAAAATATATATCTGTTAACAGAAACGTGCTTTCTTATTGAAGGACATTCGCGATTCACCATCTTGCCTTCGTTCTTCAGGGTGCTGTGGGCTTGGCTAATCTCCCGTAGCGGCGTCCCCGGGAGTCTTGCCTATTTCCATGAATGGATAGAAAAGGGCTAGACTCCCGGAGACGCCATTACGGGAGACTAGCCAAGACGAGGCAAGATGGCGTATCGCGAATGTCCTTTAATAAGAAAGCACGTTTCTGTTAACAGATATATATTATTAACAAATAAATATCTTTTATGCGTCGTTGTGGATCGTTTTCGCGAAGTTATTGGACGACAAAATAAACTACTTTCGTGGCGCTCGAACGACCGTGGTCCGCGTCAGTGCGCGTTCAGGACTCGTCTTAAAATGTTTATTCGCCTGTAGTGTACCCAGTGTCTTGCCAGCTTGAGATTATAAAAGCAACGCTCATCACAGTGGTGTCATATATCTTAATCTTAATATTATATTAATCTTAATTCAACTTAAAAAAAAAAACATGAAAAATATTTATAATCATAGACCGTATATGAAGAAACCGCGAAAAAATGATCATACCAAGACTCAATTTTCGGTATTATATTCGCTAGATTTGATAATAAAACATATTGTGGTAAAAAAAAGAATATTGTATTGCGTGAACATTGGTATTGCGTCAATGTTACGCAACAAAAAAAATATATAATACATAGAATTACGATTTTACGATACTGTGTATCGCACCATCGACTTAGTAATATCCACATCAATATGCCAATTACAGGTACATGCATCTTTAATTGGCGACCACCGTTCTAGGTACGTAAAATCACTGCTCAGATTTTATTTCGAATTTTTAACCCTCTGGTGATTACGCGTGGTCGTTAGAAAGCCGGTAAGGGGGGATTAGGTTTTGACAGCTTGTTGCAATTTGAATTTCCAACCTCTTTTCTAACCCCTATTCTAACTTAAGTAAATTATGCATAGTAATTAGAAAGAGCGGTTAAAAAGTGGGTTAGGCATGGTTGGATTTTGGTAGCAGATGGAATTTGTAATTCTACCCGCGTTTCTAACCACCATTCTAACTTGCGTAAAATTACGCGTAGCGGTTAGAAGTCCGGTTAGAAAGACGGTAGAATTTTCACAAATTCAAACTGGTTAGATTTCCGGTTAGATAACCGGTTAGAATGAGTGGTTAGACAAGTTACTAGAGAAGTACAAGGAGGTGATATCGAATAATCCAGCGTAATACAGAATAAACCAGAATAATACAGCATACATTGCAAGAGGTAAGTTGAATGTGATCCCTTTATTTAAAAGAAAAAAATAAGTTATATGGGTATTTGCCGTGATGGAAAAACACCCAGGAATTTCCCTTACTCGGTTTATAACCTTATTCGCGTTGCACGTGTTCGCTTAATTTCTCTTTGCACTTTCTTTCTGTGTTGCAGGCCTGTTTTAAAATTGATAGCCAATTTTCAATTTTCCAGGCATTGTCCTGGTCACAATTTTGACTTCAATCAAAATTTGCCGCGCTCATCCTATAATAAAAAGTGTTACGAAGAAAATGAGACGTCGTAGAACAAAATCTATCTAGCAATTCTTTCTGAATTATGCGCAGAGTATAAGAACCCAGTTTTGAGTTTTCACACTCTGTGTAAAAACCTAGCTTTGAGTTTTTACACTCTGCGGCTGATTCAGAAAGATTTGATAGACAGATTTTGTTCTACGACGTCTCATTTCCTTCGTAACTCATTTTCCCATGGGATGAGCACGGCACATTTTTTTTGCTCTTTATTTCAGAGTTGCAGGCCTGCTTTGAAATTGTTAGCCTATTTTGAACTTTCCAGGCATTGCCCTGGTCACAATTTTGACTTTAATCAAAATGTGCCACACTCATCCCATAGGAAAAAGTGTTACGAAGGAAATGAGACGTCGTAGAACAAAATCTATCTAGCAATTTTTTCGGAATCATACGCAGAGTGTAAGAACCCAGTTTTGAGTTTTTACACTCTGTGTAAAAACCTAGCTTTGAGTTTTTACACTCTGCGCATGATTCAGAAAGAATTGATAGACAGATTTTGTTCTACGACGTCTCATTACCTTCGTAACTCGTTTTCCCATGAGATGAGCACGGCATATATTTTTTGCTCTTTATTTCAGAGTTGCAGGCCTGCTTTAAAATTGTTAGCCTATTTTGAACTTTCCAGACATTGTCCTGGTCACAATTTTGACTTTAATCAAAATGTGCCGCGCTCATCCCATAGGAAAAAGTGTTACGAAGGAAATGGGACGTCGTAGAACAAAATCTATCTAGCAATTCTTTCGGCATCATGCGCAGAGTGTAAGAACCCAGTTTTGAGTTTTTACACTCTGTGTAAAAACCTAGCTTTGAGTTTTTATACTCTGCGCATGATTCAGAAAGAATTGATAGACAGATTTTGTTCTACGACGTCTCATTTCCTTCGTAACTCATTTTCCCATGAGATGAGCATGACACATGTTTTCTGCTCTTTATTTCAGAGTTGCAGGCCTGCTTTGAAATTGTTAGCCTATTTTGAACTTTCCAGGCATTGTCCTGGTCACAATTTTGACTTTAATCAAAATGTGCCACGCTCATCCCGTGGGAAAAAGTTTACAAAGGAAATGAGACGTCGCTAGCAGTTTATTAGCGTAGAGTATAAAAACTCAAAACTAGGCTTTTCAGGACACCGGTGCACCTTGAGGGTTCTAACTAGTCCCAAAAAATTGTTCATTTGGTACCTCAAATGGTGGACGATACATCATATTTGTAGGTATTCTACAAAAACTATAAATTTTAATAAAAATGTCCTTTTCAAATGTTAAAATAAAAATAAAACTCCAACCTAATATGTAGGTTGGAAATACATCAATTTCTTGTAATTTGTTCATAAAATATGTATATACGTAAATAACCTGTAACCACGAAATAACATTGACATCATTGTTACGAGTATTATGCGTTACCAGGGTCACGTTACGTTTCGTAGGAGTTATATCAATGAGCTGAGTTTGTTACAACTATGATCTGAGGTTGTTACATCTATTATCTGAGTTTGTTATGGCTATGTGATGAGTTTGTTACATCTATGAGCTGAATATGTTACATCTTGGGTATGAGTTTATTTCATTATTATTTCTCGTAGTTGTTTCGTATCTGTGACTTGTTTATAGGATGACATATTTGAGAACAAACTCTGCTTCATTCACGGAGTTTCCGACATAAATGTTATGTCCAATGTAACACACGTTACGTAACATTTTCGTAACTATTTCGGAACTGTGTTTGCTCGGATGGTTATCAGGAAAGCTTGTTAGAAACTTAAAAATTTCCAACAAGAACCAAATATTTTTTTCCTTTTATAACTCAAATAATGTACAGGGTGTATAAAAATGATGTGTCGCCACTTCGCCCAGTAAATCTCCAGCTTGAGATCGGTGGAGATCTATCAAAATTTGTAGCCGCAAAATTGACCTTGACCCTGAAATTCAAGGTCAAATTTTTTTATTGGCTTAAAAAATTCTACTTCTTAAGAGGAACAAAAGTCAGAAAGGAATCATAGGTCGGAGATGCGTTCTTCAACCCAAAACGACAATGTCAATTCGAAAAAAATCGAAAAAGTGCGTTCTTACAAAATATTGTTCACAGAAACACGGGATAAGAATTTTAATAATTATAAAAAAAGCTTTTCAACGCAGACACTTCAATATTTATTAATTGGAATCAAGAAATGTTGCAATTGCATGACGCTGACCACACTAAGGTGGATGAATCGGCATGAGATGGGTGACACAGATCTTTGCGATATCCCTTTGTCGCGTTACCACTACGAGCATCTAATTCCCTAGCTCATCGTTGCCGAAAATCAATTAACACATAGTTCCGCTGAATTAACCTTGACCCTAAAACTCAAAGTCAGTTTCAAAGTCAATTCATCTCGTTAAGAGGCATTTAATTCTCGTAGAAACGACGAGTCAGGAATGAACCTTTCAATATTAAGCCGTCAAAACATATAAAAAATGTGCGTTTTTCATTTAGTTCGGAGGGATAAAATTCAGAACTGAAGAATAATTATAACGGCAATCGATATAACTAGAAAGACTTTATGTCTGGCACACAGCACGCCTGCTATTCTATGAAAACAAAGCTTTAGATGGCCAGGTTTGCGATAAACGAATTCGATCTTAACAATAGTTGTTGTCACCTACACATTTCAGAGTCATATCGTGCTTGTGTGACCGTGCACGAGTTGCTTAAACATATTCATCAGCGGCAGACCATTAGCGTTACCCGGAATACACCACGTGGAGGTTATAAAAAAATCAACAAAAAAACTGTGTTCTGTCGTCGCAGTCCCATTGATCTCCATCATCGTCGAGGTCTTTATCATCGCAGTCTCGGTCATCTCTAGGATCGTCGCAGTTTAGGTCGGTTCTATCATCGTCGAAGTGTTTGTCGTCGCAATCCCGGTCATCTCTATCATAGTCAAAGTCTTTGTCGTTGCATTTTGGGTCAACTTTATCGTCGAAGTCTTTCGTCGCAGTCTCGGTCAATCCTATCATCGTCGCAGTCCTTGTCATTGCAATTTCGATCAACTTTATCGTTGTCGAAGTCTATCGTCGCAGTCTTGGACAATTATATCATTGTCGAAGTCTGTCGCCGTAGTCTCGGTCAACTCTATCATAATCGAAGTCTTTAGCGTTGCAGTCCAGGTCATTTCTATCGCAGTCAGTCTTTGTCGTGGCAGTTTTGGTCATCTCTAGCATTATCGAAGTCGTTGTGGTCGCTCCATCGGTGATCGCCCTCACTACCTGAATCTTTGTTGGCCCTATCACTGTCGTCACTGTCGTAATAACATGAATCGTGGTCGGCGACCACATCGTGGTCGTGGACGAGATGGACGAGATCAACGTCTTATGTTGCGCGCTATTGATCAAGCTTTCGGAAACTTTGGAAGAGCTCGCGAAATTTATCGTCAGTTACTTCTTGATCGGGCAAACGGTCATCCTCTACGGCCGGGGGCAATTCCAGATCGTCGTGAGTTTCAACGACTCGAAGAGCGGTTCAACGATCAGGAGAGGTTTGAGGTGCGGAACGCTGGATATCGAAGAGCCGGTTGTCCTCGTGTTCATTGGAACATTGAAGAGCGTGTCATTGCTCTTGCACGAGCTTTTCCCGTCATGGGTTTACGTCGAATAGCCGCTCGCGTTGGTATAGCGCACATGACGGTGCGTCGCATAATTCGTGAAGAGGGCCTACGACCTTACCGCGTCCAATCTGTGCAGGCACTATATCCTGGAGATTACTGCGCTCGTCGTAATTTTTGTCGATGGATGCTACAGAAACTGGAGGGAGATCCTCATTTTTTTGAACGCATTCTGTTTACCGATGAGGCGAGCTTCTCCAGCACCGCAATCGTGAACCGGCAGAACTTACGCATCTGGGCTGAGAGGAATCCTCGTGCGATGATGCAACGAGTTCACCAGGGACGTTTTTCAGTAAACGTTTGGGCAGGTATCATTGGGAACACCCTGATAGGTCCAGGCTACCTTCCACTGAGATTGAACAGTCGCAATTATTTGCACTTTCTGCAACGCGATTTAATGCCGCGTCTGAGGGACATGATTCCACGACATGCTCGCCATCGCATTTTTTTTATGCACGACGGAGCACCACTTCATTTCGGTCTTCAAGTCCGTGCATTCTTAAACGAAATGTTTGCATCGCGTTGGCTCGGTCGTCGGCCTGCTCCGCATCTCTGGCCACCACGTTCTCCAGACTTAAATCCCTTGGACTTTTTTTTCTGGGGAGCACTCCAGGCTTTCGTCTACAGAGAAGGTCGAGCGATTAGGACGCCGGTAGATCTGAGACGCCAAATCGATGAGGGAGTTGCCAGGTTGATGCGAAACCGAGAACTTCTCAGGGTTTCGAGAAACTTGGAGGCACGGTTGCGAGCGTGCTTGCGTAATGGTGGCCGGCATGTGGAAGCTGGAGAACAAGCTAGAATGCTTCGAGCAATTGGACATGATGGTTCGATTCTCTGGGTTCCTCGACGCCGCCGCCATCAACGACCGCGTCATAATGAAGCAGGAGACGACTAATCCAACATTGCATACGCACCCGACACACAGTCGTCATTGAAATGATTTGAAACGAATCTTTCGAAACGGACAACAAAACACAACGGCCCTTTTCAGGGCCAAGGGATACCAGGCAGACAACCTCCACGTGGTGTAGTCCGGCTAACGCTAATAGTCTGCCGCTAATGAAGATGTTTAAGCAACTCATGACAACAACTATTGTTAAGATCAAAATCGCTTATCGTAAATCTGGCCATCTAAAGCCTTGTTTTCATAGAACAGCAGGCGTGTTGTGTGCCAGACATCAAGTCTGTCTAGTTATATCGATTGCCTTTTTAATTATGTTTCAGTTCCGAATTTTATCCCTCCGAACTAAATGAAATACGCATATTTTTTATGTTTTGACGGCTTGATATTGAAAGGTTCATTCCTAACTCGTCGTTTCTACGACAATTAGATGCCTCTTAACGAGATGAATTGACTTTGAAACTGACTTTGAGTTTTAGGGTCAAGGTTAATTCAGCGGGACTATGTGTTAATTGATTTTCGGCAACAATGAGCTAGGAAATTAGATGCTCGTAGTGGTAACGTGACAAAGGGATATCGCAAAGATCTGTGTCACCCATCTCATGCCGATTCATCCACTTTAGTGTGGTCAGCGTCATGTAATTGCAACATTTCTTGATTCCAATTAATAAATATTGAAGTGTCTGCGTTGAAAAGCTTCTTTTATAATTATTAAAATTTTTATCCCGTGTTTCTGTGAACAATATTTTGTGAGAACGCACTTTTTCGATTTTTTTCGAATTGACATTGTCGTTTCGGGTTGAAGGACGCATTTCCGACCTATGGTTCCTCTCTGACTTTTGTTCCTCTTAAGAAGTAGAATTTTTTAAGCCAATAAAAAAATTTGACCTTGAATTTCAGGGTCGAGGTCAATTTTGCGGCTACAAATTTTGATAGATCTCCACCGATCTCAAGCTGGAGATTTACTGGGCGAAGTGGCGACACATCATTTTTATACACCCTGTACATGTAAATATCTCGTATAAGAGTGACGAGATCTTGACGTATCAATGTTACGTATTTGTGACGTCTATAGTTTTTCGTAATTCCTACATCTTTCATTGACATCCTTACTACATATCGTCAGGACGTATTATATACATCTCGTTTACGTGCGTTATGAAAAAGTTACGAATTTGTGATGAACATTATATGATGTAGTTATTACATTTCAATTATACGTAAATGTTTCGTAAATCATCCAAGTGTGTTTGCTGGGATGTTTTGTCTTTTCGCATTCTCCGCGTAATTCACAACCCCCAAAAACACCAAAAATGGTGTACAAAAATTGGAGACAAGTACATTTACGAAAGTATCTCTAGTTTAGTCTTCTTACAAAAAGTTGTGAAATAAATAGACATGAAACTCACAACACGCATTGCTAAACACATCTAGTTTCCTAATGTAACTTCAACTTTGCAATCATGATTTTTAAGAGCGGAGCAGCAATAAAAAAATTAGAAAAAATGTTAACAGTGAAACTTAAAAAAATAGTGACATCAAGTGAAAATTGTCAACAAAGAGAAATTCTCAATGAACAAAAATGATCAAAACTTACTTCAAAACTTACAATACTTGGCGAGTTTTTTCACTGAGCATATAGTGACATTCTGGTGTTCACCTGTTTACTGAAAAACCGTTTTGACTTATAGTCTGTTAAAAACGAACTCGCCAAGTACTTTTTATTTTTTTGATTATTTTTGTTCATTGAGAATTTTCATTTGTTGACAATTTTCACTTGATTTCACTATTTTTTTAAATTTTACTGTTAACATTTTTTCTAATTTTTTTATTTCTGCTTCGCTCTTAAAAAACATGATTGCAAAATTAAATTACCATTAGGAAACTAGATGTGCTTGGCAATGCATGTTGTGAGTTTCATGTCTATTTATTTCACAACTTTTTGTAAGAAGACTAAACTAGAGATACTTTCGTAAATGTACTTGTCTCCAATTATTGTACACCATTTTTGGTGTTTTTGGGGGTGATTTGTCAACTTTTTGCAAAGCGTTTCCACTCGGATTTTTTATTTCACATAATTTATAATTTCATGTAATTCTACTGTTTAATTCTACATTTGAACGAAAAATGAAAAAGTATTATTCAACGAACATATAAGAGAGCTTGCAACAACTTTGTAAATAATAAATTTAAAAATTCGAAGATATTTCAAGAATTTTTTGTAAAGGGTATACTTTTACACTGTAGGACTAGCTAGCAAATGTGAATACAGATGTTCATTGAGGGAGTTGAGATTGAAATGTTTTAAATTCTCTCATTATTTAAAGAGAAAATTTAGAGCGCTTTCCCCCTTTGTTCCTCCGAAGAACTTTTCTTTCGCATTTCCTAGTCCTACGACATAACGGTAGAGGAAAAAAACTGTTTAAAGAACTTCAAAGTTTTTCTGACATATCACAATAAATTCAAAATTATTTTATTGCAGGAGCACAAATCACTAAAGTATTTATGAATTCAATAATAATTAATTATTAAAATAAACTGAAACAAATGCGACGATCCTAATATTAACTCGAAGCACGTTTCATAAACATATACATAAATGAAACCAATATAGCGTTTAGTAATCAAAAAGTTACTCAGGTAGGTTATAAACGATGATGCGTAGCTTTCTGTTTGGTTCGCTTCATCGTTGTTAGGAGGCGCAAAGATATATTTCTGTTTGGTTCCATTCATCGTTTCGTGAAGTAAGCGCTTACTAGCAACCGAATTTTTGTCGTTTGATTGGTTGTTAGGTGGCGTCAAGATGTATATAGGTATACATCGTGACAGGAATTCTCCGTGCAAAAACATAGGTATACATCGTAATAGGAATTCTCCGTGCGAAAATATAGGTATACATCGTATAGGAATTCTCCGTGCGAAAACGAAGGTATTCTTCGTATGGAAAAAATTGATGTACGAAAAACTCGCCATGTTAGTGATGAAAACGAAATGTCACGGATGGAAAATAAATCCGTGATATCATCCATATTCTTTCAGCTAGAGCACTGATTGTAGTCCCAATCGAAAGAGCATAATTAATAACGAATTAAGGTAGAACGATACCATATATCAAAAAAGAGGGATTTTGATGAAAACTGGTAGATACGTTTGAAATTGACTAAAATGTTCGCTCGACAAATTTCAACGGATTCGATCGAACCGTTTCTGAGAAAATCGAATTAGTTTTTTACATTGGATCTTATGGAAAAGGGTCAAAAACCACAAAAAAACATTGAAAAAGTACCGTTAAAAAAGCCACTTTTTGATGAAACTAACACAAGTACATGAACCAACTCTCAAGATCACTCCCGCAAAGTTTATAGCAATTTCATCGTACCAATAAGCTGCAATGTGCAAAAGAAAACTATTAAACGCAGTTTTTCTCTATCTTCTTCTATATCTATAGCTATATGCGCAGCAGCCCGGCGCGGCGAACGCGCTCTCTCCGTGCTCTCGTATACCTATATACATGCGACTTATAATTTTTGTGCAGTTGGTAACACGAGACTCTCCCCATGTTTAAGCATAGGAGTACCCCTCTCACCGCCTGCCCCGTAAAAGAGGTATCGTTCTACCTTAACGTATGCAGAATAATCTCCAAGATGCTGTCATCAATTAATAATCGTTAAACGAATTTTTTTTTATATAGATATATTCCTGTGTATAAGCAGGATGTGTCGGGTATAAGAGTCTCGTGCGCTCCTCGTTTTAATGTACTTGTCTCGAGTCGCTACCGCGACTCTTGATAAACTTTTCAATTGAATTTACTCTCTGATTACTTATTTTCTTAATAAAACTTTGCCACACTAGTCAACTCAGGCTACACTGCAAATCGAGCAATAGCTGTGATTGGCTACCGCGTGACAGGCAAACTCAAATCCACGCGATATAAAATGTTTCAATAGTACAGTAACTTTTTCTTCACTATCTATACATAAATATAATTAAAACATTTATATTTATATCACGCATGCACGCTCGCACGCACACAACCACGCACGCACATAACCACATATACTCGTATATTGGGAATTCAAGAGCAGTGACATGACATCTGGTGGCGCACTTTCTGATGTTTCATCTGAATGTTCCGGAATATCGATATATCCGATATATCGATATATAGTCGCGTGACCCGTAGTAAAAAACTCCATTGAATCGCCAATAGCAACCAATGGTCCTCATACGACTCCACTGGGCAATGATTGGGGACCCATTGAGATTTCCGCATTTTTCAATGGCGTATAGGAACGACCACTGATCAGTGAATGGATATCCATTGAAAAGTCACCATTTCCCAATGACGTCCATTGAACAACAAATGCAGATGAACTGAATGATCACCATTACTCAATGATGCCCATTGGAAAGCAAATGCTGATGGATCGAGTGATCAGCATTGCCCAATGGTGTCCATTGGAAGGCAAATGCTGACGGACGAAATTATCAGCTTTACCCAATGATGTCCATTGGGAAGTAAATGCGGATGAACTGAATGATCAGCACTATCCAGAGATGTCCATTGGAAACCGCGTCGCGTTAGTTCCGAGGCTTGGTGCGAGATGTCGCAAGACGGCAACCCGCTAAACTCCCATGCGGATTATGCGAAGACTATGCTTATCTAGACGAGTTTGAGCACGGAATATTAGCAGAAGTCGGTGTCCAAAAAATCCACGCAAGGAGTTCTTGCCGACTTACGCCCGTGGGATAATCCCTATTCCGTTTGAAATGGGGAAGTCAATCCTCATTGGAAAATCCCTATTCGGTTTCAAATGGGGAATTCAATGGCGAAAATGTCCTTAGGCAATTCGGCATTCATCTCCATTGGTTATTTTGGCAATGGGGAATGAATAGCGATTTTTCAATGGTAACGAATGGAGTTTTTTACTATATGAAAGAATCTCCATTGATTATCGCCATTCATTCCCCATTGCCTACAAAAATCAATGGAGATGAATCCCGAATTGTCTATGGGGATTTTCTTCATTGAATCCCTATAGGATAATCCCCATTCCGTTTCAAATGGGGAAGTCAATCCTCATTGGAAAATCCTCAATCGATTTCAAATGGGGAATTCAATGGCGAAAATCCCCTTAGGCAATTCGGCATTTATCTCCGTTGGTTTTTTACTACTGGAATAAACTATAATATGTAGGTATTCTGAGACAAGCATTATACACCTTGTCGCCGCCATACTGCCGGCTGTGACGTCAGCGCTCAAGTTCCAAATATAAAAAGACGCTTCAGCAAAGTCAGTACTATGAAAACCACGGTATTAATTGTTTATTTTAATTCCTTTCCCGCATACCCTCATAAGAATAGCGAAAATGGAAATGCAAAAACAATGGCCATAAAAAAAAATTGTCGAATGAAAAAAATTACGTTTGAGACCTAATTCCATCGCCGCGCGTTCGGCTCATTCTTGACGGATTGCATTCCAACTAGTCTCATTCGAAAGATAACATAATTTAGTCCAATACATTTTTTGGAATTTTCAAAATCGGTCAAAATTTCGTCAAAACCGATAAGAAAAACCAGTCTACCCCACTTGTAATGACCATGACTGTACCAATTCCCCGGAATGTATTATCGGGTGCGGTATATTCCAACATACATCCATACACCTAACTCAGTGTTGCTTAGATACTGTCACGGAGTAAAGGTGAAATAGGGAGGTAGGCTCTGCAATACACGAAAGTGTGGGTGAAAGAAAGCGAGTGATAAAGAGGGATAAAAAGGGGCTACGTAGCAACAAAAAGAGGTGCTGACACGATCCTTCACATATCCGTTAGTACGTACCTCAAACTTCCGGGCATCCGACCCGGCACACTCAACTCCAATCGGTCGATAAAACCCTGCCAATAAATTAGACGTTCCCTCCAACCACCCACATGCCCTATCGCTCTATGTCCTTTTCATGTGCCTCTTTTTCTCGTGGTTGTTCTGTTTGCTCCATTTCTGTATTTCCTCGTAGTGTTCTGTTTATAACATTTCTATATTCTGGACTCTCGGTTTAAGCGCACCCGGTTTAACTCACAAATCTCGCGGCCAGGGTTTGATGCGCTCTGCACCGAGAAAAACTCAGGAGCGTACGCGTGTTGCTTACATTGTTATGTGACGCATTTTATGGGTGGTCTTTACATTATATCATTTGGAACCCAGCAAAGATTTATATACGGCTCTGTTCTAAATGTGTCAAGTTCAGAACACTATATCTGCTTCTTGGTCTAATGAAAGAACCCCCGTTTCAGCCATTAAAGCGGAAGTGCAGTGTATATTTACGAATGCTCATTGCAGTATCCACAAGATACATATTTTAGTACGAGAACCCACGACCAAAACCATCTGTCATCGTGATACGACCCAAACCGTATAAAGACCTGATGACCCTGAACCCAACTAGGTAGGTAGTAACGATCAAAGCTGCAGTCTCTTCGTGGGGGGCCATTTCTGCTGTGCAAAAAAAAGGCAGATGGTTGATTCGTGATACGTCTGCGATTGAAAATGTACATAAATATTGTTATGTAAGGAGGAAAAAAAGAGTTTTTAGAAATAGAGAGCTGTGTTCGACCTGGGCGCATTTTAACAAGTGTCAAAAAAATGAGCAGCTCAGTTCTAATTTTTTTTAAAGTTTCATACAGCTCCCGAGATTGCAAAAACACGATTAGCAGACGTTAGTAGTTCTGTTTGTAACTGCAAAAAGCAAAAAAACGTTTCGAAGTCGCCCGTCAAACGCCGCGATGCTTGGTACGCGCCTGTGGCAGAAGGCTCATTTACATGTTACGTTCTTGTCCTTTGCTTTACGACAACGCATGCTCTAACAGCTATCCTCGTAGAAACGGCGACGACGATTCAGATAAATGATTTTTTAATAAATTTTTCAATAAATAATACTTTGAATACAAAGTGAGTTCCATTTTATGTCGTTTTTTCGAAAATTCATTTAACTTTACTCCTACGATTTATTGTATGCATATATTCGTATCGGGAACTTCAATCCGTCTGACTACGATTTCGCAATGACTTCTGAGCATCGAAAACTTGTCTGATAAGGTAGGTGCAGCACTCAATTCGTCTGATATTAATTTTTTCGACATCTTGGTAACCTATTTCATCATGTGGAATTGTTAGCAGACGTATTACAACCATAGACTTAAAGAGATAGACTGAGCGCTTCGATAAGTGGCGCTGAAGGACATACATAAAGGACAGAGAAAAAGACAAAGGAAGTCATCCTCTCTCTCTTCAATTGGTGTCATGGTGGGAGACATCGGAGCAGTGGAAGGGGAAGCGCCGGCGTGACTTCTCCTTAATCTCATCAACCGCCTCATTCCCCACCACCAATCCTGCGAGACAGAGGGAGAACGACTCCCGATATACTCTGTCCTTTATATGGTTCCTTCGAGCGGCCCATTAGCGCTCAGTCTATCTTTTTAAGTCTATGATTACGACACGAAAAGAATTTCTTAATAAATTTCACTGTGAAATCACAGTAACGGCGGGACAAACCAATAATTGTCCAGATTTTTAGGGAATGAAACGTCAATTTTCATGGAAATAATTCAGAATTTACTGTCGTGTGGCGTAAATTTGAAATGTTTTTAAGACTCTTTACTGTAAAAGTCAGTAAATTTTACCCGAACTACAAACATTACTGCAATAAGTTAATACAATTACTTAATATAAATAACATTTTCAAGTACGTATTGTAAAATTTTCGTGTGTCTCGTGAGAATTTTAAACAGCATGCATACATTTTTCGTCCGTCTACCGGAGGTTTTCTGTTTCTCCACAGTAAAAATCGTCAGGGCTAGGTCAACACGCGTGCTCTATGACTATAGTAAAAATTACGCTATGTGCTTGAATTTTTTAATTTCTCAAGTCAAAACATACCAAATCTGTGGCAAATTATACTTTTGGGTACACTTGTCTCGACGTTCAAATTTTTACAGCAATTTTTACCGTGATTTCACAGTAAAATTTATTAAGAAATTCATTCCGTGGATGATACCGATCGGAATTTTTTTTTCTTACATTTTCAAAACTCTTACCAAATGCAACGCAGCCGGATTTTTGTCTGAAAACTGGTTCATTCGCATAAACTGGCCAATATTTACTTATAAACATCATTTTCAGATGTATTACGATAATTTTTTTGTGTCGTTTTTTTTAAGGACGTCTACGGGCTATGAACAGCACTTTTGGTTTCTGCAAATGGTTTGTTTCATATCTCAGGACTATGATTCAACTACATACCGGATATCAGACGTGCCGTGATGACAGTTGGTGCCAGTTGGTATAAAATAGCGTATTCATAAATCATCCGAGTCCGCAAATATTTTGCCACAGTCTAACTCGCAAAAAATATATATTAGTGATAGAGATATTTTATTAATGCTGATTTCTATATTAGATTAGTTTTTATAGCTAGTTCAAGTGCTCAAAGAATCCCAACAAGTCTAGTAGTGTAAAAAACGCTTTCGATGTCTTTATTTTAATGCAATATTACAAATATTTCTAATATAAAAAAGTATGTAGGTTATATTTTTTTAAATGATCCTATAGATTGTTTTTCAATGCCTTTTTTGCTATGGACTTTTTGGTGTCGGTTGCCAAATCCTTTTAAACATAATTTATTTAATTATATTTATCGTCTATCCCCCGAAATAAACATTCCACACCCGAGTAGGACTGAGAAATGAGATATCATGAGAGGGTATAGCCGGATAAGCATGCAAAATCTTCTCCCGCGATTTTTAGAAATCCACATAGCTGATCGATTTGGAATTGAAAAAAAAGTTTCTTGAAAATTTTAGCTTTTAAACCCAAAAAGTAACGACATAATTCAAAAAAACTTGTTTTTTAGTATTTAATTCATTGTAACTATTTTACTAAATATTTTTTTGCAAAAATTTTTTTGGTAAGAATCATCGATAAGAGACGTTGAAAAGTCATTTTTTATAAGTTTTCAATCTTCTGTTTTTTAAATAAAAAGTTTTTGTCGCTATATTTAGATATGGGTGTGACTCTTGAATTTTTCACAGAAAACTCTTTTCCTGCTCTTCTTTAAATAGTAAAATTTTCAACTTTATCCATTTTGTGAAACTTAGTGTAAAAAGATCGATTTTTTCACATTTTCTTCGAATATGATTTACTATTTACGTGTAATACACTACTCGCAAAAATTAAAGGAGCAAGAAAAAATTCCAAATTTTTCGGTGATTTTCAACAAGCTGTATTTCAGTGAAAAATGGTCGTATCAAGGTCATAAAAAAAGCATTTCGAAGCTCCAAGATTCTAAATATAAATTCTTTTCTAAATCTAAATTCTTTGGATAACGCAAATGCCGCAGTTGATAAGCAACGATCCAAATTTTCGCAACAATGCTTGAGTGTTTTTTCGAAAAAAATTGGTTGCGAAGATATCAGTGGTTTAAGGATGTATGAGCGCTACGTGGTAGTCAATACACATGATCTCATTGAAATTTCGCAGAAAGGGAACAGTAGGTAGTAATATTTAGCAAAATATTCTAGTTTTCGGATCTCTTGGTCAAAATTTTTTAGGAGCTACGGTTCTAACGAAATTTTAAGAAATAGCGTGAACGAAAATTTTTGAAAATTTTTCACCTTTTTATTTTTGGTCCAAAAAATGTTTTTTTCTTACATTTCTTATAAAATAAAAAAAAAATACTGAAGGATTCTTGCGAAAATTTGGATTGTTGCATATCAACTGCGCTTCTCTTATGCTCACGCACAAGAGAAGCGTAAATCCGACTGTGCACCTTCACGTGGTAAGTACGCTTTGGATAACGCAAATGCCGCAGTTGATAAGCAACCATCCAAATTTTCGCAACAACGCTTGAGTGTTTTTTCGAAAAAATTTCAAATTCAACCGGTAACGGATGCATAATTGTAAAAAAAGTCGAAAAGAAATCAATGTTTCCATTTTTAAGAAGATTACCCCATGTTCAGAAACAAAAACCTTGCTCCTTTAATTTTGTTTAAAATTTTGATCAATCGGTCTGGAAAAACCGTTCCATGGATCGATCTGCAAATTTGCAGGCTCATCGGGGGTACATTGAGCTGTAAAAGTTCCTCAAAACATGAGCCTTTCCATCAATATTAGCAAAGCTGCAGTCGATTTACCAAATCAATGGAAGAAGTCCCTTTTTTGTACTTTTTTTAACTGAATATTGAGGGTAGAAAAAAATAATTTTCCCAATACTCTTGAAAAGATCTTGTAGGGAATTTATTCCAGTTTCCGAATCTGCCCGAATAATTTCTGTACGACCACTGGTTGCGAAGATATCAGTGGTTTAAGGATGTATGAGCGCTACGTGGTAGTCAATACACATGACCTCATTGAAATTTCGCAGAAAGGGAACACTAGGTAGTAATATTTAGCAAAATTTTCGTGAAAAGTACATAGATGATTTTCTGAGAGCACATAATATTAAATTATTTTCGTTTCAAGAATTATTTCGTTCTGAGTAACTGACTCACTCCGGTGGTGTATCGTATGCTCCCCAGCTTTAACCTCCAAATACAAGTGAAGAAGGCGGTGTTTAGCTTGATATATCTAATTCAAATGTTCGTTGACTCCTGTTTTTTAATGTATCATCATAATCCCTGACATTCAATAGATATATTCGATGTTTTTCATCTACGGTATCTAATATACAAACGGTCGAACTGTGGAAAGCAAAGAGTTGCAAAGTCAACCTTGCCGTAAGCTCTGTGTATAACCATGTATAATAATACATTTTCAATTAATAATATCTTGCTTAAATAGTCGTTAAGGGGCCTTGAAATTCTCGGAGTACTGAATATTGAACCTCGACAATATCATATAAAAAAATCAGCGTTTAATCTATTACTAAGCCTAGCGCTCATACATCTTTAAAGAGAAAAAGATCTTTTTTCATCCAAAGTCGGATCCGCGAGAAATCAACGTAAATAAAAAATAAAAAGGGAAATTGAAGCTGAATAAACAAGCTACCTGGTCCATGTATTAGTTCAGCTGGAAAAAAATTTGCTAAGCCCGTGGACCAAAAATAAAAAGGTGAAAAATTTTCACAAAATTTCTTTCGCGCCATTTCTTAAAATTTCGTAATAATTGTAGCCCTTAAATATTTTAGACCAAAAGATCTGAAAACTAGAATCTTGGAGCTTCAAAATTCTTTTTTATGACCTCGATATGACCATTTTTCACTGAAATGCAGCCTGTTGAAAATCATCGAAAAAAATTGGAAATTTTTCTTGCTCCCTTAATTTTTGCGAGTAGTGTAGTACATTACGATACGAGTGCGATGAAACTTTTTCTGACAAGTGTCAGTTTAAAAAATCACACGAGTTAAGAAAAAGTTTCTCGGACTAGTTTCGTACAACATTTTATTGCACGGAGTGGCAAAAAAATAATTTGTTTCATTTCCAAACATATAAAACAAGTACGCTTCGCATACTCGTTAGGGGGCTCCGCCCCCCAAACCCCCCGCGCTCTGTATTCTTGACCATTATCTTCATTTATTCGATATGTAAATACTATATTGTTTTTATGTTATTGCACATTGTTTTTGATAATATTGAGTCACATTTTTCATTCTCAATGGGGGCAATGAGTCATAAAGTTAAAGACCGAATTTTAAGAATTATATTAGTAGGCACTCACACCGTTATTTAAACTCTTCGATTCATTGTGAACATCGAGTAGTCGTATAAATTCTATTAATAAGTTGGTGATCGAATTTCAAGGATTATATTAGTAGGCACTCACAACTTTAGAATATAAGGCTCATACATTTTGTTTTTGTGATATATTTTGAATGTTGGTTAACATGTCCCTTAGGGACGTTTTAATAGGCACTCTCACCGTCATTTAAACTCTTTGATTCATTGTGAACATCGAATAGTCGTATAAATTCTATTAATCATAATTAAAAAGACAGATTTGAATATAATCAATATGATCTAAAAGTATCCAAACAATCATATCATTTAAATGTTTTGATTGGGAAGTTATTTGAATCCCATTTTCAGTGAAATCTTGAAAATTTTGTTTGTTCACGTAGAATTTTATAATTTTTTTTTAATCGAAGAGGTCCCATAGAAAGGAAATCCAATTTTTAGGCACTCACTTATTTATGACAGAAAGTGCCTATTGCGATCACCTCGAAATCTGTGTCGGATGTCCGTCCAGACCCAGATCTCTGAAACCGGCGTACGGAATTCAATTTCCTTTGGAGGGTAGTTGTGTATGGTTGTAATCTCTATGCCCAAGGAGTTTAAATCCAAACGGATATTGTAAAACAAAGATTTTTGAAAAAAATAGCCATTTTTGAGCAAAAAAAGACGTTTTATGACCATATGTAGTTGAAACTTGGAATTTCTCTAACAAATTTTTCTCTAACTCACAGAATGTGTGTATATGACTGTAAACAAATGTCTGACGAAGTATAAATCCAATCAGACACCATTAAGGTTGCAATTTTGGCAAAAAACACCATTCGAACCAAAAAATGCTATTTCTATCTATATGCACTTGGATTTCCGAAGTTCACGGACGAATTTTTCTCTAACTCACACAATGTCTGTATATGATTGTAAACAAATGTACCACGAAGTATGAATCCAATCAGACACCATTAAGCGTACAATTTTTGCAAAGAAAACACAATTTTTAACGAAAAAACAGCTATTTCTGTCCATATGCACATAGATCTCCGAAGTTCACGGACGAATTTTTCTCTAACTCACACGATGTCTGTATATGATTGTAAATAAATGTCCCACGAAGTATTAATCCGATCAGAGACCATTAAGTTTACAATTTTTGCAAAGAAAATACAATTTTTAACGAAAAAAAGCAATTTCTGTCCATATGCACTTGGATCTCCGAAGTTCACGGACGATTTTTTTCTAACTCACAGAATTTCTGTATATGATTATGAACAAATGTTTCATGAAGTTTTAATCCAATTAGGCACTGCTAAGTGAATAACTTTTGCACAAAAACAATATTTTTAACAAAAAAAGACTATTTTTTCACTGACAGAATTTCTCTATGACTGTAAACAAGCACATATCACTCTCACCGCTTTCACGTAAAGCATAGACCGGCGCACGAGACGTCGCCACGTACGTCATGACGCCGCTACGCCACGTACAGAGTAAAAGAGGAACTAAACACGGCATGAGCGCGCCAAATTCAAAACCCATATTTCGCTCTTAAAAAAAGTACATGGTTCTTTTGTGTGCTTGCGCTCCATTGGCAATATGGCGATCACCCACGGATTTTGAACGTGAAAAAACAGAATCTGAGCATTGATTTATAACCGAAAGCTTTTTTTTACTTATTATAAATGGACTAATAATCATTAAATGATTAAAGTGTTATGATAAATATGCCCATCTCAAATATCACTAATATTCTCCATTACTGCCTAATATTGTAACAATTCTGTGAATATAATCTGTATCAAAACATTTAAATGATATGATTGTTTAGATACTTTTATATCATATCGCTTATATTCAAATCTGTCTTTTTAATTATGATTAATTGAATTTATACGACTACTCGATGTTCACAATGAATCAAAGAGTTTAAATAACGGTGTAAGTGCCTATTAAAACGTCTCTAAGGGACATGTTAACCAACATTCAAAATATATCACAAAAACAAAATATATGATCATTATATTATGAAATTGTGAGTGCCTACTAATATAATTCTTAAAATTCGTTCATTAACTTTATGAATCATTGCCCCCATTGAGAATGAAAAATGTGATTCAATATTATAAAAAACAATGTCTAATAACATAAAAACAATATAGTATTTACATACCGAAAAAATTAAGATAATGGTTAGGAATACGGAGCGCAAAGCCCCCTAATAAAAAGTTAAGGGGGGTTTGGGGGGCGCAGCCCCCCAACGAGTACTCGAAGCGTACTTGTTTAACTTAAAACAGCCAAAGAGACATTAACGTTTTTTTCCATATTTTTGTCGACAATTGTAATAGCGAGAAATGAGTAGATTTAATCATGTGTGTGGCGCAGCGTGTGGCAGTGAGATAGCATAGGCTGCATTCGTCTTGAACTTTTTGAGTGCTGTGAGCGTCATATCCAGTAGCATTTTATATGCCGATGTATGGGTAAATCACGGTCGTACATACAGGTCTGGAAACTCCCGTGGTGGGGATACGTTGCTCATTGATGCCAGATGTGTAGTTTATAAATTTGTCACTGTGATCGCTGTGATCTAAACTCTCTCTGGCGCAAGCACGGATGACGATGAGTGGGGGAAGTGAGATAGAGACAGCGCTATAGCCTAGCTTTTCAATCACTTGTTTTTAATATTATTGTAGACTATTATAACCCACACTAAAACGCAAATGCTTATCTTCAAAAACCTCCGACTCCAAGCGGGTCTGAAAAACATGAGAGATTTCCAGTTAATTCAACAATATGTCGAATATCGAGCGCAAACCATTATCATTTGGCACCCGGAAAACCGACACCTTCGCATTATCGGCTTTGCGGCCGGTATTGCAATAAGGAACAGCGCACCGTCTTGACATTTTTGCCAAATTAAAAAAATCTTTTCTTTTTATTAAATACAATTTGAATCACAACTGCAGCAAAAACAGCAAAACACAACGTATGAGAGCATTATATCTGACACGGGGATTTTGAGGTTAAGCTTGAGAATACCCAGAAAGCGCATAGATCGCAGAGACGAGTAGTGACGAAAATACGAACTATTCTCGTGCTTCGATAAGGAAGGTACCCCCACCCTCGAAATTCGGCCGAGTTTCCAGACCTGTATGTACGATCGTGGGGTGAATTCTGACACGGGCGCACTGCGCTTGAGCGCTGCATAATCTGGCGTACCTATTGATCAAATTGAATTTCGCGCGCCACAATGCCACGCCCGAAATTCATTTTGACCGATGGGTACGCCAGATTATGCAGCGCTCAAGCCCAGTCCGCCCGTTTCAGAATTCCCCCTATACGTGCTGTAAGCGTGTAAATAAAGCTGGAGATACAATGACAAAAATGAGAAATAAGGAATAAAATCAGCCACCCGATTGGCGTAGTTTCTCTTAAGTGCGCGGCAATTGGCTGATTCTTATTCCTTATTTTTTATTCTTGTCATTGTGTCTCGGGCTTAAGCATTCAAGATAATGCAGCCAACATTTGCTTTCGTTTATTGATGATTTTTATCTGTCATCGTAATCACGGCCGTTTTATTGTTTACTTAAATTATCATGTTGAAAAATATGACATATGATTTTTTAAAGTGACAATTTGTGCAATTCGATCGAGTGTAGTGTGGTGTATTGTGTGGGGATGTTTTTTTTTTCATTAAGAAAATTGTGTATTTCAGGAACATAAGGTTATGTTTCATATAATTTTCTTCTTTGCATAAAAGTAATAATAATATTCGAAAAAAAAAAATTAAATACACAGAAGTGTACTAATTATCAATCATTATATTTTAAATAAAAATAACATTTTATTGAATAGTAAGAAATGTCTAAGATTTTTGTCCAATCAGTGTTTTTTTCCGCCAAAATTTGTAACGTTTGGCGAAAACGTTAAAAAGTTACAAATGAATAAAACAAAAATGTTAAAAATTCGATGTTGAAATTGTTTAAATCATTTTAAACTCTTGAAATAGTTGAAATGTATTAAAATGAAAGTACACGGTGAAAATTAAAAAAATTCGTTCACGCATCTTCGTGCAATGGGTGAAAAACTGAAAAAAAGTTATTTTCGTTAAAACAAAATGGTTCAAAGAACTGTCAAGTCTCAAACTCTACAGGACACTTCTTTATGATCCTATAAAGAAATTTTATATTCAACATTCTCTGAATAGATTGAGTCAAAAAAGGTTTTGAGATTATAGTAAAACAAAACTATGCTATGAATTTGAACCGGATCCGTTCATGGGTTGCTGAGTTATGAGTGCAGATGGACGGCTCAGGTGACGGAAAATCTAAAAAATTTTGTTTTTGTATAATATGCCAACATATGTTGGTATAAAGTTTGTATGGTTATTTTTTTTAAGAGATAGGTTTTTGGAAGGCAATACTAATAGTCACTCCTTACATATAGAGTGAATGCCTAAAAACTGATATTATTTCTCCATACTATTGGGGATCATTATTCAGTATTATAATAAGAACAAAATTTCTAATTTTATAATCAAGAGTCGCAATAGCGACTCAGGACAAGTACATTTACCTAACCTCACACAGTCTTGAAGCTGAGCTGACTCTCTATACAGGAAGGAACTTGCTTACACACAGCAGTATATCTATATAAAAAAGTCAATTCCTCAATATTTTTAATAAAATATACAGTTTAAATTTTTTTTAAAACATACGTATTGCTTGTTGTTTTTTTCTCTTTCCATTGATCCCTGAATGAACGCTGTAGCTGTAAATGTGGACGATATTGAATTTAAACTATTATTTTATATGTTTTCGACGATCTTTCTTCGCACAAACTTTTCGCACAATTTGACTAACTTCACAGTATAGTCTCATCGACGAAACCATACCATGGCTGCATTCGCTTGGATGCTCACACGCTTTCAGCACGTGTGTACAGATATATATTAGAGATCTTACTTTTTCGGGTACCCGGATAATCCGGTTAACCCGGATCTAATGGATCTGACGCTTTAAACTCGGATATACGGATACTCGAAACTATTCGGATAATAACGGATCCGGACAGTAACGAATCCGGATAATAACGGATCCGGATAGTAACGGATCCCGATAATAACGAATCGTAATAATAACGGATCGGGATAATAACGGATAGCAACGAAAATTAGACATCTAGTTTCCAGGATTTATATCGACGGCTTGATCATCGTTTTGGTATCTAGGTGGATTGCCCCGTCGTTTCCGGGTCTTGCGGTTGACCGCTCGATAGTTTTCGGTGTCCAGGTCGACCCCTTCATAGTTTTCGGTGTCCAGGTCAACCGCTTCATAGTTTTCGGTGTCCAGGTTTACCATATCATAGTTTTCGCTGTCCAGGTCAATCTTCATAGTTTTCGGTGTCCAAGTCACCCGGTTCATAGATTTCGGTGTCCAGGTTGACCGTATCATAGCTTTCGCCGTCCAGGTCAATCTCTTCATAGTTTTCGGTGTCTAAGTGGATCTCTCCGTAGTTTTCGGTGTCCAGGTTGACTGTATCATAGCCCTCGGTGTCCAGGTCAACCTCTTCATAATTTTTGGTGTTCAGGTGGATCGGTCCATAGTTGTCGGTGTCCAGGTTGACTGTATCATAGCTTTCGGTCCAGGTCAATTCCTTCATAGTTTTCGGTGTCCAGGTGAATCGCTTCATACTTTTCAGTGTCTAGGTGGATCGCTCTATCGTTTTCGGTGTCCAAGTCGACCACTTCATAGTTGTCAGCTGCATTTGTCTTGGACGCTTTGAGCGCTGTGACTTCACGAAAGAAACGAAGCGAACCAAACAGAAAGCTACGCATCTCATGTCATGTATAACCTCTATAAATATCGATGAAGCTGTCTTCCTCAGCAACTTTTTATTTACTAAATGCAGTGTTGGTTTCATTTATTTGTTTATAAAACGTGCATCAAGTTAATAAGACACATATATGGGCCATTCCATGTCAAATCGACCAAGAGTTGGAATCGACCCCTGTTTGGAAAAATGCCTGAATTGGTCTGGTTGGGAAATTGAGAGAGAAAGGTGGAAGATTGAAAGGAACGAAGTGGCCGGAAGTTCGATGTGGACGAAGAAAAAACTCACTCGCGTGCAAACAATATTTCGGTTTTTATTAATAAAGGGTTAAAGGTCAAAAATAATGATTATAATATTCAAATAAGTCGGTCTTTTCGCAGTGGCGTTGATCACGCGAAATCGAAGCAAGGCCGGAAAATGGCGGTCGGATCGTTCGACGCCACGTGTCGCGCGAATAACTTTTCTCGCGAATTATCGAAGTGAACCGCACCGAATCTAAGAAAATACTTTCCGTGAAATTATCGCGTGAAGCCAAACCGGTTTTCGCTCTTGGCCGGGCGTAAATCGTCCAAGAGCTTGTGAAAAGGAATACTGAAAGGCGAGAAATTGAAAGATGGCCGAAAATCGATGATAATCGAAGGGCTCGCCAAAACGAAGTGACGAGGCGATCATCGATCACCGCGAGAGAGCCGCCGTTTGGAGGGGATAGAGTCGCGAGAGCCACGAGTAATGCAGAGTCCAGCGAGAGCTTGACCGTTCACTGAGGGTCTCTCGCGGGAGCTCTGGCAACTACACGCTTTTCTGAACACACTCCCCGCCTTCGGCAAACTCCGTTGACGAAGAGTCCGTCGGCAGAACGCATAATTTTGCGACCGGCCGCTTGAAGGTGGAAGTTGCCGTTCGAAGTGTGACGACTCGAGTGAGGCCGTCTTCGCCAGGGTGAAGTTCGAGGATCCGCGCGAGTGGCCACCGCGTCGGAGGAAGTCTTTCGTCGGTTATGAGAACGAGTGACCCCACTCGTATCTCATTCGAAGGATGATGCCATTTTGAAGTAGAGAGACTTTGATGGAGGTACTCTCTTGACCATCTCTGCCAGAAACGCTGAAGCCGTGCCTGAAGAAGTTGCCACCGAGACAACCGAGATTCCGCCGTTGAAGTCAGAGATGGCTCAGGCACTGTAGTAAGTGCCTCACCGACGATGAAGTGACCCGGAGTTAAGGATGACAAGTCCTCCAGGTCGTCTGAGAGAGCACAAAGCGGCCTTGAATTGAGCACTGCCTCGACTTGCGTAAAAAGAGTCGTAAATTCTTCATACGTAAGTGCAGTCTCACCGATGACCCGCCGAAGATGATATTTGGCCGATTTCACGGCAGCCTCCCATTTTCCACCCATGTGAGGGGCTGCCGGGGGATTGAAGGACCACTTTGTGCCAAGGCTGGTTAATGCGGAAATGGTGTGACTCAATTTCATTGAGCCAGCCTTGAAGAGAGCCTGAAGAGTGGCATCTGCACCGCTGAAGTTCGTTCCACAGTCACTATACAGCGTGTGACAAATGCCCCGTCGACCAGAGAACCGCCGATATGCTGCGATGAAGGCTTCTGAAGTGTAGTCCGTTACCAATTCGAGGTGCACCGCTGAAGTAGAGAAACAGACAAAAACTGCGAGATAACCCTTGTATGTTTTTGCTGCTCTTCCTCGCCAAGTCTTGACCGTGAAGGGTCCAGCATAATCTAAGCCCGAATGAAGGAAGGCACGTGAAGGTGTGACTCGTGGCGAGGGAAGTTGCCCCATCAACTGCTGAGCTCTGAGGCCTCGAAACCGTGCGCAAGTGGTGCAGCGAAGAATGTATGATCGTACTGGCGCTCGACCACCCAAAGTCCAGTACGATCTGCGGAGATAGGCCAGTGTTGCTTGTGTGCCGCCGTGAAGAGTCCGGAGATGGGCATCTGAAATTATCAATGTAGTTAGCCGTGAATTCCGAGGCAAGACAAGTGGATGTTTCGCCTCGGAGTGAAGGATCGAATGCTGGAGGCGTCCACCCACACGAAGGACTCCGAGTTGGTCGATGAAAGGTGTGAGGGCGGCCATTGCATTGCTCCGTTGAAGTGTGGCTCCGCTTGAAATTATCCGTAGCTCAGCAGTGAAGTACGACTGTTGGATGAGGCGTATCCAGAAAAATTTTGCGTCTTCCAGGTCTCCCGGTGATATCGGGTTGGTCAGTGAAGTATGTGGAACTTGCCTGAAGCGGCCAAGAGCTCTTTTGCAAATGGCCGTGATTCGAAGTAGCCGATTTAGGGACGAATATCACTCCAGAAGGTCCTAAACCGGTAGAAGAGCCCCTGAAGTTGAAGTGAAGGCGAGACCTGGACGCTGTTCGAGGTCGCAGTCGGTTACGACCTCGAACGACGAAGTGGGCCAACTGGTGCAAGGCTGCGAAAGCCAGGTTGGTCCATTCCACCAGAGGGGATGCCGAGAAAGTTGCCGAGGTGTCATTCCGCGAGACGCACAGTGTGCGGGATTTTCCTTGCCTGAAATGAAACGCCACGTCGCTTGCGAAGTGATTTCTTGGATTGAAGTAACTCGATTTCGGACAAAGTCCTTCCAACGAGCCGAAGGCGACGTGATCCAAGTTAAGGTTACCGACGAGTCGGTCCAAAGGAACACTGGAACAGTTCCAAGTTCGAGTGTCTTCTGGACGTACGAAACCAGCCGTGAAAGAGGTAATGCAGCGGTGAGCTCAAGCCGCGGAATTGTCAGTCGCCTGAGAGGTGCAACCTTCGTCTTTGAAGCGACAAGCGTGATGGTTGAAGAGCCATCATCTGGAGTTGACCGAAGGTAAACCACGGCTGACATGGCCAATTGCGAGGCGTCCGAAAAACCGTGAAGCTGAACCGTTGCCGAGGGTTTTAGTTGAAGCCACCGAGGGAGAGAAATGAGCGAGAGATCCGCCAAGTTCTCTCGGAAGTGAACCCACCGTTGTTGAAGCGAAACCGGAAGAGAGTCGTCCCAGTGAAGTTTTGCCAACCAGAGCTCTTGAAGAAACATCTTTGCCGTGATGATGATTGGCGAAATGAAGCCCAACGGATCAAATAATTGCGCCGTTTCCGAGAGGATTGTCCGTTTTGTCACAGATTGACTGAAGTTCGGCT
This sequence comes from Alloplasta piceator, assembly GCA_946863875.1. Taxonomy (NCBI): domain Eukaryota; kingdom Metazoa; phylum Arthropoda; class Insecta; order Hymenoptera; family Ichneumonidae; genus Alloplasta; species Alloplasta piceator. Next base: position 29,099,874 of record OX333074.1, read on the forward strand.
GAAGCGTGTACTTGAAGTGGTCGGTTTGGGGGTTCCAAACGAGCCCAAGAAGTTTGACGCTGGAGTCCTCTGGTTGACTCATGACTGCGTGTGATTCTGAAGTGGGATGGCTCACCCTTTGAAGAAGTTCCGTGGAGTTTGACGACCATTTTTGAAGTGGAAAGCACCCTCGGTTGCAGATCTCCTGAAGTTGACGTGAGGATGCTTGAAGTTCCGCCGTTGAATCGGCACCTCCGAAGATATCATCGACGTACCTGCCCTTTGTCAACGGAAGTACCGCCAATGGAAAGTCGTGCCCTTCGTCCTCGACAAGTTGCAGCATGACTCGAATTGCCAAGAACGGGGCGCAACTGAGGCCGTACTTGACGGTGGTGAGGCAGAAGGGGAAGATGTGCTCCTGCTCATCAACCCACAGGATCCGTTGAAGGTTCCAATCATCCGAATGAAGGTTGATTTGACGGTACATCTTTGTGATGTCCGTCGCGAAGATGAAGTGATGCCGTCGGATCCAAAGAAGTACGTCAGAAGTGTCCTGTTGAAGTTTGGCGCCCGTGTAGAGGAGGTCGTTAAGCGAGACACCACTGCTCGTCTTGCACGACCCGTTGAAGACCACTCGAAGCTTGGTGGTGGTGCCGTGAGCCCGAACAACACCGTGATGGGGCAAATAATGCACGGGAGTTGAAGCTGGCCCAGTAGAAGCTCGCACCATGTGATACAACGTCTCGTACTCCTGGAGAAAACCGTGATACAACTCTCGATAAGTTGAATTACGCGAGAGCCGCTTTCGAAGTTGAAGAAGGGAGCGCCACGCTGCCATGAAGGAATCCCCGAGAGACGATGGTGAAGTGTTGAGAGGAAGGCGAACTGTAGATCGCCCGTCTTCGTCTCGCGAATGTGTGTCCTTGAAGTGTTGTTCACAGGAGGAATCCTCGGGCTCAGATATAGAGGCTGAGTCCGACGGAATTTTCTCCTGTTCCCAGAAATTTCTAAAGCAAGGAAGCGAACTCATTATCAATTGAAGTGTGCTAAATACAAACCGAGCTTGAAGTAGAATCAGACATTAAAGAGTGGGTGACGGTGGTAGCTCCCCGCGTGCGGCTAGCTGACTGACTCCCAATTCCAAGATATTAATTGAGGCGGCCATTCTTTCCAATCGAAGAAGTTGAATCGTACGTTCCGAAATGAACGCAAGTTCAGCAATGGGATCGATTAAAAACCGAACTCGATGTGAACTGCCAGAAGAAGAGGTCAGAGTTGCCTGGCTCGTTGCCAGCAAAACTGAAGGCCGAATATCCAGATTGGTAGAAGCACTCTTCGAAGTTACCGTAGAATTGAAAAAATCGGAAGTGGCCGAAATCAGAAGTTGTACCGGTGTATCCAGCGAGCCAGACGAAGCGTCGCATTGACGGTTGCTGAATGGTATCGAAGAATTTCAATGAAACTAATCCCGAAGACAACCACGAGATCGAATATTGACCGGTCGTAAATCGTTCAACATCTTTCTCAGGAAAGAAGACCGCGAATGAATGATGAATTTCCGTTCATTCGGAGTGAATCGTAGGACTCGAGAAACTGAAGTGACTGAAGTCATCAAAGAAAATCGCACTGAATTTAATCTTTAATATCTCAGATGAAGTGAAGCACGAGGAGACAGCGAGATTGAGGAATAATCGGGCGTAAATCAGTTACCTTTTTTCTCGTTGAAGAAGGGCCGCGTGCGAAGCAACGAAAAATGTCGATGCGTAGCACAAAAACGAAAAACCACGAACGCGCAACTCGGCGAAGATTTCGAAGCGAAAGCACTTGAAGATTCCTGAAAAGCACGAGAGCGTGACGCTATGAAGAATGTTGATGCGCCACACGTGAGCGGAAATCACTTGAGCGTGCAAGGCGGTGACAATTTCGAAGCCACGAACCAGAACGAAAACTCACGAACGCGCGAGGCGTTGAAGATGATACACCGACGCAAGGGCCCGATAGAGTGCGCATGCGCACCGCACTGAAGAAATTCGCGAAGCACCCGTTGAACCACCGAGAATACATGTCAGCTGCACACACACGACGACGAGAATGTTTGTGTAATGCGCACGAAAAAAAACCCAAGAACCAAAAAACCGAAGAAAACGAAGTACGCGCACACACTCGGTGATGAGAATGTTCGTGTGACGCACTTGAAAAAAACCAAAAACCGAAGAAAACGAAGTACGCGCACACACTCGGCGACGAGAATGTTCGTGTGACGCACTTGAAAAAAAACCAAAAACCGAAGAAAACGAAGTACACGCACACACTCGGTGACGAGAATGTTCGTGTGACGCACTTGAAAAAAACCAAAAACCGAAGAAAACGAAGTACGCGCACACACTCGGCGACGAGAATGTTCGTGTAACGCGCACGACGAACCAAAAAAAACGAGTAGCTACGCGAACAAACTCGATTCACGAAGTTTGTCACGCGATGCGTAGCGAAGGAATCCAAAGAAATACTAAATGCGCCGAAAATATCCAAAAACTGCGTAATTGAATGCGAAGAAAGTCCCGAAGCGCACAAAGAATCACGTGACGCGCACACACACTCGAATATCGAGAATGTCTGTGATGCGCGCACACTCGAAGGGTCTGGAAAGTTCACTAAAGGGTTTGAATTACGCGTAAATCGATGTGACGAAGAGACCCAATGCGCGGAAAAACCCGTGGTATATGTCACGAAAAAGAAAAATTCAAAGCGCAGAGAAACCGAGAAGCGCGCGAAAGGAATCGGGTGATACGCGTACACAGCGAAGAGCCCGAGAAACCCCATGTAGCGCGCACTCACGACGAAGAATGTCCAGCGAGGAACGAAGATCCGCACAAAGCGGACGACGCGATAGTTTTCTTGGCACGCGCGAGAGCGCGATGATATTCCCGCGCGCTCAACGAAGAAATTTCTCGAAGCGTCCGGGCTCTCCTCTCGCGCGAAAGTGAGAGAGAGAGACTTATGGCGCACTGAACGTGAGCGAGAGAGACCGAGATAACGAAGCGTGACGAGCACGTTGTCGAACAATGGAACGCCCGTTCTCTCGCGCACTTTTCTCTTACGCAAACCGAAGCACTTCCGCAATTTTCACAAATTTCCCTATCCGGCTCGAAGGACCATGTTTGGAAAAATGCCTGAATTGATCTGGTTGGGAAATTGGGAGAGAAAGGTGGAAGATTGAAGGGAACGAAGTGGCCGGAAGTTCGATGCGGACGAAGAAAAAACTCACTCGCGTGCAAGCAATATTTCGGTTTTTATTAATAAAGGGTTAAAGGTCAAAAATAATGATTATAATATTCAAATAAGTCGGTCTTTTCGCAGTGGCGTTGATCACGCGAAATCGAAGCAAGGCCGGAAAATGGCGGTCGGATCGTTCGACGCCACGTGTCGCGCGAATAACTTTTCTCGCGAATTATCGAAGTGAACCGCACCGAATCTAAGAAAATACTTTCCGTGAAATTATCGCGTGAAGCCAAACCGGTTTTCGCTCTTGGCCGGGCGTAAATCGTCCAAGAGCTTGTGAAAAGGAATACTGAAAGCCGAGAAATTGAAAGATGGCCGAAAATCGATGATAATCGAAGGGCTCGCCAAAACGAAGTGACGAGGCGATCATCGATCACCGCGAGAGAGCCGCCGTTTGGAGGGGATAGAGTCGCGAGAGCCACGGGTAATGCAGAGTCCAGCGAGAGCTTGACCGTTCACTGAGGGTCTCTCGCGGGAGCTCTGGCAACTACACGCTTTTCTGAACAACCCCTCTCAATTTCGATGAAATATGGTCAGAAGTTTTCGTTTTCAATAAAACGGAGTTCTACCAAAGGAATAAAATTTGAAAAAAAAAATTCAAAATTTAAAATTTCACCATTTTTCAAATCGTTCAAGTTTATTTTTTGAATATCTCGAAAATTATTATAGTTACGAAAAATCGTTCTGAACTCGTTTTGAAGAGTATATTTGTGGCTACGAAAAAAAATATTCCGAAAAAAATGTTGAAAAATGATGAATTTGGAGAATTCTGAATTTACAAAAATCGTGAAAATCCAAGTTCCATATTTTATTTTTGGTTTTTTTTTATCTAATACCTTGTACTGATCTTAAAAGATTCTGATATTTTCAGAGTGTGTTATTTTTTTTTCAAAAATATAAATTTTGGGATTTTTAAGAATCGTGCAAATCCACGATCGACATTAAACTTTTGGTTAAATTTTATTTATATAATACCTTGTACTGATCTTAAAAGAAACTGAAATTTTCAGGATGGTGTGTTTTTGTTTCAAAAATATAAATTTTTGAATTTTGGTAAAAATCATTTCTTTTCCTTTAAGTTAAGTAAAGTTGAGCAATCATGTAATTCTGTAATTTTGAGCAGTAAAAATTTCAATGAATGGCAATAAAAAAATTTAAAAAAATTTGATGGACTAAAATATATTTTTTTTATCGCTTTTACGTCCGCAATCGGACGTGAAAACGTCCATATTGCACCTCGTGATATAAAATATCGTACATCACTCGGCGAAAATGTTTTTACATCCTCGTGATGTAATGTACTATTGCAGTCCTTCGGACAAGCGAAGTTATAAATTGTATAAAAATAATATAACTACATGAAATTATAAATATTATTAAATTATATAATTGAATGGAATTATGAATTATGTAAAATTGAAAAACTGAATGGAAACACTTTGCAAAAAGTGAACAAATCACTCCCAAAAACACCGAAGATGGTGCACAAAAATTTGAGGCAAGTACATTTACGAAAGTATCTCTAGCTTATTAGTCTTCTTACAAAAAGTTGTGGAAAAAATCGACATGAAACTCACAACTTACATCGCCAAGCACATGTAGTTTTCCAATGTAACGTACTAACGTTAACTTTTCGATCATGATTTTTGGGGCGGAGTCGACATAAAAAAATTCGAAAAAATCTTGACGTTAAAAATTTAAAAAATAGTTAAATCAAGTGAAAATTGTAAACAAAGAGGAATTATCAATCAACAAAATAATCACAAAAATAAAAAGTACTTGGCGAGTTCGTTTTTAACGGACGATTAGTCAAAACGGTTTTTTAGTGAACAGGTAAACACAAGAATATCACTATGTGCTCAGTGAACAACTCGCCAAGGACTTTTTATTTTTCTTATTATTTCGTTGATTGATAATTTCTCTTTGTTGACAATATTCACTTGATTTCCCTATTTTTTAAATTTTTACTGTCAAGATTTTTTCGAATTTTTTGATGTCGACTCCGCCTCAAAAATCATGATCGAAAAGTTAACGTTAGTACGTTACATTGGGAAACTACATGTGCTTGGCAATGCGAGTTGTGAGTTTCATGTCTATTTATTCCACAACTTTTTGTAAGAAGACTAATAAGCTAGAGATCCTTTCGTAAATGTACTTGTCTCCAATTTTTGTACACCATCTTTGGTGTTTTTGGGAGTTGGTACATTACGATACAAGGGCGATGAAACATTTTCTGACGGGTGTGAGCTTGCAGCATGAACCGAGGGCGAATGTTGCAATCACACGAGTTGAAAAAAAAGTTTCTCGCACGAGTTTCGTACAAAATTTTATTGCACGAAGTGAAATAAATTATGTTATCATAAGGGTATCATTAAGGTAAGGTTTAGATATTGAAAACAATAATTATTTTTCTAAATTTTTTAAGAACGTATTATTACCCACATGGAACATTAGAGCCATGGGACGTCCAATATTCATACATGGTGGATGAAAACTCCATCCCGGGGACGTTCTTGAATATCCCTCAAAATTCTAACTTAAGTGCGAAACGGCACCTGTTCTATGTACTGGGAACGTATCTTATACGTACCGTGAGACGGTTTTTAGACGGACTAGACCCCAAAAAGTGACGCGTGATTTATGGATTCAGGACGAAAAAACCAGTGATCCGAAAGATGTCTAATGATCATCTATTCTACGTCCCTTACCTTAAATAATTTAATCGTTATTAATTAGATATTATTAATTCATTATTAACTTTATTACTGATTGTATAATATTCGAAGCCTATAAGATATCCATATTTTACAGAAAAAAGGAAAAAAATAGTTTTCGATTTTTCACAGTGCGGTCACCCATCCAAGTATTGGATTCAAGAAATCCTGCTTCACTCTTCTGATCTCCTACCTACCTACCTACCTACCTATACTAACTCAGCCTATGATAATTTTGTGCGTGTAAAAACCTTATACGATGTAGTTTGCTGATATCCTTATACCGGGTGTCCCATTTTAATCTTACAGTTGATTTATTTTGAAAAATATTGCTCTGATCAAAAATTGAGTGGGATGAAACTTTTAGGGTTCAGAGGGGGACGTTCAAAAATTTTTTTTGTTTTGGTCCAAAATTCAAAATAGCGGCGTTAAAATGGCTAACATGTTTTTTTAAAATGGAAACATGATTTTTTTTTCACCAACATTTTTTTCAGATTAAATCTAACATCTTTTATAGGAACATTTTTTTGATGCAGCCTACAATAGAGGGTGTCCCATTTTAATCTAACAGCTGAATTATCTTGAAAAATACTGCTCCGATAAATAATCAAGTGGAATAAAACTTTTAGGGTTCAAAGAAAGCCGTTAAAAAAAATGTTTTTTGGTTCAAAATTTAAAGGGGCGGTGTTGAGATGGCCGAAAGGTTTTTTAAACAATGACAACATGATTTTTTTTTTCACCAAAAAATGTGTCAAGTCAAAACTAACAACTTTTGTTGGAACATTTTTTTCATTCAGTCCATAAGAGATCACCATTTTTTACTATTTTAGTATTATCCGGGATAACCACGAGAACGAGGAGGTAGAGTCTCGTCACTTCCACAGTATTTTTTCCACTCCAAACTCTCCTTGTTAGTGTATCTGACTGTATGAGTGTGTGATTTTGTAAGTGTGTGAGTGTGCAATGTTGTAAGTTTTAGTGTGTGGAACACTCATAAGGATTGGGTCTCCACGGCTCGTCACTTCCGCAGTATTTTTCGATTCCAAACCCTCCTTCTCAGAGTGTGTGTGATTTTGTACGTGTGTGTGTGTGTGGAACACTCACAAGGATTAGGTCACTGGGCTCGTATTGTTCGGAATCAACTGGACGCAACATTTGGTCGAAGGTGGATTGATCGAGATGGACCTGTCCATTGGCCTCCAAGGTCACCTGATCTTACCTCTCCCGATTTTTTCTTGTAGGCTTATCTTAAAGACGTTGTCTACCGTCAACCTCCAACAACACGAGAGAATATGCGGGAGCGGATAAGAGCTGCCTGCCGTGCAATCCCGAGAGAAGTTCTCTTAAGAACAGTTGATGGTTTTAAGAGGAGAGTAAAGGCATGTTTAAACATGAATGGTGGAATCCTTGAACACCTTTAAGAAGATTTCAGAAAACTTTCACGAGGAGGATTTAGAAGACCTCCTCGTCTTCGTCATTATGCTGCATAACGCTAAAATAGTCAAAAATGGTGATCTAGTCTAAAATATCCGGGCTATAAAAAAAATATTCTTACAAAAGATGTTAGATTTGATCTACAAAAATTTTTGGTAAAAAAAAAATCATGTTTCCATTTTAAAAAAACATGTAAGCCATCTTAACGCCATCATCTTGAATTTTGGACCAAAACAAAAATTTTTTTTGAACGTCCCCTTCTGAACCCTAAAAGTTTCATCCCACTCAATTTTTTATCGGAGCAGTATTTTTCAAGATAATTCAGCTGTTAGATTAAAATGGGGCACCCTCTATTATAGGCTGTATCAAAAAAAAATTCTTACAAAAGATGTTAGATTTAATCTGAAAAAAATTTTTGGTAAAAAAAAATCATGTTTCCATTAAAAAAAAACATGTTAGATATCTTGACGCCGCCATTTTGAATTTTGGACCAGAACAAAAAAATTTTTTGAACGTCCCCTTCTGAATCCTAAAAGTTTTATACCACTCAATTTTTGATCAGAGCAATATTTTTCAAAATAAATTAACTGTAAGATTAAAATGGGACACCCGGTATATCTTTGTCTCACAGGCCTTGAATAATGTATAATCAGTAATGAAATTTATAATTAATGAATAATATGTAATTAATAGTGTTTAAATTAAGGGACGTAAATAGATGATCATTAGAAATCTTTTGCAACATTCGCATTCGTCTTAAGTACGTACAGTAAACGTCACTTCATGGGGCCTATAGGTACGCTTGAAAACTATCTAAGGGTACGTATACGAAACGTTTTTAGTACATAGAATCGCTGCCGTTTCGCATCTCCGTTAGTAGTTTAAGGATGTCCATGGACTTTGCTGGAATGCAATTGTCATCCAACATATATGATTATTGGTCGTCCCCTGGCTGTTAGGTTACGCAAGGAATATATTTACAGCTCCAAAAATATGTGTCGTAGACTTAGAATAAACTTCCGCATTATCCTTCGACGACGGACGTAATTTGTGCGTCTATAAAACGGTCAATCGGCGTACCTATATCGTAGGTGCCCAAAATACTTAAATGTACATCTAAGGAACGAATGCGCTTTATGAGACAAACCGCGATGGATCACACAAGACGTATATTGTATGTACATGACACGTACTATTTCTTAATCAACAAATATACATAACACGGTCATCCATGGGATGTCCATAGGTGGATATTCAATAGTTTTTACTTAAGTATAGTAATTGGACATCTATTGGACGTTTTAGGTTCACATCTATATGAAATTGAACGTCTGATAGACGTTTAATTGACGTCCTCCAAATATGATTTTCGTTGATGAACCTGGAACGTCCAATAGATGTTCAATTACTATCATGAATTGAAAACTATTGAATATCTACCTATGGACATACCATGGATAGCTGTGTTATGTATATTCGTAGCTCACGAAATAGTACGTGTCGTGGACATACAATATACGTCCTGTGTGATCCATCGCGTTTTGTCCAATCAAAAGTATACCATGAACGTTCAATGGATGTCCAGATTACGTCCATTGTGGATGTAGACGTATTAAGGATCTATGGATGATCGATGGACGTCCAATGGATACTCAGTTCCGTGTGGGTATAGATATTGATATAAAATTTGTTGAGCTTAATAATTACACGCTCGAAATACATAAAACAATTTTTATTTTCTTCATTTTATTAGCTCACGCGCGCGCTACGCGCGCGACAAGCTTCAAGGATAGTCGTACAAAAAAATACAACCAGAGAAAAATATGTCTTAATGATTAGCCGAGAGAAATTCTGACCCCTATGTGTATATGAATGCATATAAGTACATTATATATTTCGAAGAGACATTTTCACATTAATTTTATGATTTTTGCTTCAGTGTTAACTCGCTATTCGCTCCGCGCGTACCTACACACAGTCCCAAAGTGAGAATGTGTAGTTGCTACTATTGGCGTCACCACCAGTATGCATATACAAGATTAGACATTCTCACTTTGGCGAGTGTGTGTAGATGTGCACGGAGCGAATAGATCGCGTAAACCACCCTTCTGATTTTGTCAGTGGTCAATACCATCTAGCGAGTTATGGACGCAACATTAACTATATCACTGTTCCTGAAGCGGTGTCGAAAAAGATAAAAAAAAATACAATACAAACGTTACCGAGCAATATTTTTTTCGTTTTCACATCTGAAAAGCATTTCGCTATTATTATGCAAATGACTCCCCTTTTCTGCTTGCGCTGCTCGGTAACATCGTCGATTTTCAATATTTCTCGTTAAGCGAATACGATAAAAATTTTCCTCTTCCTCTAGGGAACAATGTATTTTTCGTTGTCTCATTCCGAACTTCGAAAAAAAAACAGATTTATAGAACAAGAAGAAATTATTTCGCGCTTGATTGAGTATCTCTATAGATAATTCCATTAAAACAAAGCTTTTAGATCAATCAATCAATGAAGTTTTATTTGCATAACTTTTTAAAAAGTTTTTTACAAATTTATTTCTTACATGATATATTTTCTTGCTTATGCTCTGCATTTATACTCTGCATCGCTTCTGTTTAACAATTCTTTTTATTTTCCTTTAATTCCACTGCCTATTCGTTTATCATTTTCGCTCTCCCCTTTTTTTGCATCATATTCCCTATAAAAGCGCATATTCCTTTTTGTTCTTTTCCCTCCCAACATATTCGTTCTTTCTCCTCCTATCGCTCTTTCGTGGATTTCTTCTATCCGTTCTTCTACTCTTTTATTGCTTTCTCTTGATTCCCCATATAATGTTAACCCAGCTCTTGTCACCTTGCCTTTCAACTTCTTTTCCCTGTTCTCTTCATTCACACCTTTACACGTTAACTCATACCATAGACATAAAGTATGGACTACACATAGACCGTCACCCGAGAGAAAGAGATAGCGACTAGCGGGGGCCAAGTCTTGTCTCTTTCTAACAGTAGCCAATGAGGAAGTCAGAAAGAGATAGCCATGGCCACCGTTTCGTTCTCTCTTTGTCTACTCTGGCGGACACTTTAGGCAATGGTTTTCAGTGCGGATCGCGTAGTCCATACTTTATGTCTATGACCCATACCACATCGTTTTCACGTATATATCTTGTACTTCGAATAATAAAATCTTATTTCCACAACTTATTTTGAGAAGCTTATTTTAACAAACACATCAGTATCAACCTTCCCCAAACATATAAACTTTTATCCATTCCAAACCTCAATCATCTGTCAATCACTTTCACGCTTCCTTCTCCACGAAAAAGCCCCCCTTGGAATTGATTTATATACTCTATATAATTATTACTCAACAGTCTCCTTTCATCCCCTCCTTGGCACCTTTTCCTGTCTTCTCCACACACACCCTTACGTATTGACTCTTACATATCCTCAAATATCTTCGACTTTTGCAACAAAATTTAATCACGTGAACATATAATTAAATATTCCAACACCCTTTCCTGTTTTTCTTTTTTACATTTTTGCTTTTCCTTTAAACTTTATACCGACAAATATTCAAGCACAAATTTTATCCCACCGCTTCCCAAGCCTTTTTTTGCTCGCATTAGTCTTCCACCCCCCTTCCCCTCACCCTTCTTTCTACAACACCCAACAATTAACCACGCTTCTCTCATTCCCCATCCCCAAACCCCGTCCATACATGTCTCTTTCAGCGAGTACGCTTTCTCCAGCACAGGTTTCTTTCTTTTTGTCCAATGCACTAAACTTTCCCATCGGCTCCTCTTGACTCCTCTCCAACCTCTCTCTCTTCGCGCGTAGCGCGCGCGTGAGCTAGTTTTATTAAATTTCCTATCAAAAATTATCATATTCGCATTGGTAGTCTAATTATTGATCTAAATATTTTGTCAATAGACATTTACAGAAATATCGACAATAATGTGTGTCGAGGAATGTAAAAGATTTTCGACATTTTTCAATACTTGATGAAAAAAACCACGTCAGATCTCCTCGAAGTTTGAGCATTGTTAAAAAACTATATATTATACATCATTCTGACGAAATAAAAAAAAATCGTTATACCTCCATAAATTTCGGGTTTTTTTAGAAATCCTTTGCTGCAAATGTAGTTCTACATTAGATTGATTAAAAAAAAGCGATAGTTTTTTTTAGATTGAAATCCGTTATTAAATACTTTTGGCGAGGTGAATAAAGATGCCTGTGAAAAGCAGAGCTCCTAATTTTCATATTCAGAGGTCTCTCATCGCGAATTTCTATTGAACATTTAAATAACACGGGATAAAATCAGTTAACAATTTTCGTTTCGTAAAGCTTAACAGTTCCATGGTCTACATCCCCATTTTTTGTAAAAAAAACTATTTCCTTTTAATAAAATATCAAGTTAATAGAAAGATGCCAATTCAAAAAGAAATACTGTTGAACTGTACTGTTGCTCATGTAAAGTGTAAAAGTTGTTATAGGATAAACTGATGACTATTTCAAGGTTTTTTTTGTTACAATCCGGGAATCGTTGGTGATGTTCTTGTACGACTTGTAGAAGAAGTAGAACAAAAATGTATCCCCCAAAAAAGTGTGATTATAAGATAAGGAAAGATACGTGTAAAGAAATTGTGATAATCTTCAAATCTTCAGAATTTTTTTAAATTTTTATGTAATTTTTTTAAATCTTCCAAATTTCCTCAAATTTTTACGAAATTTCTTCAAATCTTCAAAATATCTTCGGATTTCTATGCAATTTCTTAAAGTCTTTAAAATTTGCTAATGTCAGATTTTTATGTTATTTCTTCAGAAATCTTCGAAATTTCTACAGATTTTTAGGTAATTTCTTGAAATCTTCAAAATTTCCTCAGGTTTGTATGCAATTTCTTCAAATCTTCGAAATTTCCCCAGATTTGTATGTAATTTCTTTAAATCTTCAAAATTTCCTCAGATTTGTATGCAATGTCTTCAAATCTTCAAAATTTCCCCAAATTTTATGTAATTTCTTCGAAAGGCCCTAGGGGTATAAGCATGGTTAATCTGCCCCCGAAAGGTTTTTTAATGATACTTAGAGCATAAGTAGGTACTAATAAAATAATAAGATCCTGAAAGTTGTAGATCCCTATCTACATTGGTTATTGAGAAACAGTGAAATATGAAAAAAAACAGAAAAAAAAATTTTCTCAGGATTGACCAAACCGATTCATCTAAATTTTTTATATGTCTTGAGGGCTGATAATAGCTCCGAGAAAACAAATGCAGAGCTATATAGCTCTATAAAATCTGTAAAAAAAAAAATGTTTTTCTTTTATTTTCAATTTTTTACCGTCATAATATTTTGACATAATTATGAAACAATTTTTTTTTCATACCTTCTATATTTCACTATAACACTACAAATTTTGAAAAATGTAAAAAACGGTACGTCATAGTAGAAAAAAAACCATTTTTTGGCTCAAATAATGAATTTATTTATGTTTTGAGGTTGAATTTTTCGTACTTTAACGCATATTTACATCATTTGTATTTATTAGAAAAAAAATTGCATATTCAAAATAAGAACAAAATTTTGTTGCCACAGTCAAAAATTAAACCAGGTGAATATCAATGATCAATTTTATAGTAATTTTAACAAATATTTTTAGGAACAACATTTTGTTATAAAACTCGATTATTTACGTATTTTTTATAGACTTGCGACATAGAGGTAACCGAAAATCATCGAATTGATGAAAAACAAGAACTTTTTTTTCTGAACAAATGTAAACTTTCAAAAAAATTTAAGTTTAATTTTATTCATTTATTGTTTTTTCTAAAAAATTAATAAACCCAACAGTTCACACTAATAAAAGAATTTGTTAAAGATTGATAGAGGTACTGTAAAATACAATTATAACATAAAAAACAATTCTTAATAAATAAATAAATAAATAATAAAAAGACAAAGAGCTATCTCAAAATCAAAGACACATATTTTTCAATATATTGCGGAATCACATTTCGGCTGTGAATGTGCAAATGGTCTTGGAACTATTGGATGTGTCTTCCATGTTGCCGCGATTATTTATTATTTGTCATACGGGAGATATTTGTCGGAAATTTTGACGCCTGCTGAAACATTGAGCAAATTATCTGATAGAAACAATGTTCCATCTGCGATTGAAGAAGACAGTGGTTATTGAGGTTCGTCTTCCTTTTTATTATTTATTTATAAAAAAACTTTTTTTCATGTTGTAATTGTATTTTATAGTATATCTGTGCAGTCCTTAACAAATTCTTTTATTAGTGTGAACTGTTGAGTTTATTAATTTTTTTGAAAAACAATATATAAGTAAAATTAAACTCAAATTTTTTTAAAAGTTTACATTTGTTCAGAAAAAAAAATTTCTTGTCTTTCATCAATACGATAATTTTTGGTTATCTCTAGGTCTTAAGTCTATAAAAAAATATAAATAATCGAGTTTCATAATAAAATGTTGTTCCTAAAAATATTTGTTAAAATTACTATACAATTGATTATTGATATTTACCTGGTTAAATTTTTGACTGTGGCAAAAAAAATTTTGTTGTTATTTTGAATATGAATTTTTTTTTCTAATAAATACAAATGATGTGAATATGCGTTAAAATACAAAAAATTAAACCTCAAAACATGTAAATAAATTCATTGTTTGAGATAAAAAGAGGTTTTTATTTTTTTTTACTATGGCGTGCCGTTTTTTAAATATTTGAAAATTTCTAGTGTTATAGTGAAACATAGAAGGTTTGAAAAGAAAATTCTTTCATAATTGTGCCAAAATTGTATGGGGGTTAAACACTGAAAATGAAAGAAAAATAATTTTTTTTCAAAGATTTTATAGAGCTATATAGCTCTTAATTTTTTTTCTCGGAGCTATTATCAGCCTCCAATACATATGAAAAATTTAGCTTAATCGGTTCGGTCAATCCTGAGAAATTTTTCTGTTTTTTTACATATTTCACTTTTTTTCAATAACCAATTGAGATAGGGATCTGAAACTTCCAGGATCTTATTATTTTATTAGTACCTACTTATGCTCTAAATATCATTTAAAAACCATTCGGGGGAAGATTCACCATGCTTACACCCTTTCCTGATTTCCTGAGATTTTTATGTATTTTCTTAAAATCTTCAGAATTTCCTCAGATTTTTATGTAATTTCTTCGAGTCTTCCAAATTTTCGCAGATTTTTATGGAATTTCTTCAAGTCTTCAAAATTTTCTCAGATGTTTATGTAATTTCTTCAAATCTTCAAAATTTCCTCACGGTCTCACTAATTTCTTTAAATTTGGGGACATGTCTTCAGACCTGGCAACAATGTTAACAACTGTCTGTTGGTTCCAGTTTGCGATATATTGCGATCCGGGCAACGCCAGGTACATAGCAGCTAGTTCTCTAAATGTCTTATTAGCTGTTTTAAGCTAAATTAAGCTAAAAAATTAGATTTTCTTTAAATGCGAAACCTTCGATTTTTTCCGAACAAAATGATAAGATTCTACGTAAAAAAACAAAATTTCTGAGATTTCACTGAAGAAGGGATTCAAATAACTTCATATTAAATTTTGTTTTCGTAATTTTGATCTTTTTCTCTTCTATGGCCACAATAGTTAATTTTGATGATGTTAAAATATATAATTAAATTTCTCTCACATATTTCTTTTGTAAATTATAATAATTAACATTATGAACTACAATTTAAGTAAGTTTTGCACTTGATTCAATTTTTTTACATAAAAAGTGTAATTCTTAATGTTAATTATTATAATTTACTAAGGAAATATGTGAGAGAAGTTAAATTATTTATTTTTACATAATTGAAATCAACTATTGTGGTCATAGAAGAAAAAAGATCAAAATTACAAAAAAAAACGATTTTTTTTTCAATAAGTTCAATAAGTATAGATAAATAATAAAATGGCGGAGATTTCACACAAAAAAATGAAAAATGAGGTTTTTTCACGGTTTTTGACAAAAAAAATGGTACAAATTAAAATTTGAATACCGTTATAGAATGCGCTAGAGCTATTCATGTGTAGAATATGTGGTTAAAATTTCATAAGGATCGGTTTAGTGGTTCCGGAGAGATCACCGCCGCCGCGTTGTTTTCGTGAGCGCGCTCACGTAACTGAAGCTAGCAACGTAAAAATCACAGAATAACATAGTTAGACTGCTTTGATCGTTTTAAAATTTGTATACAATACTTTGAGATACATATACCGGCCAAAAATGTAAAATAAATCGATGTTTTAAAATTATAAACCAGAATGATACCTTGATGTTGCTGAACAAAAGTTCTTATCCAGTATTTATATTGAATACAATCATATTTATATACATATTTATATTCATGCAAATAGACATTATCAGGGAAGATACTTCGAGAGAACTTTCAAAAAGAAGTGAAATCAATCACAAAATACTTCTAAGTAGTAAAAAACGACGCCAAGTATTAAAAATTCCAAAAATTCGAATTTTAAAATCCCTAAAAACTTAGAATTCAAAGAATATCCAGAAAATTGTAAATAAAAAAAAACCAAATCACACAAGCCAAGCAAAAAACTTGGCAAATTATTAATGACCATACTAAACCAAAAAAACTTAACGTGCAGGGTTCAGAAAAAAACCCGGGAGGTGCTGCAGGATTTCCACGAGATGAGATAGAAAATTATTACACCTATTCATCTTGTGATAACACAGATTAGTGTCAAGAGTATATTTTGCAGTCAAGTAGTTTGTTCACGTATTACTGACGGATTAGGGCCCATTCATTAATTACGTAAGGATGATTTTGGTCGTTATGAGCCCTCCTACCTCCATGTAAAAACACATAAGATTTTTCGGACTCCTCCTTCCCCTTTTTACGTAATATTTTACCGAGTTTTTCTAAAAAGCATTTACCATAGTTGAATGTCGTTAGAAAAGGGTCAGTTACACTAAAATACGTTATTATTTGACATAAATAAAAGATTTTTATTTTTAACAAAATAATCATTAAGTCTTTGGAAAATGCATATTAGAATGAAAGGTAAGATTTTGAACAATCTTAAAGTGAGGAAACAAATCAGTCAATAAACTATAACCGAATATAATACTTTGCGCACAATAATGAGGACTAGATTTGAAACAATCTTATAGGAAATAATTCAAAGAGTAAAAGTTAGTTCAGTTCAGATCATCAATCGTTGTCTAGGCTGAATTATATGCTGTTGTGACCGTTTGAAATGAAATTGTTTTAATAATTCAATGATATAATTGCATGATAGTAGAAAGAAATTTTTTACAAATAATTGAAGTAAGTTGAAGTAATATACGAAGAAATGTACTATAATTGCCATTAATGAGCTTCAAAACGGGTCAATATCTACACTCTTTAAATTCTCAAAAATTAATAAACAATAAAAAATTTTAACATGAGAATATGTAAATGGAATTGTACATTAAAAATGAAAAAATAGATCCCACAGTTAAATGGCCTAACGCTTGGCTCTCAAATGTCCACCACTCTACATTGCAAAACGCACACTCTGTCTTGTTCTAAAATATGACTTTTACCCCCGTTCCTCGCAAGGTAAGATCATGTGGAGATTTTTTAACCACCGCCCCTCTGGACGCTTACATAGTTAATGAATTGTTATGATTAATGATTGTTAAGAGATTTTCGAATTTAACCGCTATTAGAGCATCGCTTTTCATATTGTGAAGAACAATCTCGAATATTGTCGCTTATAATATTCACGTGCATCCATGATAATCGTCGTAAATCCAGGCATCGCCGCATATTTCTGCGTAAATCATGGATGTCATCGCCGTTCAATATTTAAGATCAGTATTCGATATTTAAACGATTGACCGTTGAGAGTGAATAAAAATCGTTACAAAAATAAAAGGTTACATTTAAACATTGTACAGGATTTTTCTCAGTGAACTATACTCAGTCAAAAAATTAAAGAAACAGCAAAATTTTCGAGATTTTTCAGCGATTTTCCAAAGGCTGTACCTTTAATAATTTTGGTCGTAACATTTTTTCAAAAAAAGCATTTTGAAGCTTGAATCTTCTACTTTTGGAATCTTAAGTCAAACATTTTGTATGGGCATCACCCTCGACGCAGTCGAAAGAAATATCACGGTAAACATTTTCTCGAAATTTTTGCTTTTTTTCAAAACAGTCGATGGGCTCCAAAAAAAAATTCCGAACTTAACCAATCTATGGATCATTTAGCTGAATTCTTTGGCTTCAATTTGCTTTTTTTTTGTTCTCTGACCATTTTTCGCTGAGATATGGGCGATTGAACAAAAATTCGTCTTTTTTTTTAATGTTCGATATCTCTGGAACTAATGATCGTACAGCGAGTAAACGGTGGCTTTCGGAAACTCGAATCGACCCTCTATGAGTGCCAGTTATTGTCATAAACGAAAAAAATTGTTTCCATGTTTAATTTTGACTTTAAAAACTGCAAAAAATTAGCTTTTTTTCTTGTTTTAGAAAATCTACCACAACTTTGCAGATATTGCGAAAAATACCGATGTTTTAAGGTCTTTTTTTAATTTTTAGCTCAATACATACCTAAAAACCATGCCAAATTTCAAAACAATCGGTCAAACCGTTTTTTGTGACCAAGTCATCAAACTTTTAGAATAATTGAAGGAACACGTTTATTGATCCTTAACGACCAACTTATGTTGTTAAAAAATTTTGAAAAAAGTTTTCCCTGAATTTTGCATTTAACGAGCGGGGGAAGCTATAAAAAATTCAAATTTCGAAAAAAAAAAAATTTCGATTAATTTAATTTGAAAAAAAAATGCTAATTGGTTTTTTTATTCAAATTTATAAAAAAAATTTTAAATTTAATTTTGAAAAAAAAAATGTTTTTTCGAAATGTGGACTTTTTTTTAGTTTTCACGCTCATTAAATGCAAATTTGAGAGAAAAAGAAGAAAAACTTTTTAATTCATTTTCAACACCATTAATTAATTGGTCATTAAGGATCAATAAACGTGTTCCTTCAATTTTTCTAAAAGTTTGATGACTTGGTCACAAAAAACGGTTCAACTGATTGTTTTGAAAATTGGCATGGTTTTTAGGTATGTATTGAGCTAAAAAAGGACCTAAAAACATTGGTATTTTTCGCAATATCTGCAAAGTTGTAGTAGATTTTCTAAAACAAGAAAAAAAGCTAATTTTTGGACTTTTTCAAGTCAAAATTAAGCATGCAAAAAAATTGTTTTCGTTTATGAAAACAACAGGCACTTATAGAGGGTAGATTCAAGTTTTCGAAACCAACCGTTTACTCGCTGTACGATTATTAGTTCTAGAGATAGCGAAGATTAAAAAAAAACGAATTTTTGTTCAATCGCCGATATCTCAGCGAAAAATGGTCGTAGAACGAAAACAAAAAAAGCAAATTGAAGCTAAGCAATTCAGCTAAATAATCCATAGATTGGTTAAGTTCGGAATTTTTGTTTGGAGCCCATCGACTGTTTTGAACGAAGCAAAAATTTCGAGAAAATTTTTACCGTGTTTCTTTCGACTGCGTCGAGGGTGATGCCCATATAAAAATTTTGACTTGAGATTCCAAAAGTAGAAGATTCAAGCTTGAAAATGCTTTTTTTTTAAATTTTACGACCAAAATTAACAAAGTTACAGCCTTTGGAATATCACTGAAAAATCTCGAAAATTTTGCTGTTCCTTTGATTTTTTGACTGAGTGTAGTTACCCACACGGAACCGAGTGTTCATTGCATGTCCATCGATCATCCATAGATCCTTAACATGTCTACATCCACGATGGACCTAATGCGGACATACATTGAACATCCATGGTATACTTTTGATTGGACAAAATGCAATGGATCACACAGGACGTATATTGTATGTCCACAACCCGTACTATTTCTTGAGCTACAAATATACACAACACGGCCATCCATGGTATGTCCATAGGTAGACATTAAAAAGCTTTTAATTCAGGATAGTAATTGAACATCCAATGGAAGTTCCAGGTTCGTAAATGAAAATCATATTTGGAGGACGTCAATTGAACGTCTATCGGATGTTCCATGTAGGATTTCATATAGACGTGAGCCTAGAACGACCAATAGATGTCCAATTTCTATCCCGAATTAAAAGCTATTGAATGTCTACCTATGGACATACCATGGATGGCCGTGTTGTGTATATTTGTAGCTCAAGAAATAGTACGTGTCGTGGACATACAATATACAATATACGTTGATTGTTGAAAGGAATCGGCTTCGATTCGGCCAATAATTCCTGATGGTTGCGGAATAATTTTTTGTCAACATTTTTTAAGTTTCAATCAATCAAATTTTTTAACCCAACCGTCAAAAAGTTATGAATATTAGAAAAATGGATATTTATTTTTCAAATGTCCATAACTTTTTCAAATATTGACTCATCAAAACGTTTTTTTTTTAAATTTTTGTTTTGAATGTACTTTTCAGATAAATATTTTGAAAAATTATTCAGATCGGTATTTATCGTTTTTTTTTATTTTCGGAAAAAAACGAAAATTGCTCGATGATTGCTATTTTGATTTTTTTTCCTTTTTTTCATTAAAAACTTTGACATTTTCTGCAAGTTCTCTGAAATTTCCAAAGTGTAATTTAAAAAAAAAACTATGAAGATCGATCTGAATAATTTTTTCAAATGTTTTTTCTGAAAAGTGCTTTTAAAAACAAAAATGTTGAAAAAAATTTATGGACATTTGAAAAATAGCCATTTTTTAAAAATTCATAACTTTTGAATTGTATTCATTATTTTTTTTCAACTTTGACATTCGCTTTACATCCTCATAAATTCCCAGAGTGGTATTATGAGAAATAAGCTGAGGTAAAAAAATTATTTTTTTAAATTTAAAAAAAAAATAGAAAAAATAATCATCCCACTCTGGAAATTTCAGAGAACTTGCAGAAAATGTCAAAGTTTTGAATAAAAAAAAGAAAAAAAAATGGCAATCATCGAGAAATTTTCTTTTTTTTCCGAAAATTAAAAAAAAAACGATGAAGATCGGTCTGAGTAATTTTTTTAAATATTTATCTGAAAAGTCCATTAAAAAATAAAAAATTTGAAAAAAAAACGTCCCGATAACGTAACTTTAAAACTAGTTTTCGTGAAATCGATAAGAGGTCGAAAAGTTGCATACAATTATTCTGAATTGAACAAAATTCATCCAAAAAATTGTTATCGTCGACGAGGTATTTTCTTACCTTAAACAAGCGGGTCTCTTACCTCGCCTACACGGGTTTTTCGTTAAAAAGGCCGTGTAGATGAGGTTAAAAAAAAAAAAGCCGTGTAGATTAGGTGAGCGACCCAATTGTTTAAGATAAAAGAATATCTCGTGGACAGAAAAAAATTTAGAGAAAAATCTGAAAAATATCATTTACTTCAGGATGATTGTACGCAACTTCTTACCCTCTTAGTGATTTCTCAAAAACCCAGTAGTTTTAGAGTTAATCTACGTTTTATAAATATGGTTGTTTTTTGCGCAAAAACTATAGAGACTGTGACTGTTATCGCATGAGATGAAATCAACCAGGAGAGTGAATTGAAAAATTTTGAAAGAAAAATTGACGCCGAGACGTTTTGTCGGTAACACGGATTTTATCTGTTGTAGTGAGAAAAAACTAATGTAAAAGTACTTGAATAATGATTAAAGTTGAATTGTTTAATCGGGAACTTTAATTTCAGCTCCCGCATAAAGATGTAGTGGAGACTGAGTAAATGTTATCGTAAGCGATCTGAACGAGTCTGTACTGCAGGTTACTGTTATGAAAAGAGATGAAATGAAAACTGATAATCAAGTGGGAAATACTCGACTGGTCATTGGACCAGGAAGGTATTCTCGGTTATACTGATTTCAACTCTTGCAGTAAGACATTGCGGCGGTGTTGAAGTTTGGTTCATTGCGAGTATTCATGATATTGGACAATAGTGTTTGCTCGAAGCGCCAGGTGGAATCAACCACCGTAATGGCATCAACAACTTCCAAATAATAATAAAAACGAAATTCCATAACCAGTAAGGCTGATTTCATCTCTTGCAGTGAGATAAGCCGTATATCGAGTAATTTGCTTCGTTATCGGTTACTCAGAATATTCGAAGGACGTTCGATGTCATCGCGTGAAATGAAATCTACTATGAGGAAAGCGTAGCGAACTCTGAAATTGTAATTAAGGGCGAGTTGTTTAATCTGAAACACTGATTTTGTCTCTCGTACTTAAACATTTTGAATATCCGGTAGTTGTGATTGTGACAAGTCGCGAGAACGCTAGACTACCGTTCATTGATATCTTGGGGAGATGAAATTAACATTAAAAAACGTTGCAAAAATTATCGGATAGTGATTGCAGTGGAATAACTTACTCGAGAAAACTGATTTCATCTCCCGCAAAAATATGCAGTAGGGGTAGAGTAGTTTCCATCTGAGGGAATCTCTATAAACTTTTAGAACACGCTATTCATTCTCCGTTACTCATGGAAGACCTAGAAGTTGCTTTGTCTACATCAAAAACTCCATCCCAGGCGCCGATGGACTACCCTGCATTCTGATCAAACAGCTACCAAAAACGGGCTACAAGTTCTACTAACTATTCATAACCTTATATGGACCAAAAACACCTTTCCTACAACATGGAGAATGGTTACTATTATTCCGATTCCAAAAACTGGTAAAAATCGGATAAATGCATCCAGCTATAAGCCAATCGCACTCACGTGTAATATCGAAATTTTTTTAAAGCAAATAATAAATAGACGCTTAAAATGGTCTCTGGAGAGCGCCAACCTGATCTCAACACTTCAGAATGGCTTAAGACAATTCACATCGACTACAGACTACTTGATTCAACTTCAGACATACATCTCCCACTCAATAGATAAAAAGCTACACGTAATGACAGCTTCGTTCGATATCGAAAAAGCGTTTGGAATGGTATGGCACCTGAGATTACTAGACATATTGTTAAATATTGGATACCGAGGACACGTCATTGCGTACATTAACAACTTCATTAGAGAAAGACGGTTCCGAGTGAGATTTGGCAACATATTATCGAAGCCGGTTGAAATAGAAAACGGAGTCTCTCAAGGGTCAGTCATCAGTACCACACTACTTCTCATTGCAATCAACGGCATTGTAACAAATATAAAACCGCCCACCTATCTATCTCCTCTCCTATCTCCTATTTGCCGACGACTTGACTGATCATTGCTCTGGCAAAGACATCAATACAACTAAAAAATTAATTCAAGAAACATTAGACAAACTCACGATCTGGACGACAAAATCAGGATTCAAATTCTCCGGGACCAAATCTGAATTCATCTTATTCTCAAACTCTCCGACCAAAAGTAACCAGACACCCGTACTCACCCTGAACAATTCCAGACTTCGAAGAATGACAACAATGAAAGTACTAGTATTGACCTTTAACGATACTCTAAGTTGGGCACCGCATATTAAAAACCTAAAAATCCAGTGTGCAAAACGAATGAACCTCATGAAAGCATTGGCCTAAAAAAAACTGCGGATCAGACAGGACTATTCTTATGAACACTTACAAGGCTATCATACGAAACAAAATCGACTATGGATCATTAATCTACGGGTCAGCCTCTGAACGTTTACTTAAAAGGCTGCATCCTATCCAAACCACTGCTCTGCGGCTAGCCATAGGAGCTTTTCGTACAAGTCCCAACACCAGCGTACAGGCGGAGAGCGGAGAACCGTCTCTTGAAATGAGGAAAGCTGAGATGATGCTGAGGTATGCTCCCGTCTACTATGAGCCGCTAAACACATCAAACCTAGGGCTACACCGCTCACTCACCCAAGAAAACGTATATGAAGAGAAACCGAATCTCAGTCGGCCATACCCTATTCGATTGGAAAAAATCATGGAACAGGTTGACCTCCAAATTCCGCGAACGCAACCAAGGACACATCACCCTGGCTCTCCATGGAATCCACCGAAAATCAACATTAATCTGAAATTAGCAAACGAAACTGCTGGCAAGACCAACACCTCGCCTGCAGAGTACTTGAAGGTCTACAACAGCATGACGCAAGGCACCTATATAAACCACATTAAGTTATACACCGATGGATCCATATGCGATGATAAACGTGAGTGTGCGATAGTAAGCGAGAATAAGGAACTACAGTTCCGACCTCCGAATACGGCATCGATCTTCACGTGTGAAGCCTACGCCATCCTCCAAGCAATTATCTCAATCGAGGCAACCAAAATATTCTCGATTGCACTTTTCACGGACTCGAGATTGTTACGTCCCAGCGTAACGAAAATTGTTCTTCTAATAAAAAAGAAAATTTATTAGTCGAATGACACTAGGGAATTGATATTCTTGCTGGTTGCGGAAAAGATCACGAGATTAGCGTTTTCACCCTCAAGCGTCTTGTCTTTCTCGACGTTACTATGAGGTACACCCTCTCTCAAAAGTATTATTTTTGGTCCGAAGGAAAGGAGGGATGCAGGATTTTATTAAGAACCTCTCGACCACGTAACCTTATGTAGAAATCACTTCGACTTCGGAGCCAATCAGATATTGACAAAGGAAAATAACAAAACATGCCTTTGGAAAGAGGAAGACTGTTCAAACACAGTTTTCCTTATTTACCAATAAGCACTCATAACCATCGAAAATAAAAAGTAAAATTTGAAGAATCAGTCAAGAGCTCGAGAAACGATACTCCGTGGATTGACCAAGATCAGTAGAATCAATTTCCCCACCTCCTCACCTCTTCGTTAAAATAAATTTTAATTCAAAGGCATATTATCTATCGGAAACAAAACAAATAGCAAAGAAAATGAACATTTTATTTCTGCAACTCACGTTTAGTTAATAATGGCTAATAAGAACGAGGTTTCGAAAAAAAAAAATTAATAAAAAGAATCAGATTTGTTCAATAAATATCCGGAAAAGGAAAGAAAGGTCTCGAAGTCAAGTTTTAAACCAGACTGTAGCAAAGATTGAAAATCTCACAAGACAATGAAGTATCGGAACAACCACGCGACAAGCTGAGCAGGCCACCGGGTCATAAACCTCAATAAACCTCAATAAACCTCAATAAACCACGCGACAAGCTGAGCAGGCCACCGGGTCATAAACAACCTTTTTTTTTAAACGCACTTCTAAGATGAACGCAGGAACTGTCTGTATTTTTCTTCTCCTATACACCTCTCTTTTCTAATTTGTATGCACTTGCTGACTCCTGTTCTCACTCGTTTCTACGAAAACGACAAATTCAATTTATAATAATATCTAAATCAACCAGTATCATGGTTTTACAATCTAAAGAAATATTGAAACAGACACGTGCCAGAATCACCAGGCCACGGGGTCGTAAATAACTTCATACACACATCCTAAGATAAGCAAAGGAACACTCTGTTTTTCTTCCATGCACCTTTCTTCTAATCAGTATGCATTTAGCATCACCCGTTCTCACTGCTCTTGACAGAAGAATCAATTTATGACAATCGAGATCGCAAGATATGCTGGTCGAAAATCTAAGGAAGCAATAAAATATCGAGCAGGCACGTGGCACAGTCACCAAAGCCATGAGGTCATAAATAACCCCTTAGACCGTTTCCTGGGATGAAGAGACTGTAGTTATATTTCTCTAGCTAGTTCATATGCATTGTTGGTCTCTCACTCTCACCCACTATTAACGGGTACGCAAGAACCGACCTCCGTAAAAATTAGGAATATAGGAAAAGAATAAGAGTGAGGGAGCGAGAAGATGCGTCGATGCTAGTGCAAACGTTAACTCGATGCCCGATGGCATATGAGTAATTCCTATCCGAAATATTTTAATTTTTCTCCGCAAAATAAAACACATATTTAGGAACAATATTAGTAAGCGAGACAATTGAACAAATCTGAACTTATTTTAGTTTATAAAGTCAGAGAATATATGTATATAGTGTCATTAAACAAATGGACACATAATTAAAATGATAAAAATACAATTAGAAGTTGCGTAATGCAAATAATAGAATTATGAGAATTATTATTCACTATTTTCTTAACAACGGAATTTGCGTAATGCCAAGTTTCAATTTGAACATTATTCTTTTTTTTTTAGCAAAAGCATTTAACATAGTGCGGTATTCTTATCTATTTTTCTGAGTTATAATTGCTAATTACAAGGTTAATCAATTATCGAAGAAAAACATCAAAAACGGAAAGAGAAAACTATTTAAAAAAATCCAATATTATTATGAAACATTATCTATTTAAGGTACGATTATTCGTAGTTATTATAATCTGTTACTATGTTTAGTCTACGTATATTTAATTTATTATAAAAATAGACAATGTAAAGAAATAAACGAAAATCGGAAAGGAAAATGTCATATTTCGATATGTTGACAATTCGAACAGTCGCTTCTAGATCTTGCAGGACCCTCGGAAGACAGTCCAAGGATATCCTTCTTGCATACTAATTTTAAGAAAAGTAGGAAAAGGGGGTACACTTTTAATGGGTCGTGGACCAATCACAGGTCCTACTCCCTTTCCTTCGACCACGATTTTCGTTGATTTTTGGGTATAAAAACCCGTGAAATTCTCTCCTCGACAGTCATTTTTTCCGGAATTTTCAACGATCAACGACGAAGCTACAACACCGCGACGTTCCGCCGAATTTTCCCTGAGTTGGGGCTTATAATATTTCTTCGCTTCTTCTTTCGACCTGGGTCTTAGAATATTCTAAGACAGCGATGAGAAGGACTTAGAATATTATTCCAGTCTTGAGAAATTTTTCTTACTCCGACTCCGACAATTAGTCTCTGGTTTTCCCTGAGCTGATTTCGAGTGGTGTTTGAACATTTCTTTTGACGGTCTCAGACTTTGAAAAATCGGAACTCCTTCGTCGTTGAAATTTTATTCGAATTTGTAAATTTTTCTACGAGTGTTGGACTTAAAATATTTCTACGCTCTCACTATCGACCCCGGTCTTAGAGTAATCTGAGGCGGCGAGAAAGAACTTGGATTTTATTCCAGTCTCAAGAAATGTCTTCTACTCCAACTTGTCGACAATTAGTTTTTGGTTTTCCGAACTGATTTCGAGTGGAGTTTAGAATATTTCTTTTGACAAGTTCTCGATTCTGAAAAATCGAACTTTTTCGTCAATTAAATTTTTTTGAATTTTATTTAATTTCCTCGAGTTAAGGACTTATTTCTTCATTTGATTGAATTTCCAAATTTAAAATTAATAAGGAATTTTATTTATTCAATTTAAATTTAAGATTTTCGAACATTCTTTCGAACTAATATTTGATTTTTTGATATTTGTAAATAGTGAACTACGAGTTGGTAGTCACAATATTAATTTAATTTTTTTTTCCGAATCATTAACAAATTTTGAACCTCGAGCGACGCGTTTTGAACATTCATTTGTTCCCTCTTCGAGTTCCTGAACTACAACATCGCAGGCCACGACGTGTCCAGTTCCGACCATCCGAATTACGCTGTTTCCAGTTTCATAAATTACATCAGTGAAGGTAAGAATTTTAATTTTGTGGCCCCCGCCTTTTACCCTTTGTTAATGGATCTTCAATCTTATTATGGTATGGGTTTTTTAGGATGTTCGTCTTTCATGGGACAAGGTGAAATGTCGACTTGCGTCGATCCCTCGCTGGGTAGAATTATGGGGGAATGAAAATCAATCTCTCGTGGTGCTGTTGGGAGAGGAAATTTCAGGTTATATTTCGTTTGTTGGTAATTGATAAGAATGTGTCCAATTTTTTCGTTTCAGTCATTTATTAACATTCACGTATTAAAATTATTCATCCAGTAAATTTCTATTATTTCCATTCAAGGTTATAGGAAAATAATAAATGATAATTTTTTTTTAAACATGCTTGTATTAGTTTTCAATGAAAAATAACTAAAAAGTTAAAAATAATTTGATTCTGATTCGAAATAAGTTTTCAAATAAAAGCGTTACAATTAATTGTGTGAAACAATTTTGTCTAACAAATTTTGCAAAATAATTTTTGAGCAAAAAATTTTGCCAAACATTTTTTTTGTCAAAAATTATGCGAAACTAGATATAACTTACTAAACTAGTTATTTAATATTATTAATACTAAAAAGTAAAATATAAATAAACGAAAAAAAAAGTTTTTAAAAACAAGCTCTTATTAGTTGTTAATAGAAAACAACCCGGATAGAAATGTGACGGCACAGGGACGACACGGTAGCGTTGCGTGCCGGTCCGCCGTGTCGCCACCGTGACGTCTTATATGTCCGAATGTGATGGCACAGTGGCAGTACAGCGTACTGTGTTGTTGCAGCAACAATGTGGCTGGACAGTAACTGCACAGTAACTGCACACCGTGTTGTTCGCAGGCGTAGCGCCACCGTGACGGCACGGTAGCAGTACACCGTACCGGCATATCGTGTAGACTCCGTGGCTGCACAGTAACTGCATGCCGTGCTGCTCACAGTTAGCGTGTAGCCCAACCGTAACGGAACGGACGCGACACGCTGTGCAGCTGCGATATTCTGACCCTCTCCGTAATGTACAAAGGCGGAGACTTCATTATAGGACGCGGTAGCGTCTCGATTACTTTTCTTATATGCTCTTCGCGTCGCTTAATCGCATGTAAAAATAGCGAGAGGGTCTGCGACACCTTCCGGCGACTAGTCGAACTAACCAGCACGCCGTGCACCCGCACGGCGTGCCATCACCGTGCTGCTACACTGGCGGCCGATAAGAGCACACCGTGTTGCGTCCGTGTCGCTACGGTGCCGCCACAACGTCCCTAGGTACGACGAACCGTCACTGTGGCGTCACATTCGGACATATAAGCGGTCACCGTACCGACACGGTGTGCCTGGAACGTATTGCCATCGTGTCGCCACCGTGCTGTTACTCTCCGATTTGACGGCACATTTTTCTATCTGGGAACTGAAAAGTTCAACATAATTTTATTCCGATTGG
This sequence comes from Alloplasta piceator, assembly GCA_946863875.1. Classification (NCBI taxonomy): domain Eukaryota; kingdom Metazoa; phylum Arthropoda; class Insecta; order Hymenoptera; family Ichneumonidae; genus Alloplasta; species Alloplasta piceator. The sequence continues at coordinate 29,128,304 of OX333074.1, forward strand.
AAATAAGTTTTCAAATACAAGCATGTTACATTTTCTCAGCAAAAAAAAGAGGGTGTAACACGGTTTTACTTGAAAACTTACTTCCAATGGGAATAAGATTATTTTGAACTTTTTAGTTATTTTTTATTAACAACTAAGAAAAGCACATTTAAAGAAAAAAATTGTTTCGTTCTTTTTTGCTGTTAAAATGGAACGCGCTGTCATTTTAAAACTTATTTCCAATCGGAATACAATTACTTTTAACTTTTTAGTTATTTTTTAACAACTAATAAAAACTTGTTAAATTTTTTTGTTTCGTTCATTCATCTTTACTTTTCAGTATTTATTATATGAAATAACTAATTTAGTGATTTATATCTAGTTTCGCATAATTTTTTGCAAAAAAAAATGTTTCGCAGAATTAATTTGCAACATTTTTCTGCAAAATTTATGCAGAAAATTTTTTTTCATAAATCTTTTTGGAAAGAGACTGTTCTACAAAATTTTCATCGAGAGATATTGCAAATCAATTGCTTAAATCCGTTTGTGAATAAAATTTTGGGAAACGATTTTTTTTTGCCAAAAATTCTGCTAAACATTTTTTTTCAAAAAATTATGCGAAACACTTTTTGTTACAAAACTATTTTCAAGAAAATTTTTTATAAATGGTTTTGCAGAACATTTTTTTTTCAAATAAATTGCAAATTTTTGTGATAATATTGCATTGTCATCCGATATTCATATGCATGCAAAATTGAGACTTAATCAGAAACCGGGAAGTGGGTCAAATTTAACTTGCAAGATTCGATTACAGACAGACACCTGGACAGGTGAAAGTAAATGAGAGCGTGTAATAATTAATTTAAAAAAAATACTCATCTCTCATCCGTAAGGAAGTGTGGGAGAACTCTTGCTAAGCCCTGCGCCAAAATATGAGAAGAGTTGAAAATGGATCTTCAACTTTCTTATGGTATGGGTTTTTTAGGATGTTACTTCTTCCATGGGACGAGGTGAAATGTCGACTTACATCGACCCCTCGCTGGGTAGAATTATGTGGGAATGAAAATAAAATCACTCGTGATGCTGTTGGGAGAGAAAATTTCAGGTTATTCCGTTTTTTGGTAATTAATGGGAATCTGTCGAAATATTTCGATTTCAGTCATCTATTAACATTTACGTATTAAAACTATTCATCCAGTAAATTTCTGTTGTTTCCATTCGAGGTTGTAGGGAAAAATGTTTTTTTTTAAACATGCTTTTATTAATTGTCAATTAAAAATAACTGCAAAGTTAAAAATAAGTTTATTCTGATTGGAAATACGTTTTCAAATAAAAGCGTGTTACACCCTCTTTTTTTCTCTTGCGGTTAAAATGCAACACGCTTTTATTTGAAAACTTATTTCCAATCGGAATAAAAATGCTTTTAACTTTTTAGTTATTTTTTATTGGAAACTAATGAAAGCTTATAAAAAAAAAGTTTGCGTTTATTTATTTTTCACTTTTCAGTATTGATGAAATGAAATAACTAATTTAATGATTGATTTCTAGTTTCGCATAATTTTTTGCAAAAAAAATGTTTTACACAATTAATTTGCAACATTTTTCTGCAAAATGTATGCAAAAAAGTTTTCTCACAAAATTTTTTTGAAAGAGACTGTTGCACAAAATTTTCGTAGAGAAATGTTGCAGATCAATTGCTTGAAACCATTTTGTGAACGAAATTTTTCAATACAATTTTTTTGCCATAAATTTTGCGAAACATTTGTTTTGCAAAAAATTGGGCGAAACATTTTTTGTTGCAAAACAATTTTCAAGCAAATTTTTTATAAATGGTTTTGCGAAACAATTTTTTCGCAAATAAGTTGCAAATTTTTTGTGATAATATTGCATTGTCATCCTATTTCCATATGAATAAAAATCTTCAACTCAATCGGAAACCGGGAAGTAGGTCAAATTTAACTTGCAAGATTTGATTACAGACAGACAGACAGACACCGGGACAGATGAAAGTAAATAAAAACGTGTAATAATTAATAAAAAAAATACCCATCTCCCATCCGTAAGGGAGAATGGGAGAACTCTTGCCAAGCTCTGCGCCAAAATATCAGAAGAGTTGAAAATGGATCTCTAGATTTCATATGGTATAGGTTTTTTTAAGACTTCCTTCTTCCATGGGACGAGGTGAAACGTCGACTTGCATCAATCCTTCACTGGGTAGAATTATGTGGAAATCAAAATTAAATCTCTCGTGATGCTGTTGCGAGAGGAAATTTCAGGTTATATTCCGTTTTTTGGTAATTAATGAGAATGTGTCCAAATATTTTGATTGTAGTCATCTATTAACATTTCCGCATTAAAATTATTTATCCAGTAAATTTCTGTTATTTCCATTTAAGGTTATAGGAAAAAAATAAACGAAAATACTCATCTCTTATCTCTCGTTAAGCTCTGTGCCAAAGTATGAGAAGAGTTGATAATGGATCCTTAATTTTCTTATGGTATGGGTTTTTTAGGATGTTCTTCTTCTATGGGACGAGGTGAAATGTCGACTTGCGTCGATCCTTAGCCGGACAGAATCTTTCGTGCTGCTGTTGGAAGATGAAATTTTAGGTTGTGTCGCGTTCATTAACTGGAATTTTACGAAATATTTCCGTTTTCGGCTTTAATCTTATTTTTTATTTTATCGGTGATTGAGCGCACTTCCGTATTTCTTTTCATTCATAATATTCAGAAATGATTCACGATGTCACTTAACCAATAATATCACATCCGTGTGAATATGATACTTCCGTATATTTGGATAATACCTATTACCCCGAAACTCATATCGCGGCGGCGGCGCCTCTTTCCGACTTGGCATCTATAACCTCGATTTCTACCGCTATCAAGTATGACAGATATGTGTCAGAGTTAAAAAGGGCTCGACGGGCCGATCAGTCTGAAACTTGTCAGTTTTAGGTAGATGGGAAAAATATATCCCATTTGTCAAAACAGGCATTAATGGTCAGCATAAATGTATACCAGTATATGCTTGTATATAGCAGTATATACTTGTATATACCTATATATACCTGTATATACTTGTATATACCTATATATACCTGTATATACTTGTATATACCTATATATACCTGCATATAGCAGTATATACTTGTATATATCTGTATATGGGGGAAAACGCGTGTCTTTTTCATCACGTGAACCTGACCATTTTTTATTTGGCCGAAACTTCGCTTATTTCATTGTATGATCCCAAAAACAACTCTCAAATTTTATTAGATTTTTTGGAGCCACTATGGCGGAATACAAGACCATCGAATATCGTCGACTTTTTAAAATATATAATGTTCAATCGACGATATCTCTGTAGCGGTTAATCGTATCGAAAACTACATAAGGAGATTTTTTTTCATCTTGAGTCCATCTTTGAATAGAAAAATGGTCCAATTTTTTTAAAGCAATCTCAAGCAGTCAAAATAATTTTCAAAAATTAAAATCACGCTACCCAAACCCCCCCCCCCCTTTGAATTTTAAACAAAAATTTTCAAAAATACTAGGATTCATTGCCAACATTGAGAAAAAAAATCAGGACGGGATTTCCAGCGGTTCGCGAGATATTGATTTCTTAGTATTTAATTTACTTGTTGTTCGTTAATTTCTGCCTATCTATTGATTAATTTACGCTTTCAATAGTGTAAAAAAATAGTAGTAATGATGCACTTGCTGTTTACGAACATTCTAAAGTGATAAACGACTCCGTGAAGGACCTCGTACAAAATTTGTCAAAAATCTTATACCGTCATACCGAGACCTCTACGAATGGAAAAAATATACCGTCGATTGAAATTGTTTACCATGAAAAGACTCATTAGAAACAATCGAAGGAATTTTTAATACATAGACGATTCACCCAATCAATAAAAAATACTCAGAAGTATGACTGCATAATTCTGCTTCACAACGGCAAAGTTGTTGCTAAACGATGGTCGAATTTCGCCGAAAACAAGATACATAACATAATTTAGACATTAAATATCCAAAAAAAAACGAGAATCAAATACGAGTATGAAAGAACACAAGTATAAATTTGAAAATACGCCTTAAATATTCTACCAAAGCATGTGAACCTATTACTGATTTATATGATTCTTTTTTACTATTTTTTTTAAATACTATTTAAAGCTTAAATTAATTAATAGATAGGCAGAAATTAACGAACAACAAGTAAATTAAATACTAAAAAATCAATATCTCGCGAACTGCTGGAAATCCCATCCTAATTTTTTTCCTTAATGTTGGTAATGAATCCTAGTATTTTTGAGAATTTTTGTTTAAAATTCGAAGGGGGGGGGGGGTTTTGGGTATCGTGATTTTAATATTTGAAAATTATTTTGACTGCTTAATTTTGCTTTAAAAAAATTGGACAATTTTTTTATTCAAAGATGGACTCAAGATGAAAAAAAAACCTCCCTATGTAGTTTTCGATACGATTAACCGCTACAAAGATATCGTCAATTAAAAATTAAATATTTTCAAAAGTCGACAATATTCGATGGTCTTGTATTCCGCCATAGTGGCTCCAAAAAATCTAATAAAATTTAAGAGTTGTTTTTGGGATCATACGATGAAATAAGCGGAGTTTCGGCCAAATAAAAAATGGTCAGGTTCACGTGATGAAAAAGACACGCGTTTCCCCCCTTATATACTTGTTTATACCAGTATATACTTGTATAAACATATATATACATGCGTATACCTGTATATACTTGTATTTACCAGTATATACTTGTATATATTTACATATACCTGTATATATCTGTATATACCTGTACATACCAGTATATACTTGTATATGGGGCGTTCGAAACCAAACCGGACACCATTTAGCTTTTGCATCTCCGATTTTTTTCAAAATTTTTTATGTTTCAGTATTGGTTGAAAGAGGTCTTCATGATTTTTTCCAATTTTTTTTGTCGAGCTGTTTTCAAGATATCGATTTTTCAAAAATTGGGCTACTTTTTTTTCAAACGCCCATAACTTTGCAAAAAATGGGCCAAATGGGACGTTTTTTTTCAAAATTTTTGTTTTTAAACGTACTTTTGATAAAAAATATCGAAAAAAATTTTAAACCGTATTTCTATGATATTTTCAAGTTTTAAAAATAAATTGTTGATTTATAAAAAACACGTACTGATCTTTTTTCTTAAATTTTTTTGTAAAAAACTGTCATTCATTCCACAACTTTTAAGCCTAACGAGATAATGGGTAAACGATGGGATCTATTTTTTTTCGATTTTTAATTTAGCACCATTTAGCTTTGGTATCTCCGATTTTGTTCAAATTTTTTCATGTTTTAGTATTGGTTGAAAGAGGCCTCTATGATTTTTTTCAATTTTTTTTGTCGATCCGTTTTCAAAATATAAATTGAATATGGAAATAAAATATGGAAATTGAAAAATCGGAAAAAAATAGATCCCATCGTTATCCCATTACCTACTCAGGCATAAAAGTTGTGAAATAAGTGACAGTTTTTTACAAACATTTTTTAAGAAAATCGATCAGTACGTGTTTTTTGTAAATCGACAATTTAAATTAAAAACTTAAAAACCTTATGAAAATACAGTTTGAAATTTTTTTTTTAATATTTTTTATAAAAAGTACGTTCAAAAACAAAAATTAAAAAAAAAAACGTCCTATTTGGCCCATTTTTCGCGAAGTTATGAACGTTTACAAAAAAAAACATATTTTTTGAAAAATCTCTATCTTGAAAACGAATCGACGAAAAAAATTGAAAAAAATCATAGAGGTCTCTTTCAACCGATACTAAAACATAAAAAACTTTGAAAAAAATCGGAAATACAAAAGCTAAATGGTGCTAAATTTAAATTCGAAAAAAAAATAGATCCCATCGTTTGCCCATTATCGCGTTAGGCTTAAAAGTTGTGGAATGGATGACAGTTTTTTACAAATTTTTTTGAAGAAAATCGATCAGTACGTGTTTTTTGTAAGTCAAGAATTTATTTTCAAATCTTGAAAATCTCATCGAAATACGATTTGAAATTTTTTTTCGGTATTTTTTATCAAAAGTAGGTTTGAAAACAAAAATTTTGAAAAAAACGTCCCATTTGGCTCATTTTTCGCAAAGTTATGGGCGTTTGAAAAAAAAAGTAGCCTAATTTTTGAAAAATCGATATCTTGAAAACGGCTCGACAAAAAAAAATGAAAAAAATCAAGAATACCTCTTTCAACCAATACTAAAACATAAAAAATTTTGAAAAAAATCGAAGATGCAAAAGCTAAATGGTGTCCAGTTTGGTGTGGAACGCCCCATATACCTGTATATACTTGTTTATACCTGTATATACCTGTATCCCAAAAATTGGAATTTGAAAAAAAAACCCAAAAATTCAAAATTTAGAGGAAATCCTAAAAATTTGAAATCTGAAATTCAAAAAAAAAAATACACAAATCACACAAGCCAAGCCAAAAATTTGGCGTACGTAAATTATTACAGGCCAAGCCAAACTAGATAACTTGGCGTGCAGGGTTAAGAAAAATAAGCCCGGGAGGTGCCGTAGGATTTCCACGAGATGAGGTAGAAAATTATTACACCTACTCATATAGTGTTAACACAGATTATTATCACTTGTATATTTTACTGTCAAGTACAGTAGACGATCGGATAACTTGAACGCTCGCATAACTTAACTCATTACCATGGGAACACATTTGCATATCGTGACTCCCCCTATGACCGTTTCTCCTCAATTCGAACCTTCGACCGACCGCGAAACATCTATGAGCATGCGTATTGCCAACATGCGCAGAGCGCATGCGCTTAGACACGTGAGTGGGAGAATGAGGGGAAAGTTAAGTTATGCGAACGTTTCCGGTCCCGTCGCGTTTTTTGAATTTAGCCGTAATTAAAGCATCGCTATTTATGTGGTCGATTAGAATCTTAAATATTCTAATACACTCGCGCAATCGTCACGTGCATCCACGATAATCATCACAAATCCAGGCCTGGTCGCATTTCTGCGGACGTCACGGATGTCATCGACGTTCAATAGTTAAGATGAGTATTCGATACTTAAAAGATTGGCCGTCAAGAGAGAAAAATAAAAAATAAATTGTTCTAGAAATATAATAACGTTACATATATTACACCAAGAAAATTTATGACAAAGAAGTAGCAACGATATTTATGATTATTGCAACCATTATGTGCAGTGATGCTACTATGATTTATCAAACACGGACATAACAAAAGGTCAATAAAAGATTATCAACTATTCCAAAAATAATGATCATATAATTATCCGTTCGGTAAAATATAAACCTTGTACAAGATTTTTCTCGGTGAACTTTTCTCATAGTTATTCACTAGCTTACTCGGCCGTTACCTCTTGTGTTTTTTCTCATGGTTGCTTACTAGTGCACTTGATGAATTGTTTTCTTTTTTATTTTCTCGTTCATTCATCCCTTCGTTAAGCGGTAAGGGCGACTGGACTCCGTTTTACTTCGCCGAGCGTATTGGTTCTTAACCCTGCATGCCAAGTTTTCTAGTTTGGCTTGGTCTTTAATAATTTACCGACGCCAAATTTTTGGCTTGGCTTGTGTGATTTGTGTTTTTTTTTTAAATTTCAGATTCCAAATTTTTAGGATTTCCTCTAAATTTTGAAATTTTGGGATTTTTTTTTTTAATTCGAATTTTTGGGATTTTTTTTTTCAATTCGAATTTTTGGGATTCAATACTTGGCGTCCTTGTTTCACTTCTCAGAAGTATTTTGTGATTGATTTCACTTTTTTTTTGAAAGTTCTTTCGAACTATCTTTCCTGATTCAATTTATTTACATGAGTTTTATATGAATTGGTGTTGAAATCGTCCAATATACAGAAGAACAAAAAATGAAAATGCATGGCTTGTTGTGTATACACTAGGGTGGTCCTTATTTAGGCTATGTTGTTTTTTCTTTTGACGATAGTGCTAAATCGGTTTTAAATAAATAAATAAAAATTCATACCAAATTTCAGCTCGATATTTCAATTTTAACCTAGCCCCCACGGCAGTCAAAGTTTTAAAGGGGAAATACGTGTATTTTATACGGTCAATGATTTCAACATTTTTTCAACTTAGTTAATATTGATTTAAAAATTTGAAACTTGGCACATATATTGCTCATAGTATAAACTATAAGGTATATTTGTAGTATTTTATCAGATTCTTCATCTTCGATTTTCGACATACCCTCCCGCTAAAAATTTTGGGCACATTTGTCGAATTCCGCACCACACTAAAAGTTTGATTGCGAAGTCAATAATGAAGATAGCTACGATTTCCAAGCGGTGTTTGAAAGAGGACATATGAACCATCATTTTGTTTTTTTTGAAATTTCTCTACGATTTTTTTTGAGCCCGGCACGCACTTTTGAACATGGCAAATGACCATATTCAAAAGTGCGTACCGGGCTCAAAAAAATCGTAGAGAAATTTCTAAAAAAGCAAAATAATAGTATATTACGATACTAGTGCGATGAAACTTTTTCTGACGAGTGTGAGTTTGCAGCATGAGCCGAAGGCGAATGTTGCAATCACACGAGTTGAGAAAAAGTTTCTCGCACGAGTATCGTACGAAATTTTATTGTACGAGTGCGCAAAGTGCCACTTTGCGCACGGAGTGCAATAAAGGTTAATATGTCCTCTTTTAAACGTCGCTTGGGAAATGTAGCTATCTTCATCATTGACTTCGGAATAAAACTTTTAGTGTGGTGCGAAATTCGACAAATGTGTTCAAACCTTTTAGCGGGAGGGTATGTCGAAAATCGAAGATGAAAAATCTGATAAAATACTACAAATATCAAGAGTCGCGGCAGCGACTCGACGCCAAGCATTAAAAAAACGGAGAGTCTCAGTCGAGATGCCGCGCACTCTTATATACGCGAATATGCCTCAATCCACGTTGCTTTTACACATCAATTCGATATTACTAAAAAACGAGACAACTTTTTTAACATTTTACGAATATACTTTTCTTTAGAAAAAATTAGCTTTCCATTGATACCATTATTTTTTTTTTCCGCCTACGCGATGCTGAGATATCATAATATTGAGCGAATTATTCCGAATATTTATCATCAGAAAAATTCTCCAACCGGTCACGTCTCTATAGGTAAACAAGCCCGTTTATAAACGATGTAATACGATTTTAGAGAGAAGGGCTTGCATTAGTGTGGGAAAATATGAGTGTATGCGAGAACACGGCGTCTCCCCACCCTGCCAACCGTAGTCTCGGGCTCATACACAGGCTTGCATGTGTATTCTATCTCTATATATAAAAACGAGTATATGTGTGTATGTGCGAGTGTGTCGAGTATTTTTTTATATATACGATGTATATTAGGGTGGTCGTTATTTCAGGTATCAACTTACATTTGGGTGGTCATTCGAGATTCAAATTTTCTTTATTATTTCCATATATGTATTTTTTTAATGTATATTAGAGTCATCGTTATTTCAGGTCTCCATTAATAATTGGGTGGTCCTCCGAGATTCAATGCTTTAAATATTTATATACATATTTATTGAGATATACATTAGGGTGGTCGGTAATTTAGGCCTGAATTTATATTAGAGTGGTCATTCTAGATTACACATATGCAGCATATCTATGTATATATAGCATTATATATATTAGGTGTACAAATAAGTTTCCGCGGTTTTTTATAAAAAATTAGGAATTTATTGTGAAGGAACAGTACATTACGTTTTATTCAAAGTATTTTCCATCATTTGCCACTACTTTTCCCCATCTTTCTGGCAACATTCGGATACCCCGTCGAAAAAACTCTTCATCTTTTAACGCTATCCACAAATCTACCCAATTTTTGGTGTCTTCATATGATGTGAAGCGCTGCTCAGACAGACCATGTGCCATCGACCGGAACAGGTGATAATCGGAAGGGGCTAAGTCTGGTGAATACGGCGAGTGGGGTAAAACTTCCCAGTTGAGTGTTTCCAAGTATGTTTTTACCGGCGCCGCAACATGTGGACGAACATTATCGTGTAAAAGAATAATTTTGTCGTGACTGGAGTAGTAATGGGCGCGTTTTTCCTTAAGTGCCCGACTCAATCTCATCAATTGTGTTCGGTAGAGAGCTCCAGTAATGGTTTCGCAGGTTCTTTGTCCGTTCCGTTCCGTTGTCCGTTATTTGTCCTTCACGTCAAACTCACCGTTCTTAAACTTTCGAAACCATTCCTGACAACTTCTCTCACTTAAAGCTGCTTCACCATATGCTTCTAGAAGCAATCGATGCGCCTCAGCTGCAGATTTTTTTAAATTAAAGAAGTAAATCAAAAGTTCCCGCAAATGATGCTTATTCGGCACAAAACTTGACATTTTTGCACGAAAAAAATTACGTGATGCTGATACGGAATCACTAGTACTTTAAGGTTATGGTGTTGCCGGATGACGAAACTTGGGATATTACGTTTTACATCTGACAATTTCTCCATAACCTTCTGGTGGGGCCATCTTTTGACAAACCGCGGAAACTTATTTGTACACCTAATAGGATTTTCTCTATATATAGATCATCTATGTACATATATATATCCTTATCTATATGTATAACATATCTATGAATATACAGCATTATACATAGCTAATAAGTCGAAATGAAACTCAAATTTTAGGCTAACCCAAAACCTAACTAATATTTAAAGCTAAATTAAAATCTAACTTAAATTTTAAGCTAAACCAAAATCTAACTTAAATTTTAGGCTTAATCAAAATTGAACTCAAATTTTAAGCTAAACCAAAATCTAACTTTAATCTTAATCTCTCAATCTCTAACTTTAATCGAACTCAAATTTTAAGCTAAACCAAAATCTAAGTTAAATTTTAGGTTAAACCGAGACCCAACTTTAATTTGACGCTTAAATAAAATCCAACGTAAATTTTAGTCTAAACCAAAATCTAACTTCAATTTTAAGCCAAAATAAAATCTAACTTCAATTTGACGCCAAATCAAAACCTGACTTCAATTTTAGGCCATACCAAAATCTAACTCAAAATTTATGCTTCGTATTGATAGATAAGTATTAGCCTGGTCGTTGAAAATTATTTTTTTTGCGACGCTCCCCAAAAAACTTCTGCTTAATGGAAAAACGGGAGGTACTTTTTTTTTTAATTAGAAGATATGGATAGAAGATAGACAGAAGATATAGATAGATATAGATAATATAGATTTTTGTTGTGTTTTTTTGCACAATTATGGAAACAATTTTTTTATTGTATTCCATTATCCTAGATAATATCTCCAAATTTCAAATTGATCGGAGAGGTACTTCATATTTAAAAAAATAAAAAATAAATTACATTAAAAAATGGGTTTCTATTTTTTTTCAATATGAAGTACCTCTTCGATGAATTTGAAATTTGGGGATATTATATGGAATAGTAAAACACAGAAAAAAAATTATTTTCATAATTGTGCCAGAACGTTATTTTGGAGACAAAAAATTATTACTGATTGCAGTTTTCATTAGTTATTATGAGGATTATGAGCTGTTATTTTTTCTGTAAATAGCCTTTTCATACCTTCGTAACGTGCCCGAATTTCATTCAAATCAGTCTAGCTGTTTATAAAAAAAATTGTTCTCCGATAAAAAACAACTTAGATCGTCGTGCGGCACGTGTTATTTTTAATTGAAAAAAAGTACTCCGCGTTTTTTCATTAAGCGGACGCTTTTTATAGGGCATCGCAAAAAATTTAATTTTTAACGACCAGGCCAATACTTATCTATGAATATGAAGCATAAAATTTGAGTTAGATTTTGGTTTGGCCTAAAGTTAAAGTCAGATTTTGATTTAGCGTCAAATTGAAATTGGATTTCGGTTTAACCTAAAATTGAACTTATATCTTGGTTTAGCTTAAAATTTAAGTTCGATTTTGATTTAGCCTAAAATTTAAGTTAGATTTTGATTTAGCTTAAAATTTAAGGTAGATTTTGGCTTAGCCTAAAATTTAAGTTAGATTTTGGTTTAGCTTAAAATTTAAATTCGTTTGTGATTTAGCTTAGAATATTAGTAAGGTTTTGGGTTAGCCTAAAATTTAAGTTTCATTTTGACTTATTAGCTATGTATAATGCTATATATACATAGATATGCTGCATACGTGGAGATAATGCTATATTTAAAGAAATTAAATCTCAAAGGACCACCCTAATATTAATTGAGACCTGAAATAACGACCACTCTAATATACATCTTACAAATACATATATATAAATAATTAAGAAAATTCGAATCTAGAATGACCACTCCAATATAAATTCAGGCCTGAATTAACGACCACCCTAATATACATCGTATTTATATAAAAAAAATACTCGCTCACACACACATACACTCTTTTGTATATAGGGATAGAATAAATATTTAAAGCATGAAATCTTGAATAACCACCTAAATGTAAGTTGATACCTGAAATAACGACCACCCTACACTGTAAAAAAATGTTGTATTAAATTTCATAAAAAAAATATGAAGTTTTTATGCATATACAATATATTAATTTTAATATACGTTCGTATATTAAAATTCCAATATAAGTATATGAAAAATCAAATAACTTCTTTTAATTTTAATGTACGTTGGTATATTAAAATTGCAATACAAATATATGAAAAATCAAATAACTTCTTTTAATTTTAATATACGTTTGTATATTAAAATTCCAATACATAGTATGATTTTTAAAGCAGAATCATGAAAAAAGATATGAAAATTAATATTCTTTTGTATATTAAAATTAAAAGAAGTTATTTGATTTTTCATATACTCATATTGGAATATTACTGTACACATTGTATATGAAATTTAGTATCCTGTATATGCATAGAAACTTCATATTTTTTATTAAATTTAATACAAAAATTTCTTACAGTGCAACTAAAACTGTACGCCCGAGATATCCACATTAGGGATATTCGCAAGGGTTAGCTCGACCGAAAGTGCAATGGAAGAGCTGGAGGTAAGTATATTGGGCACGCTGGCCGTCCGGTATATAACACCGTCATACGCCTATTTCGCTTGGGCACAGAAGTCCGAGCGCATGCGACGCATAGTGGTGGATGCGTCAACTAGCACGGCCGCTGACATTGATTGTAATTTTGGAAAATAAGTGTATTAATTTCCAATAACGTATCTTAAAAATGCGAAAAAGCATATAGAAACCATGTTAATATACGGGGATTTGAATATTCAACGTTCATCTTTTAATTTTAATATCCAAATATTAAATTCAAGATGAATTTGTTAATTTTCCAATACCATGTATATTAATTTCGAGTTCGTATACTTGTTATTGAAATTCCCTATACTGTATATTAAATTTCATTACAATATTGAAAAAAAAATTTCAATGGTTGATTGCAATTTTAAGAAATAAGTGTTTTAATTTTCAATAATGTATTTGAAAATTGCGAAAAAGTATACAAAAACTATTTTCATATACGGATATATTAATTTTCAATGCTCACTCTTTTAATTTTAATATACAAATATTAAATTTAAGATGAAATTGTTAATTTTCCGATACCTTGTATATTAATTTCGATTTCACATATTTGTTTTTGAAATTTAATATACTTTTGTATATTAAATTTAATAACATTTTTTACAGTGTACATACATCGTGGATATAAAAAAAATACTCGACACACTTGCACATACACACATATACTCGTTTTTATATATAGAGATAGAATATACATGCAGACTACGGTTGGCAGGGTGGGGATACGCCGTGTTTGCACACACACTCATATTTTTCCACACTAATGCAAGTTCTTCTCTCTAAAATCGTATTACATCGCTCATACACGGGCTTGTATACCTATAGAGACGTGACCGGTTGGAGAATTTTTCTGATGATAAATATTCGGAATAATTCGCCCAATATTATGATATCTCAGCATCGCGTAGGCGGAAAAAAAAGTAATGGTATCAATGGAAAGCTAATTTTTTTTAAAGAAAAGGATATTCGTAAAATGTTAAACAAGTTGTCTCGTTTTTTAGTAATATCGAATTGAAGTGTAAAAGCGGCGTGGATTGAGGCATATTCGCGTATATAAGAGTGCGCGGAATCTCGACTGAGACTCTCAGTTTTTTTAATACTTGGCGTCAAGTCGCTGCCACGACTCTTGATATATCTATGTACTATGATTTTCTATGCATATCTATGTATTCAAATGTTGTTTTATTTATACATGTATTTTTTATTTATACATGTATTTATACCATATATATTAGGATAGCCGCTATTTCAGGTCTCAACTTATATTGGAATAGTCATTTGAGATTCGATTTCTTTAAATGCTTTATCTACGTATATTATGATATATATTAGGGTGGTCATTATTTCAGGTCTTAAAAAATATTAGGGTGGTCTTTCGAGAATTGATTTCTTTAAATACCATTTTCTATCTATATAAAGCATTTTCATGAATATATAGCATTATACATAGCTAATAAGTCAAAATCTAACTTTAATTTGGAGCTAAACCAAAATTTAACTTGAGTTTTAGGCTAAATGAAAATCCAACTTGAATTTGAAGCTAAACCAAAATTTAACTCGAATTTTAGGCTAAACTAAAATCAAACTTAAATTTTAGGCTAAACCAAAATTTAACTCAAATTTTAGGCTCAACCAAAATTGAACTTAAATTTTAGGCTAAACCAAAATTCAACTTGAATTTTAGGCTAAGCCAAAATCTAACTTAAATTTTAGGCTGAGGCAAAATCTAATTTAAATTTCAGGCGAAACCTAAATTCAACCTAAATTTCAGGCTTAACCAAAGTTGAACTCAAATTTTTGGCTAAACCGAAATCTATCGTAAGCTTTAAGCTAAAGCACAATCTAGCTTTAATTTAAGGCTATATTTGTTGATGCTCTATGAAAAAAATCTGAATGAAGATTTGCGTGAGCCGTTTCGGGATAAGAATAACATGGGAAAAATTATTTTCACGTCATCCGATTCTTATAACTAACAAACGATTCATTTCAAGAGAAATCTACAGACATATCTTTGTACAGAATTGACCGCTCTACAAAAAAGTTTCTGAGTTACTTTTTGATAAGACCACTCGTTAAAAATTTATTCAATGTCAAAGTTCAATTTTTCGAAGATTTGGCCGATTTTATAAAGGAACGATTAGTTTTATCGACAAAATGTGAATAAAATTTCATGTAAAATACAAAGTAAGCTTTCGAGAAATGTTTAAGAAAGTTGTGCAGTAGAATTTCGCTTATAAATTTTTTTTTAATTTTATTTAAAAATAAAATCGAATAATAATTTTCTGTCACACTACAATAATCGTCATTTTCTTAATATAAAAATGAGATTTTTAAGCAAACGTCTGCTGCACAATTTTCTTAAAGCGTTTCATTTTTTTTATTCCTCTAGTGAGAACTATTAGTTACAATGACTCGAAAGCTTGATTTATGTTTCACACGAAAGTTTATGCACATTTTGTCGATACAACTAATAGTTCCGGTGTAATAACCAAAAACCGGCCAAATTTACGAAAATCTAAATTTTGCCATTGATCAACTTTTAAACAAGTGGACTTATCAAAAAGTAACTCATAACCTTTTTTGTAGAGCGTTAAATTCTATCACAACTCTGTCTGTAGATTTCTCCTATGATGAATTGTTTGTCAGTCATAAAAATCAGAAGACGTAAAAATAATTTTTCCCATGTTATTCTTATGGAAAATCGAAAAATGCGATGAGTACGATGTTAACATTAATATTAAGAGCCCATATTTTCATACGCCCTTTCTTATCCTTGATAAAACTTTTGAGCCTATATGGGAAAAGGAAATTTTTTTTAACGTCCATCAACAATTTGGATCATAGGGCTGTGATAGTTATAGGAATTTATTTTTCTTGCTTATTTTTGTCAACAATTGCGAATCTACGGAAAGGTTTTACATATCATTGTTCGAGAATATCTGCGTATTAGATTATAATTAAATTTCACACTGTGTTTATAGCGAATATTTCCTGTAATATAAATGGCATCTACTACACTGAGAAAAAAATGGTTGAACGAACTAAGTCTTTAGTTGCATACGCACGACTAAATATTTAGTTGTACGACTCAATTTTTTTTGTATGAATCATATTTTGGTCAACTGAAGCGCAGAATTATTCAAGAAACTAATTATTTAGTTATACCAAATAAATATTTAGTCATGCGTATGCGACTACAAATATAGTACATTCAACAATTTTGTTTCTCAGTGTATAATTTTAGGCATTCCTATCAAATATAGTTACATTACAAGAGATATCAATCAATTGAAATAATTTAAATTTTTTTGATATACAAAGAATGTACCGAAATAACTGTACTGTATTTCCAACTGCGTATACACAACAAGCCATGCGCTTTTATTTTTTGTTCTTCTGTATTTTCGACGATTCCGACACCAATTTATATAAAATTCATGTTAATAAATTAAATCAGGAAAGATACTTCGAAACCACTTTCAAAAAGAAGTGAAATCAATCACAAAATACTTCTCAGAAGTAAAAAAAAAGGACGCCAAGTATAAAATCCCAAAAATTCGAATTCAAAAAAATCCCAAAAATTCAAAAGAAATCCTAAAAATTTGAAATCTGAAATTAACAAAAAAAAACAAATCATATAAGCCAAGCCAAAAACTTGGCGTGCGTAAATTATTAAAGACCAAGCCAAACTAAAAAACTTGGCGTGCAGGGTTAAGAAAAATAAGCCCAGGGCGTGCTGTAGGATTTCCACGAGATAAGATAGAAAATTATTATACCTACTCATATAGTGACAGCACAGATTATTATCACTTGTATTTTTTACTGTCACGTACAGTAGACGATCAGATAACTCGACTGCTCGCATATCTTGACTCTTCCTATGACCGTTTCTCCCCACTTCAAACCTTTGAACGACTGCGAAACATCTATGAGCACACGTATTGCCAACATGCGAAGTGCGCATGCGCTTAGACACGTGAGTGGGAGAATGAGGGGAAAGTTAAGTTATGTCAATGTTTCCGGCCCCGTCGGGTAGTATGGAAGGAAAACCAGGGCCAAAGATCCCTACAGGAAAAGCCATAGGCTCGTCACCCCATCTGGTGGGTCAGGCACACTAACATCGTTTTCCCAACTGACATACCCTCCACCGGCCTATCGATCCAAGAGATAGATCCTTGGATCTGAAAATGCTCTTACCGTTGGAAAAAGAAAAGAAAAGGCACATAGTATTTTTCTCTGCCGTAAAACCAACGAGGGGCGCTGATTACACCCCCTCGAAGAACAAGCATACAAGAGAACGTTGCGTTCCTTTTCTCTCATACATACGTATATGTATATGAGTATATATGCGTGTATCAATAATAGATTCAAAATAAGAACGAACGGAATGGCTCTAAACAACGATGGATTTTCCCATCTCATACCAATATAGAACTTTGAAACAATAGTTAAAATTTATTTAAGTAACGAACTTGCGGGAGAAATTCGCATTGGAATTAAAAAAGAACAGAACGAGATAAATAAATGAAACCAAATAATACTTCAATAAACAAAAGAGACTGAATAATAGTTAACTAAACAAATGAAATAGTTGAAAATATATCTATAACTCTCTCAATCAAAATAGATAATAAACATTATAATTAAGAACGAGATCCAAAATAAATATTGAGTCAACTAAGAACAATGAGTATTGACAAGGGAGAAGATCATAGCAAAACGGAAAGGAAACCATTAATCGTTCCCAAGAGGGCAATGACCCCACGAGAATACAAGAAGGGAAGCGAGAAAAGATTTTAAAGGGGCCTATGCCCAGGTTCACCGGTCTTTGACCTTCTCTCTCTCTCACTCATGTCGCAAGGCGCGGAAAACCCCGAACCGTCCTTAAGACCCAATTCTGTACACTTCACGGGAAACAGGTATCGGGGCACGCACACACATGCACTAGAATATATACTGTGTGCGAGTATGTGTAGGAATATACGTGCGAGAACATTCCAGGATGGGAAATACTCATTCAAAATCAATCCTTCCAAATGGGAAAATCACTACGCAATGCTAAATAATATTTCGAGGAAGTAACCATTTAAACAAACCTAGAATTGAAAGATAAAATCATGCATCGAATTCATTCAATTCAATAATCGAACTCCAGGGAAAAACAATCTAAAAATTTAAATTAGTTAACTCAAATAACTCAAAACTCGAAATATTATTTTACCATGTTTAAATCTAGAAGAAAGAGGAAAAGCAAAACGCCCCGAAGTCCACGGGCAGAGGCAAAGCTCATTTACATAATCCCCTCCCCTCTTTCGACGATCCACGGAGGTTGCGCGGCAAGGCGAGGCGCTCGGCTCTCGTCGCTACCCGGAGACCGTTCGAATGCCTCCCCACTCTCCACTCTCCATCCTAGCCTTACCCTTTTTATCTACCCAATAAATCCCCCGTCTCTCTCTCGTAGGAAAAAAAGGACGCGAATAAGAGTTGAGTTTTTCTAGTCATGCGCCGTAGCTCCCTACCTCCCCTTTTTCTCGTGGACTCATACAAGAAGCCTATGCGACCACACCCCAAAGGAAAAAAATTATAAAAGTATGAAAACTAAGAAAAAAAAACGAAGTTTCAAACGCAGGACTAATCTTAATCATAAATTTTTTTCTGAACATTAACAATTCAAAATCCACAGAAAAAAATCACGAACAAAATTATTTGTAATTTTAATCCGCAAAAATATCACACAAAATATTTAATTTGCTGTTCCGACGTTCAATTCAAAAACAACAATTTTATATTTATTAATAATTAAACAAACGATAGGATATAAGAAAGAAAAGTAATTTTAACAATTGCGCAATACGATAACTATAAGAGAAAATATAAGAATTTTATCCAAGATAAAATAATCAAGAAAAAAACATCTATAATATTAGAATTACTATTGTTCATAAGAAAGTAATATTATATACGGAATAAGAATATAGGAAGCGTGTGGCAGAAGCGTCTGCATGTGTGGGGGTACATGTGCCGCGGTTCAGCCACGCGCGCCGCAATACAGCTACATGCGCCGCGATACAGCCACATGCATAAGGCCCACCCTGTGATCTACGCTGGCGCCCTCGCTATGACCCGAATTTTCAAAGGGAAACTCACGAGATAGAAAAGGAAAATGCATTGCGTCAGAAAAATGCATGCTCTGTCTTTATCATCAATCCCCACTTTTATCGAACGGGTTAGCCTGGATCACGGGTATATAAAGGCCGAAAAAAGGGCTCTCGGCAGACTTCTTCGACTTTTTTCCGACGTGGAAACTACGAAACCCATCGTACTCATCTAATCCATTCTCGGGCAGAACTTGCGAAATTTTCCGACAAAGACGTTCTTGATTCTGGAATTTTCCAAATCAATTCGTTTTTGGACTTAGAATTTCACTCGATTTTCGAAGGAAGATAGTTTTTTTCGGTTCAGAATTTCAAATCTTGAATTCTGAGTCGAATTGAAATTGCTTCTGTTTTGAATTCTTGAAATTTTGAATTGGCCTTTGAATGTCGGAGGAGACGTTGGACCTCGTTTTATTCTACTTCATTTTACTTTGTCTAACTATTATTTTCTGTTTAGTAATTTTCGTTTATTTTACTTTGACATCCGCAATCCACGAAATATTGGATAACGTATACATCGCGGTTATTGTTAAATAATTGGCGAAATTTAAGACTAAGTTTTTGTAAACCATTTTTTTCTTTTTTTACAATAATTTTGAATAAAATTTTGGATCTCGAAAATTAAACTCTGTGCATCGACAAATTCTTTGACTTCATCGCCAACCTGCCACGCCCTTGATCTACTGCCGATTCAACTTCACCGTTTCCGTCTGAGTCGCCGGTGCGTCTACAAATGCTGTCACCCTTTCCGTTTGGAGAACGTCTCAGCCAGTAAGTGAAGTTTTATTACAACCTCATCTTCCTCTCGTGAAATTGTGAGGAATAGTTCGGGAAAAATTGAACACAGTGAATATCATAAATTCGGACGGAATTAATCGATTAAATTCAATTAAAAACCGGTTAGTTGATTATTTTTGGAGAATCTCTATTTTTGGAATCTCTATCCAAGTGATCCTAAATTTATATTACCCCTGCGGCGTTGGTGATTGAATTGTCCATAAAAGGCTTTATTTAAAACAATTTCATTAAAATAATTTAAAAGAAGAAGTTTCAACGTTATCCAAGTGAATCTTAAATCTAGATTGTTCTTGCGGCATTGCTGAGTCAAGTTTCATAAAACTTTAATTAAACCATTTCTTTGAGATAATTTGAAGGAGGAGAATTCCTCCGCGTGAAGTTTAACAAAGGCCTTTCGACCCCTCTCCCCTTTCCATTGCTAAAATCGTGTCATTCGAGAATTGGAGATTCGCGACAAAGGAGAAAAAAATATAAAATTCAGGAAAGGGTTAGATAACAAATTGATCAATTTTGAGACTCTCGCGAACCAATGACTCATCAATAGTCACAGAATGAAGTTTAATTGAGTTTTTCCTTTTCGGTATTTCATTAAAGGTTTAAACAATTAAACAAGTTCAATCCAAGGAATTTCTCTTCCCCAACGATTCCAAAACCCAAAACCCAAAAGTATTTCCACTGGAATCATTAAACATCCGGTAACTATTTACAAACTAATTCTGATTGATCTTCCTCCAATCACCCCTGTGTTCGATAAAAGTAACGACCGTGGTCCTCGGGGTAAAGCCAATAGTAAATTATATCGAAACGCCGAGTTCAAATCTCAGTAGATACCTTACGCAATTGAAAATTTAACAGTGATTCCAAGCCCATTTCCCGAATAATTTTCCGAAAGGTTAGACTCAAAAACAGGGGCAGATGTGTTCGAGATTGATTCCAGGAGTAGTACCAAAATTTTTCCACGACTAGAGAGTCTCAATCAAATTCAACACATCATACGTCAAAAATTATTAATAGTTCGCGAAAACTCCCGTTTTTGACGTAACACTTAATCTTTTTGAAAAAAATCAAAATGTTTTCGCGGATCACCCAAATAAGCCCAGCTGCGACATTTTTTTTCCATTCGATAAAAAAAAATAGAAGGAAAATTCCATCCACTCCAGTTCAGACGGGATTCTTTCCGGAATTAAACGAAGTTTTTTTTTAGGAAAAAAAAATAAAATAAAAAATGCGCTTTCGAGAAAACGATGATTTTTCTCGAAAAAGTAAAAAATTTCATAGACTTTAATATCTTAAATTTTTTTTGTATTTTTCTTCAAAAAGTACATTTAAAGACGAAAATTTTCGAAAAAAAAATGTCCCGATTAGTCAATTTTTGAAGATGTTATAGCTATTCGAAAAAGCAAAGGCTTCTTTTAATAATTCATAACTTTTTTTGAGTTGGGTAAAAAAATTTAAAAATTTTTTGAAAAACGTTTTTAATGGGGTAGAAAAAAGACAAAAATTTTCAGCCAAATCGAAAGGGGTCGGATTCAAAAGTGGTCGATTTGACATGGAATGGACATGGCATGACCCATATGTATTCAGTAGAAAATTATTAAGAGAATTCGAGTGAAGCCTTTTATCATATATTATTTGTGATAATCTAATGGAGCATAACTAAGACTACTAAATAGTATGTATTATCAGTTGACATTTTGTTTGCCGTCTGCAGGTTAAAAAATCCCAATCGATAATAGACAAAAAGGTATAAGCCTTTTTTATCGAGTGGTACTATTTGCTTGACACTTTTAGTATATCGTTACTTTCCCCATTAATTCAGGCGTTATACGCTGTTGCAAGGCCAAAAAAAGTCGTTTTTTCCCGAGTTTTTTCTGGAAAAGAATTTCATTTGGGCAAAACGAAAAGTATTAGGCAGTGTAGTGGCATCTTTTAGTTTTAGATTGCTATTCTTTATTTTCAAAAATATTCATTAACACTGCTCCTGTAGGAAGTCTTCTGGAGGTCGTCGAAAAAAAGTTTCCGGCGGTGAGCAAAGTATCTCCGGTTTGGATGATCTAAATCAAAAAACCAGAAAGATTCTTTTAGGGGATTATTATTGCATTATACATATTGTCAACGGAATCACAATGTCTCCTGATTGCCAATCCGTAATACACTGTCAACTTATCTATCAGTTCAGCAGTGAGCTTGCCTTTTCCACCGAGTACTTTTTTTTGTCTGTTTTTACAAGCTTTTGTTACAAGCTTTTTACTTTCACTTGTCCCGGTATCTGTCTATAATCAAATCTTGCAAGTAAAATTTGACCCACTTTCCGGTTTTTAATTGAGTTCAAATTGTTCATCCATATGTAAATCGGATGACAATGCAATATTATCATGAAAAATTTGCAAATTTTTTGCAAAAAAATTGTTTCGCAAAATTTTTTATAAAAAACTTGCTTGAAAATTGTTTTGCAACAACAAATGTTTGGCATAATTTTTTGAAATAAAATGTCTCGCAAAATTTTTTGCAAACAAATTGTTTTGCAAAATTTTGTTCACAAAATAGTTTTAACTCATTGATTTGTAACATTTCTCTATGAAAATGTTGCGCAACAGTCTCTTTCTGAAAAATTATGTGAAAAAATTTGTTTGCATAAATTTTGCTAAAAAATGTTGCAAATTAGATGTGTGAAACAATTTTGTCTAACAAATTATGCTAAACTAGATATTTAACATCATAAATACTAAAAAGAAAAAAATAAATGAACGAAAATTTTTTTCTTTTTAAACAAACTTTTATTAGTTGTAAGTAAAAAATAACGAAATAGTTAAAAATCAAATTATTCCGATTGGAAATAAGTTTTTAAATAAAAGCGTGTTACATTTTAACAGCAAGAGAAAAAAGAGGGTGTAACACGCTTTTATTTGAAAATTTATTTCCAATCGGAATAATTTTATTTTTAACTTTTTAGTTATTTTTTATTACCAACCAATGAAAGCTTGTTTAAACACCCTGCAAATTGAAATTTGCACATTGCTTCCTCATCTTTATCTATAGTTCACATAGCTTCCTTTAACACACGGTATGGTGATCAAAATTGGCTTGCTCATAAAAAAAGCTTTGTTAACTATTGAAAAATATTAGTAATCAATGTGCAAATTCGATCAATTTTCGCCAAATTTGATCGCGAACAAACCTTGATAGCTGTACAAAGTTTCTGTGGAATATATTGAAAACTGTGTAAGTTAGAGTGCTTGCGCTATTTTTCAAAAAAATCAAGATTTCATAAAATTTTAATCCCTCGATAGATGTTTGCCAAATTTAATAGCGAACAACCTTCACAGCTATATTACCTCTGTGCAAAGTTTCAATACAATATCTTAAAAATTGCGCAAGTTAGAGCGTTTAGGCGATTTTTCAAAAAATTCAAAATTTCATAAAATTTTAATCCCTCGATGGATGTTCGCCAAATTCAATACCAAACAACCTTAATAGCTATACTAATTCTGTACAAAGTTTGAGTGCAATATCTTGAAAATTGCAGAGGCTAGAGCGTTTACGCCATTCTGGCAAAAACGAAAAAAGTCGATAAAATCTGAACACCCTTTATAATAAAAAAAAAAATTCATAACGAAGAGCAATTCGTGCTCGACAAGTGTGCCAAATTTCAGCTTGATATCTCGAAGCGTTTTCGAGTTATTAATCATTTACATCTGAAACTCAGGATGGATACATACATACACACACACACACACACACACACATCCATCCGGACATTTTTTCTAAATATGATTTCTCGATGTTTTAGGACATTTTGAGCATATTGGCATAAAAATCGAGAAAAAATTTTTTTTCACGAAAACAAAGCTTCCTTTATGAGAAAGCAAAAAATAAATTCGTTTATTTTTCCACCTTTAACTACAGTTTCAGTATTGTGCTGCTCTGTTGCTGCTCCGCTCTTTCGGGCGCTTACTCTGTAGCGCTCCGAGCGTCCTTACAAATATGTGTGTATTTCCGAGAATCTTCACTAGATTAATTTGAAATTTTCAGGGAATATACTCACATATTTGTACATTCCGAATTATAGTCATATTTGCCGTATGAGTTCAGTCAACTCCAGTAAAAGGAAATATACATGGAATAGAAATATCATTTGATAAATGGAAACATGAACTGCTAGAAGTGAAAAGAAACTTTTTCCATTCCACGAATCGTAATAGTCCTTCTTCAAGTAGTCAACGCGATGAAAATATCATTGAACGAATGCAAAAATAATTGAGATGTTCAATGCTAATACAAGAGTAGTAAAGTACGAGGATCGGGAGACCGGGGTCCTACCCCCACTCCTCTCCCTCTGGTCCTGCCCCCTCCCTGCCTGGCCCCACCCCCCACCACTTTGGGCCTCATGGTCGTCTGCGATTGGCCTCCCACCCCTTAGCCACGTCTCCGTCCCCCACCATCTGGAAATTTCCCAAGCGCTGATTGGTCCCTATACTGGTCACCCACCCCCACCAGAGTGGCGCAGACGGGTTGGGGGTGGACCCCCAAAATTTCCCGAGCGCTGATTGGTCCCTATACTGGTCACCCCGCCACCTGAAAATTTCCCAAGCGTTGATTGGTCCTCATACTGCTCACCCCACCCCCTCAGGATTTTCCGAGCGGTGATTGGTCCCCGTACTGGTCACCCCAACCCCTCAGAATTTCCCGAGTAGTGATTGGTCCCCGTACTGGTCACTTTTTTGGCATAGCGCTCTACACCCCTTACACCTTACGCCTTACACCCCTGAAAATTTTCCGAGAGCTGATTGGTCCCTACACTGAGCCACCACCTTCACCAGAAGCGGCATGCAAGCACGTGCCTTAGCAGCCACGTGACTAGAGTTTTTCCGGATATCTTACGGTCGGTAAAACAGTTCTTCTTTTTATCGTCGGTCGGTAAATCTCGTGTGTCGGTAAGTTATGTTCTAAACCGTATTTTATAGGAGAAATGTTATGTGTAATATACGATACAGGTTAATTCCGTTTAAACGTTAAATTCATTTATTCATAATTACCCGTAGAAATGTTGAAACAGAGTACATGGTGAGTATGTGTAATTTATACAAAAGCGACAGTATTTTATATTTTAACTTGTCATCTCTTCAAGTTTTATACCAGACCTTTTGAACTCACTTTTTATAAATGGACCGCATAATACAGTTACCTCCAAAAATCTAATTCCGAAGTCATTTTCTGCGAACGAAGAATCCATCCGAACTCTTACAGTCTCTTTTATCCATATATGATTATTTTTTATAAGCTCTTTGGCGCACACTTCATCGATATTTTCATGTTTCTCGTACGACGATACATGGACAAATAATTTAGAACATAGAAGCTCTGTTGATAAAAAACGGTGCATGGTCGTTGGTTACGGGAGAAAAAGGAAACCCGCTCCTAGTGCTGGAAACGAAGTCGCAATAGCAATAGCAATAGCAACGTGCGAAAACGAAGATCGAAAGGCAAAATCAGACGTGATTTTATTAATACATCCAAGAAAATTGATGCAGATATAAATTTGCGTTACATCAAATGAGATATGGGTTAAATACTACCGAAAAGATTAACGTTGCATCGGATGGACGATAACGATGACGTTAGAAATCATCTTCGAAAATTTTTTAACACATTAGATAAACTCAACTAAACGTCTGTAGGCATTAATCCAGATTTATTAAGAATTATATTATTACATAGACTTCCTTTGAGTTTAAAGCATTTTCGTCGCGCAATCGAGTCGCGCGATGAATTTCTGTCTCCAGAGGAGACTAAAAATCGTTGACAAGGCAGATGCTCGAAAAACGGTACATACATCATTTCATCGGAAACAATGATTGCGAACGAAAATGTTATCAAAAAATGAAATAAAAATTCGACGAGCTTTAGAACCGACATGAAACAAAAGGAGCCGTTAAAATTCAAGTGACATCGATGTGGAAAGAAAGGTCACATAAGTAAATTGCAACAACGCGAATACAGCGGAAAGTCTAAGTTTTACGCAAAATAAAAAACTTCTCAGCAAGCTTTCGGAGCGAAATTGAAAAGTCTTGACGAAGACTAGTGTCTCGATAGCTGATGCACTTCGCATTTATGTAAAGATGAAGAAAATTTCATTACTATTACTGAAACGAAAAATCAAAAATTGAATCGCGCTAGTAATTCTTCGACAGATATAAAATCTCGAGAAACTGTTACGATTGCAAGCAAATTTAGAAGAAAAACCACGAATCTGAAGTTGCACGATGCTCTCTATTAACCAGATTTATAAATGAATTTATCATTAGTAGGAAAGATTACTGATCATGGATACGACATGATTTTAAAAAAAAACAAGCCTCTATTGTCGACAAAGCCGGAAATGCGATTTTGCAAGCGGGCAGAACTGGTGGACTATACATACTTCGTAAAAGACAAAGATGCCGTTGATACTTTGGTGACAGAATCGCCGTTCGGAACAACCGATAATTTGCAGTGCCGGATAGGACATCTGAACATGCATGATCTCGTAAGTGGACATGAAACTGGAGCCGTTCTAGAAATGAACCGGGGCAAAGCAAAAGAAAATTTAAATTGCGATATTTATTTTCGCGGAAAGGTGATAAGATTGTTATGCGTCACGAAGAACATTTCCGAAGAAAACGGAAGGAAGTGCCAAACTTTTAAAAAATCGTACATTCAGACATTTGCGGACAAATGAGAGTCGCGCCGAATGGAAGAAGACTGCGAGGAAGACGAAATGAGAGAAGCACCGAGACGAGGTCCAGGACGACCAAATAAAATGATAACTGGATTAAGAGGGAGGCCGCGAAAGGAGTATCAAATGGTTCATGCAGTAAAAGAAAACCCAAACGTTAAGACGGGTACCGAATGTGTTTTTAGGCACTCACTCATTTATAACAGAAAGTGCCTATTGCAATCACCTCGAAATCTGTGTTGGATGTCCGTCCAGACCCAGATCTCAGAAACCGGTGTACGGAATTCAATTTCCTTTGGAGGGTAGTTGTGTATGGTTGTAATCTCTATGCTCAAGGAGTTTAAATCCAAACGGATATTGTAAAACAAAGATTTTTGAAAAAAATAGCCATTTTTGAGCAAAAAAGACGTTTTATGACCATATGTAGTTGAAACTTGGAATTTCTCCTACGAATTTTTCTCTAACTCACAGAATGTGTGTATATGATTGTAAACAAATGTTTGACGAAGTATGAATCCAATCAGACACCATTAAGGTTGCAATTTTGGCAAAAAACACAATTTTAACCAAAAAATGCTATTTCTATCTATATGCACTTGGATCTCCGAAGTTCACGGACGAATTTTTCTCCAACTCACACAATGTCCGTATATGATTGTAAGCAAATGTACCACGAAGTATGAATACAATCAGACACCATTAAGCTTACAATTTTTGCAAAGAAAACATAATTTTTAACGAAAAAAACAGCTATTTCTGTCCATATGCACATGGATCTCTGAAGTTCACGGATGAATTTTTCTCTAACTCACACGATGTTTGTATATGATTGTAAACAAATGTCCCACGAAGTATTAATCCGATCAGAGACCATTAAGTTTATAATTTTTGCAAAGAAAACAGTTTTTAACGAAAAAAAGCAATTACTGTCCATATGCACTTGGATCTCCGAAGTTCACGGACGATTTTTTTTCTAACTTACAGAATTTCTGTATATGATTATGAGCAAATGTCCCATGAAGACACTGCTAAGTGAATAACTTTTGCACAAAAACAATATTTAAAAAAAAAAGACTATTTTTCTCACTGACAGAATTTCTATATGACTGTAAACAAGCACATATCACTCTCACCACTTTCACGTAAAGCATAGACCGACGCACGCGACGTCGCCACGTACGTCACGACGCCGCTACGCTACGTACAAAGTAAAAGAGGAACTAAACACGGCCTGAGCGCGCCAAATTCAAAACCCATATTTCGCTCTTATAAAAAGTACATGGTTCTTTTGTATGCTTGCGCTCCATTGGCAATATAGCGATCACCTACGCATTTCAAACGTGAAAAAACAGAATCTGAGCATTGATTTATAACCGAAAGCTATTTTTACTTATTATAAATGGACTAATAATCATTAAATGATTAAAGTGTTATGATAAATATGCCCATCTCAAATGTCACTAATATTCTTCATTACTGCCTAATATTGTAACAATTCTGTGAATATAATCTATCAAAACATTTAAATGATATGATTGTTTAGATACTTTTATATCATATTGATTATATTCAAATCTGTCTTTTTAATTATGATTAATAGAATTTATACGACTACTCGATGTTCACAATGAATAAAAGAGTTTAAATAACGGTGTGAGTGCCTATTAAAACGTCTCTAAGGGACATGTTAACCAACATTCAAAATATATCACAAAAACAAAATATATGATCATTATATTATGAAATTGTGAGTGCCTACTAATATGATTCTTAAAATTCGGTCATTAACTTTATGAATCATTGCTCCGATTGAGAATGAAAAATGTGACTCAATATTATCAAAAACAATGTTCGATAACATAAAAACAATATAGTATTTACATACCGAATAAATTAAGGTAATGGTCAAGAATACGGAGCGCAAAGCCCCCCAACAAAACGTGAGCGAGGGGCTTGGGGGGCGGAGAACCCCAACAAGTATGCGAAGCGTACTTGTTTGTATTGCAGAAACCCCAATTTGCGAAGTTGCCAACAGTGCCGATTCAGACGAATGGTTTCGAGCTATGGCAGCGGAATTAAAATCTATGATGAAAAATGATACGTAGAAGGTAGTCGATCGGCCAAAAAATCAGGAAGTCGTTGGAAGTAACGTGATTCTGCGAAATAAATATAATTCAGATTGAACGTTAGAGAAAAATACGTGAGGATTGTTGCAAAAGGATTTTCTCAACATTCCGGAAACGATTTTATCAAAATTTTCGCACCGGTGACTGGACTCCACTTGATTCGAATCATGACGGCTTTACTTGCCAAGTTCGACATGAACGTTCAACAATTCGATGTCACAATAGCTCATGTAAACGGTATGTTGGAGGAAAATATTCACATGGAAGTTCCTGAAAGCCCCAACAAAACTTTGGAAGAGATTATTCGTACTGAAAAGTCGTCCAGCAGAATCGGCAAAGCCGCACGAGTTATGTTAAAAGAACTAGAAGTAAGCAACGAAGTTTGTCTTCTCCAGAAGACATTTTATGGTCTACATTAAGCAGGTCGTCGATGGCACGTACGTTTAGCCGAAGAAGTAAGGAAATTCAAATTGATTCAATCAAACGAGAATCCTTGCGTCTTCTATCAACAATGCAAAAACGAAATACTCATAATGACGGAATATGTTGATTATATTTTGGACACATCACGGAATCAAAACATGATTAAGGAACTTACAAGTTATTTGTCAAAAAGTTTCGAGATAAAACATATCGACAATGTAAGGTACTGTCTTGGTATAGAATTTTTACGCAACAATAACGGAGCAGCGATGCATAAACGAGGATACATAAAAGGTATACTCGATCGATGTAAGATGAATGAATCTTGAATTTTGGCGACCCCCGATGGATCTCTGAACAAAACTACAAAAGAACGAAGATTCGACAAATCAAAAGACATGCAAACAGCGGTACAGAGAATCGATTAGGTTTCTAATGTATCATGCCGTATGTACTAGACCAGATATAGCTTAGAATGTAATTTATCTAAGTCAATTCAATTTATGGTTCGACGAAACTGTTTGGACTGCGGCGAATCGAGTGTTGCGATTTTTACGAGGAACGTCGAATCTTGGCCTAATGTTGAAGAAAACTAAAAAAATCTTTAGAAGGGTACGTTGATGCAGATTAGGGGAATCGTATCGTCGATAGAAGATCATACACCGAGCTTACATTTATTCTCGAGGAATTCCCCGTTACTTGAGAATCACGAAAACAACCGACTATCGCGTTATCCTCGACGGAAGCAGAATATTTGGCTCTTAATGAAGCTGCAAAGGACGTCATGTATCTTCAGAGATTATTGAAAGTATTTGGATACAATAAAATGACGAAATTAAAACTTTTTATCGGCAATTGTAGTGCATAGAAACACACAAAGAATTCAATTTTTCACAATCGTACTAAACATATTGAAATCCATCATCATTTTGTCCGGGAAGTAATCGAGATTTCGAAGTGGAATATGTTGCAACAAACGATATGGCTGCTGATGTGCTCACTAACGGACTTTCAGGCCCGTAATATTGCAAGTGTCTCGATATCCCTGGAATAAATAACGTTTAGATCTCAAAATTAATTTTCGTCGTCATCTCGAAAGGGGGTATTGGATAGAACTCATTTGTTAATTGATTGAGATCGCGTTTTGTTATTTTGGCTGCCTCATCTGTCACTCTGAAATAAAGCGTCAAACTGTCAACACGTCTTACGATATTTTATGAAATTAAATATCCAAATATTCATTATTAAATGCAGGGGTATTAACACCAATATTTGTCATCTCTTTGAGTTCTATAACAGATCTTTTCAGTTCATTTGTGATAAATCGAACGGATAAGAATATTACCTCCAAAAATACAATTCTGAAGTAATTATCTATGAAAGAAGAGTATCCGAACTTTTGCAGTCTCTTTTATCGATTTATCATTATTTTTATAAGATCTTTTATGCATGCTTTATCAATATTTGAATAATTCTCGTTCGAATGCCTGCAAAGTCCGAAACATTTCAAAAATGCAACTATTTCCAACTCCCGTCTTTCAGAAATTACAAATGAACATCGAATAACAGATGCATAGTTTATGCAAGACCTACATAAAATGTAAAATTTTACAAATTATGTATGATTTTGATTCAACAGGATCGACGATTTGATAAATAATATGATTGTTTTATTTTTTAGTTTTTAATGATGGATGAAAGAACTCGATTGAAAAACACGCTTCTTGCTCCTTGTACGATGGGCCTTACACTCTTTTCATTTGTCGGCGTTTCATGCACAAGAGTTTTTTTTAAATTTTTCTAACGATTAATATGGATCTGTGACCTACAACAATTGTATTTTATAATGTAAACAATATTTTCTTCACGATGAAATTTATTCCAAAGCAATTGACCCTGCGGAGGGTCATCGTTTCAGGCATTCCTTGTGAGGTCTCGACAAATCGGCTTTTTTCCGAATGCGTTTTACGTACAAAGGTGTTTTTTTCATGAAACAATTTGATCTTACAATAAAAATATCTCATTTGTGTAATTATTAGTAAGGACCAGTACCTATTAATAAGGACCAGTGACATGTCATAGTTGTTTTTCTATTTTAAAAAAATGTGCTCTTTACGATTAAATTTGTTCCAATGCAATTGACATTATCGAGGGCCTTTGTCACCGGCTTTCTTTGCGAGGTCTCGGCAAATCATCTTTCCAAATGCATTTTTTCGTGCGAAGGTGTTTTTTTCATGTAGATATACATCCCGAGTATAAGCGTTTCAAATATCTGGCCAATCAGGTGACGAAGAAATGTTGAAGAATTTTCACGATGATAGAATTCAAGAAAAATTCACCCGATATCATCATATCTCAGCATTATGTGGACGGATCAACATAAAAATGGTATCAATGGAAAGCCAATTTTTGTTTGTTTGTAAATGTTAAAAAAGTTGTCGTGTTTTTTAGTAATATCGAATTGAAATGTAGAAGGGGCGTGATCCGAGGCATATTCGCGTATATAAGAGTGCGCGGCAGTCTCGACTGAGACTCTCAGTTTTTTTTTAACACTCGGCGTCGCGTCGAGACGCTCCCGCGCCTCTTGATAAGCGTTCCCACAAAACTGTTGAAGAATTTTTCTGATGATAAATATTCGGAATAATTCGCCTAATATTATGATATCTCAGCATCGCGTGGGCGGAAAAAAAATAATGGTATCAATGGAAAGCTAATTTTTTTTTAAGAAGAGTATATTCGTCAATGTTAAAAAAGTTGTCTCGTTTTTTAGTACTATCGAATTGAAGTGTAAAAGCAGCGTGGATTGAGGCATATTCGCGTATATAAGAGTGCGCGGCGTCTCGACTGAGACTCTCAGTTTTTGTAACACTTGGCGTTGAGTCGCTGCCGTAACTCTTGATAGTGAAGGGAGCATCGGCTGCGATTCGGCCAGAGGGTCCGAATGAAAATGGACAATTTTTTTGTTTAACGTTTCGATCATTGTTCGGATCTTCTTCAGATTTATTATTTCTAAAAAAATTTTATATTTATTTTCGTCTTATTGTGTATATAATAGATTTTGCCATGTTTTACACTTTAAGGAAGGGGGAAAACCCATATAAATAGTCGAAGATGACGAGGAATTTCGGGATTTTTTTCCAACGCAACTACCGGACCAATCGTTTTCAACTTTGGAGGCTATTTTATTGTAGATTCGAAGACTTGAAAAACATTTTTTTTAATCGAAAATAAGTATCCATCAGCAGCCTGCAACCAATCGTTGCTGAACGAATTTTTTCCGCGATGTCGAATTGCGGCAGCTGTAGTTTTTTTGTTTTTCATTCGAAACAAAAAATCAGGAACCTTTACATTCTATATGAAAGTACGCTGTCGATAAACCAAGAAAAAGTTTCAAAAGTTGAGTATTGTAATAATGGCGGCACTCAGAGAAAAAAGATTGAATTTTCACCAAACATTTTTATGCAAAAAATGAATGTTAAATTGATTTTTTTTTTAATGGAGGTTGATTGACGAGGGTTTGCAATTTTGTGATTAAGAATATTTAGTTGAAATGAATTGGATGAATAGTTTTTTTTTATCGCTGCCGCAAATTGCGAAAATGTAGTTTCGAGTAAATCGCGTTAAAAAGTTAATCAAAATCTCTGGTACCTTAAAAAAATGTTTTTCAAGTCTTCGAATGTACAATAAAATAGCCTCCAAAGTTGGAAACGATTGATCCAGTAGTTGCGTTGGAAAAAAATCCCAAAACTCCTCGTCATCTTAGACCATCTATATGAGTTTCCCCCCTTGTGTTGTGTATCATGACTGACCTGATTTTGTATGTGTAATTTTTGCACATTTGATGAATCTTAGATAATATTTAATATGAATTTGTTGACCAAAATTATCATATTGTGTTAAGACGGGTCATTTTTTTTGCGATCCCTGATGTATGTGATTTTTATATACATAAGACTTAACCTTACAATGTGAGACATAGCAAAATCTATTTTGTACAAAATAAGACGAAAATGAATGTAATATTTTTTTAAAAATAATAAATCTGAAGAGGATCGTCATTTAGACCCACTCTCCGAATCACAGCCGATTCTCCCATCACTATTTAATATACAAAGTAATAGTAATTTTCGTTGCCGGTGCTTAAAAATTACAACACGAGCGCTGTTGGAATTTACTTGCAATCGGTAACAAAAAATTACAATTTTCTTCAGAATATTCCAATCAGTCCTATGGAAATTCATGCAACGCGAGAGCCCAAGCGAGGGCGGAAGTAAGAGAGAAGGAGAGCGAAAAAGAAACCCCTCGACTCCCTGTACGCGAGAAAATTTACATAAAAGTTGAAAATTAAAAATTGAAAATTGTCCTGAAACATGCGCATTATAAAAGTATGGAGGAATGAAAGTAATTTGGTATAAAAATTAAGTTAAGTTCGAACTTGACGGGTGGATCACCAATTTTCGGGTCCATCTTTACACGTGGACATCCACTAACGTCGCAGCTCGACTGCCATTTCTCACCCCTCCAAAGAGAACAACACAAGGTAAGGAAGAAAAAAATCAAAATATGTCTTTCGCATGAGGATCTTGAAAACCAGGGGAACATGCTCTCGATCTCCCGCGAGCACCCCTCACGGTGGGTTGTCCAATTTCCCGTTCCGAATTTTCGCGAAATTTTTGTATCAATTTTTCATTGAAAAAAAATTCAATTTTTCAATTAATTTATTCTCTGCCGTCGATAGTAAATTTATTTTGGACCCCGTTATGTCCGGCTCATGATGACTCTTCCGAGTGATATACTGGATGTCTCTGATCGTGCAAAGCTTTCGATACTTTGAAAGTTCAAGAGCTTCAATGAGCGAATCGGAGATAGTCCAATTAAAAATTGCGATTTCCGTTTTGGTTTTCTTTTCATTTCGTGTAGCCTGTTGATTTCAACTCTGCTGATAAAAAGTTCTTGCGGAAAAGGTGACGGTTCATTCTGAAATTGTTTTCCCCTTTAATTATTAAACGTTAACCTAAAAATGATTAAAACGGAAGAATTAACAGCGTGGTTAGGGATCGCGGTCATTGTCGTACTCGCTATTGTGATTTTTATCATGACCTATATGATCATCAGGAATGAATCCTCCCAATCTCGCGTGCATTTCCCATGCGACGAATCTAGCGAGCTATGAATAAATTAAATTTTCTCTCTGTTTCTCCGATTTCAAGAAAATAATTTTCCTCCAAATTCCTGTTAGATCCAGAAAATAATTTCATTTTAAATTCTGTCTCTGAAAATAAGTCATGGACTTGGAGTGTTTCTGGAAAATATTACTGAAAAATAGTTTCGCAAATTCTAATTATCTCCTCTCCATTTTTGAAAAATGAATTTTGAATTTGAATCATTTTCAAGGGATATTTCCATGAAAAATAATTCGGGCTTCGAATTTTAACTATTTCTAAAAATGATCTTGTTCAAAAATTCCATTCCCACGAAAAATAATTTGTTTCGAATTTGAGTTCTTTCTGGAAGGAGAAACTAACTTCTTTTCTATTTCCGAGAAATTAATTTTAATCCCAAATGTCTTCGAAAGACATTTCTGAAAGGTGAATTTTAAGTTTTTATAATTACTGAATTTCATTTCAAATTCTTATTTTCAAAAATTAATTTTGTTTTCAAATTTCAATAATTTCAGGAGAATTCCTATTCTCAAAATTTAATTTCATTCTTAAATTTTAAAGTTTATTTTTGAAAATAATTTCGTTTCGAATTCTCATTTTCAGAAAATGATTTCGTTTCAAATT
The DNA here is from genome assembly GCA_946863875.1 of Alloplasta piceator. Taxonomy (NCBI): domain Eukaryota; kingdom Metazoa; phylum Arthropoda; class Insecta; order Hymenoptera; family Ichneumonidae; genus Alloplasta; species Alloplasta piceator. The sequence continues at coordinate 29,163,365 of OX333074.1, forward strand.
CTTATTTACAAACGTTAATTTTGTTCTGAACTTTGATTATTTCCGAAACCAATAATTTCATTTTTGCATTCTTATTTTCAAAAATTTATTTTGTTATTTTCGAAACAAATAATTTCATTTTTTGCGTTCTCAACCTTAAAGACGGAGTGAAACCGGAAAAACGTCCGGATATTGTAATAACGGATTGCACATCCAATATGGATTATCACTACGATCCTGTTACCGGAAAATTATTATATTCTGCAACCACCCTAATGAACGCTATCGAGACACTTTTTCTCGTCTAGCCCAAGGTTCTCCCTTGTTCCTTTCATCGTTAAAATTCACCTCTGTAAATCAATTTCATTTTTTTTGCCATTCTGATACATTTTCAAATGCTAGGCCCCCGGCGAATCAGTTGTTGGTACAGGCCCTCATACCGGCCAATAGCTGATATCAAAAGGCCCCTAGAGTTACACGAAAACACACACAAACAAATCCGAAGGTTCTGGCGGGTTGGATCGGCTGACGTAGGCTACCTTGCCAGTCAGTGACCAGCCACGAAGGTGATTCCCTAGGATTACACATAGGCTCAGAGACCCAGATCGCACAGTTGTTGGTACAGGCTCACATACCGGCCAGCGGCTGCTGACGTGAAACCTCTCAGAGCAACACTCACACCTCTCAATCCAATTTATTTCCTACAAAATGATTTTCCGCAGAAAGATAATTTTCACTCGTGGATGGTTTTGGTTAATTGCAGAAAAATAATTTTCCACTTTGAGTAAATTTCAAATGATTGATATTTGTAATTTTAAATAATTTTAAATGAATATCTTTGGGCAACCTTCAGTAACTTCGAACGTCTAGAGAAGAGTAAGTCTGTAATCAGTTTTTTGTATTTCAGGAGAAATAATTCCTGCGCGAACAATCGTTACTCTATAAAATGGAAAAAACCGCTTCATTATGTATCCTATAATTGTAGTGATTCGGCAAGCGAGATGAGACGAGAAAATATCAATATCGAGACTCTCTTCACACAATTGAACATCGATCTTTGCCGATTCTCGATCGAATGAATATAGCAAGACTTTTTCTTGTTCTCGAATTTGAGAGGCGAGCTCAGATCTTGTCTCGATCTTGTTTCGATGACATCTTGTTTTTCAAGATTCTCGGTCGTTTGTCATTTATACCAATTGACAACAGCGAGTCAAACGTCAAAAATTTTGTAACCTTCAGTGGCCACACTGTAATTCCGATGCTTCTGCGGTCACACTGGGTCGTCTGTGTCTGCGTACAATTTTCAACGCCTTAAAATGTTGCAAAAAATCTAAAAAAAATTCCTGATCATTTCTCAATGTTTGTAGAATGTAAACCAATGTATACTAAAGCCCTAAAGTTATTGTTTTTTACGCTGTAAATAGCTATATGAGCGAAAACGGCCGAAAAAAGTATTTTGGCTTAAATGTTCATAAAAAAAAATCGCAATAGAAATAAAAATTGCTATGGATTGTATGGAAAAAGTAAAATTATTCAGTCACCAGAAAATGAACAATATCAAGGAGAGGAAAATCAAAGATTTCTTTTGAAAACAAATCAATTATCATGTTTTATACCAAAAAATGTTATTGTCATTTGAAAAAGTGTTACTACATTATAAGTAAGATGGAAAAAAAAATTCTTTAGAAAAATTGGATTACAATTTTTTTTTAAATTCTTTGTTAGCAATACGTATAATGAAGAAGAATCGAAAAAAATTAAAAAATCGGATAAAAAATTATCCTTCGAGGCAATTAAGTTCATTCATGTGCACCTTCTTCACTCGATATTCGTTCATGCAAATATCACTTAAATTTTTGATATCGTGCCGTTCCTTAAATTTCTCCGTACCATTCGGCATAAGAGTGAAGATACTATAGTTAAGAGTGTCTGCTAAGAATGTATATAAAGACCTATTTTTTTACGGTACGGACATTGAAAAATAGAAGGGGTTCTCAAATCTTTATTCATTCTGTGAATGTAACTCTTACAACGCGATAAACATAATTTATTGCGAAATTAAAAGTTGGATTTCCCAAAGCATATTTGCTAGTTTTTTGTTAGCTCGACGGAAGGATTAAAAAATTGGGGAACAAAGTTGACTTTGCTATTCGTAAAATCGATAAATTATGTATTTTTTCCGGAAGCATATAAATTAACAGGAATATAATTTTATAAATAAGTACTATTATCGTATATAAACGAGATGCAAAAATACAATTGTTCTAAAATTCAATGTTGAATGGCACCCCGATATTCGGCGGAGCTGCTCATATATATGACAGGCTTGAAAAACGTTTTTCCACAAGCATAGATTTCGAGATTCTCGCTCGATCTCGCTTGTCCGTTGGCTAATTTCATCTTGAAACACGGCTTGATCTTGACAGCAAACGATCGAGACAAGACATTGAAACAAACAACGAACGCGAGAAAAATTGACCAAGATGCTTGACAGTCTCGTCTCATACCGAATCACTAATTATTATAATTGTGCTCCGTATCGCGACTCTATTGATGATTTTTTTTGTTAGGTCCTTCTGGTCACATTAACATGTTGATTTTATTTCAAAAATCAAAAGAAATTCATTCCCATTAAAATCGTGTCGCGTATTAAGTTCTCCCCGGCTGAAAGAAATCACCCTGTTCAATCCGAAGGAATTGCAACAGCGGTTTAATCGAGATCCCCGTTCATACGCGACATTTATAATTTTCGACTATGCAATTTTTCAATACTTCATTTTTTTTTGTATTGCTCCGTTTCATTTGCATCAAATCTCCTAGTTTGAAAATCGAAATATTTTAACGCCTCAGTTACAATCTGTTATTTAAGACGCCGAGCTCAATAAAATACACTCTCACGGCCGTCCTGAGCAAATTTCCGCGAGGTTAGGGTCGAAAAGGCCACCTGTCCAACATAACGCAGTTTCTTCAGAAAAACGTGTAAAGGAAGGGTTTGCCCCTTCCTGACCGAGATGGAAAACTCGCCGGTTGGGACGTAACAAAAGTATATACAACAAAAATTTATTTTTTATTTTGATTCTTTAAATAATTTATAGAAGGTGCCAAAGTCGAAAATGTCTTGTCCCATCGCCAACAGTTAATCTAAGGATTGGCAAATCTGAAACAAAAAACTAAAAAAGCATTTTAGAGAGAAGGTTTCTTCCATAACAATTTACAACCGTTAATGAAAAATCGATTTAAAAAAAATAGCAGATGTTTGAAATAAATCGTGAAAAAATAAATTTTTATTTTCATTTCAAACATCCGCCATTTTTTGTTTCTAATCGATTTTTCATTAACAGTGGTAAATTGTTGTGTAAAAACCTTCCTTTTTGAAAATCTTTTTTATTTTTTGTTTCGGTCTTGCCAATCCTGAGATTAACCGTCGGCTCTGGGACTAGACATTTTCGACTTTAGCGCCTTCTATAGAATATTCAAAGAATCAAAATAAAAAATAAATTTTTGTTTTGTACTTCCAAAGAATGAAACAATGTTGTAATAACAGTTTTATAGTCATATCTGATAAGGAGCTGAAATTTTTTTTTTTAATTTGCTTTTTTTGGCCTTCTAAAGTAGACTGGTACCTTAATTCTTCGGGAACACTGAATAAATCAAATTGAACGAACTTCAGCTACTTGACTCATTTTTTAAAAGGAGTTTATTTAAGATTCTATTCCATTTTTAAAAGCAAACCCATAACGCAAATGGTTTTTTCACTTATTATGAACCACCCAAAACTGTTAATTATTATTACTCATAACAGATCATAGTTGTAAGACAATGAGACAAAAAACTTATCATAAACAATAAAGTTTTGAAAAATAGTCAAATAATATAGTGAAAATGCCTTTGAGACCCGATTTAAAAATGAATAAAAATGATGGAATTTAAAAATTATTCTTTTAGGCTGCAATCTGACATTCTGGGAGCTGTCGGGGAGAAAACTTTTTTTTTCCAATAATTATCCGTCTTGAATTTAAAAAAAAGGAAAAAAAATGAAAAATCAATTGCGGCGTATCTTCCACTCAATATAAAATGTTCATCTTTTGACAGCATTTTTTTTCTATCTAAACTAACTATTTTAGGTGTGGCCCGTTGAAAAATCGAATTTTTTTTTTGAAAAATATATTTTTGAAATATATGCATATATATATATATACACACACATACTAGGGTCTGTCCGGCTCGGGCGCTACGCGCCCGCGCGTCGTAAAGGTTATACATATAATATATACATATAATATAATATCAATAATATTATACACAAATTATTATACTCGCTATTGAGTCACTTTGTATCTATAACTTGGCGTCAACACGCTACGGCGTCACTTGCTATATTCAATAGTGAGTTATTAGTAATCTGGTATAATTTTTGATATTAATTAATTATCTTTACAAAAAATCATGTATTTATGAAAATAGGTTGATACTTGTTCATAACATTCTAAATTTTACTAATAGTCTGAAGAATGTAAGCGATTGGTCAGAAAATTCTGTAGTTGAGTTGACGATAAGCTACGATGCAGGTTGACAAAAAAGAGGATCGGGTCGATGTTACAATAGTTTGACAGGTTTTTATTCAAATAATATAATAGAAATAATAGAAAAAAGTCAAAAGAAATAACATTGAGATTTAGTTGCAGGTCACGGCACTCCCGTAGGATTTTATTCGGATAAAGTCGTCGGCTACACAACACGGAACAAACGTTGCTCGAGTTGTGAGCATACGCAACGACGTGAAGAAAATAATAACGTCACGACAGAAACCAAAAATAATCATGACTGTCGAAGGAATTTCGAAGGATCTTCTCAAGCCATGGAAACGGACATGACTCGAGAAATATTCATCGATAACCCACTTTTCACCGAAACAAACGTGAGGTTGGGAACTTTAATTGGAGACGACGACTCAAGCACAATCCCAACTTTACGTCGCGAAGCTGGATATAATATACAAAAACCGAGCGACAAAAATCACGCTGTATCGAAACTGAGCAAGTGTTTGTATGCTGCAAAATTGTCCGTCAATTTAGTGAAATACTTCAAGTATTGTTTCTCATGCGTACTGGTCCTCAACAAAAACAACACTCCAGCGACTGAATCCTGTTAGCTCAATATCATTCCTCATGCTTTCGATTCTCACGAGCAATGCGGTGACTGGTGCACGTATGCGAAAGATCCCGCAAACTATCGTGACAAATTGCTACCTGGAGGAAAAGGACTCACGGAAGACACCCTTCGACAAAGATTGGAAAGTATATTTCAATCGTTTGCCAATAACGCCGAAAGATTGAGCCCGTGCGGTTCAAGTCCAGCGAATGAGTCTATGAACAGAACAATAGCCAGTACTGCTCCCAAACATCTACACTATGGAGAATCATCATTGAATGATATTTGAGCTGCTGCAGCCATAATTCACAAAAACATTGGGAATACTTCTATTGTCGACATAAAAAATAAACTAAAAAAGCCACTATCCAAATCATCTTTACGATATCGCCTGAATCAAGATGAAATTGCACAGGAAAAAAAGAAAAAAGCTGAAACTGTCGAATTTAGAAAACGTCGGCGACAATTGTCTGATCAGTCAAATCGGAAGAAATAAAAAAAACCAACAGCAAAGAAGGAATTTGCTATCAATCCGGTTGTGGACTCCACCTGGGAATAGAATTTGTTGACCGACGAATGGAGCCAATTCTGTCAAATGAAGCCAAAGTTTTCAAAATTGTTTATTTCGACTTTGAGACTACAGGATTTGGCAAGAGTAAAGAAATGGTTTAGATAGCCGCAGCATACGAATCATTGACTTTTGACGTATATGTGATGCCTACGAGTGAAATATCAATTCAAGCGAGCAACGTGTCAGGCATTGAAAAACGATCGAATATTTTGTATTCCCACAATGAACCGGTCATTTCTTTTTCGGAAATCGACGCTATGGAGGGGTTCTTCCAGTTTTTGTCTCAAATCGGAAAAAAAATTATTTTAGTAGCGCATAACGGTTTTTCGTTTGATATTAGGCTATTGATAAACGTCGTACAACGTTTGGATTTACTGACAAAATTGACAACATTAGTCATTGCTTTTGCAGATACTTTGCCACTCTTCAAAATAAAATTAAAAAATAAGCGCGATGCTAAAGCTAATTATAAGCAAGATGTGCTGGCTGAAGAATATTTGGGCATCGATGCTTCAGTTGGTGCACACGATGCCCTCAATGATGTAAAAGTCTTACAGCAACTGGTAACACATCCAGATATCAATATTGAAAATATATATATTTGAAAATTCAAAAACAGTTCATACCCAGCAAACACAGTTCCGAAATAGTTACGAAAATGTTACGTAACGTGTGTTACATTGGACATAACATTTATGTCACAAACTCCGTGAATGAAGCAGATTTTGTTTTCAAATATGTCATCCTATAAACAAGTCACAGATACGAAACATCTACGAGAAATAATAATGAAATAAACTCATACCCAAGATGTAACATATTCAGCTCATAGGTGTAACAAACTCATCTATAGCCATAACAAACTCAGATAATAGATGTAACAAACTCAGATCATAGTTGTAACAAACTCAGCTCATTGATGTAACTCCTACGAAACGGAACGTAACCCTGGTAACGCATAATACCCGTAACAATGATGTCAATGTGATTTCGTGGTTACAGGTAATTTACGTATATATATATTTTATGAACAAATTACAAGAAATTTATGTATTTCCAACCTACATATTAGGTTGGAGTTTTATTTTTATTTTCACATTTGAGAAGTACATTTTAATTTTAATTTATAATTTTTGTAGAATACCTACAAATATGATGTATCGTCCACCATTTGAGGTACCAAATGAACAATTTTTTAGGACAGTTAGAACCCTCAAGGTGCACCGGTGTCCTGAAAAGCCTAGTTTTGAGTTTTTATACTCTACGCTAATAAACTGCTGGCGACGTCTTTTCCTTTGTAAACTTTTTCCCATGGGATGAGCGTGGCACATTTTGATTAAAGTCAAAATTGTGACCAGGACAATGCCTGGAAAGTTCAAAATAGGCTAACAATTTCAAAGCAGGCCTGCAACTCTGAAATAAAGAGCAGAAAACATGTGTCATGCTCATCACATGGGAAAATGAGTTACGAAGGAAATGAGACGTCGTAGAACAAAATCTGTCTATCAATTCTTTCTGAATCATGCGCAGAGTATAAAAACTCAAAGCTAGGTTTTTACACAGAGTGTAAAAACTCAAAACTGGGTTCTTACACTCTGCCCATGATGCCGAAAGAATTGCTAGATAGATTTTGTTCTACGACATCTCATTTCCTTCGTAACACTTTTTCCTATGGGATGAGCGCGGCACATTTTGATTAAAGTCAAAATTGTGACCAGGACAATGTCTGGAAAGTTTAAAATAGGCTAACAATTTCAAAGCAGGCCTGCAACTCTGAAATAAAGAGCAAAAACATATGCCGTGCTCATCTCATGGGAAAACGAGTTTCGACGGAAATGAGACGTCGTAGAACAAAATCTGTCTATCAATTCTTTCTGAATCATGCGCAGAGTGTAAAAACTCAAAGCTAGGTTTTTACACAGAGTGTAAAAACTCAAAACTGGGTTCTTACACTCTGCGCATGATTCCGAAAGAATTGCTAGATAGATTTTGTTCTACGACATCTCATTTCCTTCGTAACACTTTTTCCTATGGGATGAGCGTGGCACATTTTGATTAAAGTCAAAATTGTGACCAGGACAATGCCTGGAAAGTTCAAAATAGGCTAACAATTTCAAAGCAGGCCTGCAACTCTGAAATAAAGAGCAAAAAAAACGTGCCGTGCTCATCCCATGGGAAAATGAGTTACGAAAGAAATGAGACGTTGTAGAACAAAATCTGTCTATCAATTCTTTCTGAATCAGCCGCAGAGTGTAAACACTCAAAACTACGTTTTCACACAGAGTGTAAAAACTCAAAACCGGGTTCCTAAACTCTGCGCATGATTCAGAAAGAATTGCTAGATAGATTTTGTTCTACGACGTCTCATTTCCTTCGTAACACTTTTTATTATGGGATGAGCGCGGCAAATTTTGATTAAAGTCAAAATTGTGACCAGGACAATGCCTGGAAAATTAAAAATAGGCTATCAATTTCAAAACAGGCCTGCAACACAGAAAGAAAGGGCAAAGAGAAATTAAGCGAATGTGCAACGCGAATAAGGTTATAAACCGAGTAAGGGAAATTCCTGGGTGTTTTTCCATCACGGCAAATACCCATATAACTTATTTTTTTCTTTTAAGTAAAGGGATCACATGAAACTTACCTCTTGCAATGTATGCTGTATTATTCTGGTTTGTTCCGTATTACGTTGGATTATTCGATATCACCTCCTTGTACTTTACACTCACATATTGTTTACGTTCCTTAATCGACATAACCTTAAAATGATTGAGGACATTTCTCGTAATATATGATACGTATATGTTGCGGATTTGTTACAAGAAATGACTTGTGACATTTATGTCACACATTATACATATTCGGTACGTAGCCTATACTACGAGATTATAATATCACCAATATCTATAATTGTTACAGCAATGTTCTATAATTGTTACGGATTTGTTACAAGAAATGTCTTATAACATTTATGTCACAGTGTGACATATTTGCTACGTAGCCTATACTACGAGATTATAATATCACTAATGTTCTATAATTGTTACAGCATCGACTCGTAACAGTTTGACAAGTTTACAGTACATGTAACTATCTCGTATAAGAGTGACGAGATCTTGACGTATCAATGTTACGTATTTGTGATGTCTATAGTTTTTCGTAATTCCTACATCTTTTATTGACATCCTTACTACATATCGTCAGGACGTATTATATACATCTCGTTTACGTGCGTTATGAAAAAGTTACGAATTTGTGATGAACATTATATGACGCAGTTATTACATTTCAATTATACGTTTATGTTTCGTAAATCATCCAAGTGTGTTTGCTGGGATTGTTTAATTTCGAAAAAAGATATTGCTGCGAAAGTATGTAGCTTGAAACGAGATATTTGATTTTCAAACTTATCAAATGATAAAGGAAATGGACGCTTTTCATCTACAATAATCACGAAAATAGCTGTTGCCAGAATAACACTCGATCATCTTGTTCAAGTTTATAAATCTAATGGAGAAAAATATATAAATATTTTACTTGCTCAAGACGTTGGCGGCAAACCACGAGTCAGTAAAAATAAAAAGGTAATGAGTGTATTATGCCAGAGGATATCCTTTTTATTGACAAGATGTTAAGTGAATATTGTTAAAATAAATAACAATCGGAAATAAATGAAAAAATAATTTCATAAATGTAATTTTATTAATAATATCGTTTCATTCATTATTAATCTAATTTTATTAATTAATGGTTTGAATGCAGCGTGAGCTTCGCGAGGCCGCGTGGTGCCCGAGCCACATGAACCTCTAGCATATATATGTATTAGGGTGGGCCGAAAATCCGCTTTTTTTGAAATTCTTTTAGCAATACCGAAAATATTGTTTATTATGTTACAAAAAAATTCTGTGTGAAGGAAAAAAATTTTGAGTCAACATCCTAGGCTCGCCCAATTCGTTCAAGTTCGAAGCGTTGAAAAAAAAATTCTCGGCTTACTGTTATTTGAAATTTAATTCGCTACAAAAAAGGTCCTTATATCAAATCATGTAGGATCGATAGTTTCTATGATAATTGCTGTTTTAGTGAAAAATTTGTCATTTTCCTCTTTATTTATACTTTTTATGAGTAAAAAAATATTTAATTATATTGACGCAAACGGAAATGTGTAGATTGGATTAGGAGAATAAAATAAGGATGATAAAGAAATACTCTTGTATTATACGAAATAAAGATTTATTTGAGGCTTTGACTCGTACGTAATGGCTGCTCGTGTTCAACTGACGCGATTGCTATTGCTTGCCCGCTGGCTCTCTCCGCTACAGTACGCATCGCCCTACTTAACCTACAGTACACGCTCTGGACTACATCAATACTTCCACCGTTCAAGCGTGTACAGGCTCTCCTCGTGTACATACTCCCATACTAGCACGCAATTCTCGAAATCTATTTCGTGGGAGCGCTTTTGTGAAGACATCGGCCTTCTGACTTTTCGTAGGAACATATTCGACTAGAATTTCGTTTTCGTTATATTTCTCTCGAATATAATGATATCGAATATCAATGTGCTTGGTGCGCTTATGATATTCGGGATTCTTTACTAATTCAATAGCACCCTGATTGTCTACATTTATCACAGTTGCACCTGCACTCAAACATCCAATGTCTCGCATTAATTTTCGAAGCCAGATTGCTTCTTTCGCCGCTGCAGCTGCTGCGACATACTCAGACTTGGTAGTGCTGAGTGTAACGATTCTCTGTCTTTGAGATGACCAGGTTACCGGACCGCCCGCAAGCTCGAATAAATAGCTCGTTGTCGACTTTCTTGTCTCGATGTCACTCGCGTAGTCAGCGTCTGAATACCCGATTACCCGTAGCTCGCTTCCACCGCCGCGAAACTCTATTCCGAATTCGCTCGTACCTTTTAGATACGCTATAATTCTCTTGACCACACGCCAATGGGTCTCACTGTGTTTGTCAAGAAATTTACTGACCGAATTGACCGCGTACGCAATGTCCGGCCGCGACACTATCGCCACGAACATTAGAGCTCCAACAGCCTCGCGATATGGCACATTATCAACTTTTTTTCCCTTCGCTCAATGGACACAGCGCCGTATGTGGATCAGCCGGCATGCTCACAATTTTTGCATCACCCATTCCGAAACGCTCGATCACACTTTTAATATACGCGCTTTGATGAACAAATACCGATTTTTCTCCGCGATTTCGCTCGATCTGCATTCCTACGAATAAACTAGAATCACCCTGAGTGATTTTAAACTCGCTTCTCAAATGCTCGAACACAACTTTTATCGCTTGCTTACTTTTTGTCGCGATCAAACCGTCGTCTACAAACAATGCAAGATAAACTGGTACTTCATTCACGCATCCAACAAAAACACATTTGTCGCCCTCAGCTTCCTTAAAACAAAACCTTTTCAAGAACTCTCGGAACTTCGCGTTCTAGCACCGAGGTGCTTGTTTGAGCCCATATAAGGACTTTCGCAAGTGGCACACTACACTTTTTCGCGCGCTTCCGTCTTCTCTTCTCACTTTAAGCCCTTGCGGAAGTTCCATGTAGATATCCTCGGTGAGATCTCCGTAGAGGAATGCCGTCTGAAAATCGAACTGAGCAAGTTCGAGGTCCTTCGCTGCAGTCACAGCAAGTAACACCCTGAGCGAGTCGTATCTTACGACGGGCGCAAAGGTCTCAGAAAAATCGACTCCATGTTGTTGCATGAACCCGCGGGCACATAGTCGAGCCTTGTATCGAAGGATCTCTCCGTCCGTATGTCGGAGAACGCGGAAAATCCACCTCGAATCGATTATCTTCATTCCAGGTTGTTTCGTGACTATGTTCCACGTTCCATTTTCTCGATGCGCCTCAAGTTCCTGGTCGATCGCCTCGATCCATTCTGCCGCATCTCGACTCGTCACGGCTTCGTTGTACGTGTTTGGTGGATTATATTCAGCCACGTTCAACAGATAACGTCTAGGCCTCTGCAGGGCCGCACGATCTCGTAGATTCGGAGTTCTCGCACCACCCGGTGCTTGTCGATCAACATTTTGTTCTCTCACCTCCGCTGGCTCGTTCTCTGCCGGCAAGAAAACCTCCTTATCTTCATCGTCCTCGATCTCCACGATTTCGTTGTTCTCAGCGTCTTCTTCTCGTCGCTGGTCATCAGCGTGACTTCCAGGCAGTCGAACCTCGTCTCTTTCATCGTCGCTCGTCGTTTCTTTGACTTTTGTCAATTTTTCTTTAAACACGACATCCCGCGAGACGACTACTCTCTTGGTTACCGGATCAAACATCCGATAATTCGTCGATTCTTTCTCGTACCCGACGAACCACATTCTTTTCGACCTCGCGTCAAACTTCGTCGTGTGCTGCTTAGGCACGTGCACATAAGCTTCAGAGCCGAATATTCGCAGATGCTCCAGATTGGGTTTCTTATTTACCCACAGCTCATACGGTGTTTTTCCGTCGCGCACTCCGGCACGATTCATCAGATATACCGCTGTATTCGCGGCTTCCGCCCACAATGTCACTGGGAGTTCCTTCGCGAACAACATTGTACGCGCGCTCTCGATGATTGTTCGATTATCTCGTTCAGCTCGCCCATTTTGCTCGGGCGTATACGGAGCTGTTGTTTCCCTCTGAATGCCGCGAGCCTCGAGATGTTCGTCCATCTTCTTATTGCGAAACTCCAAACCGTTGTCAGAGCGTAGCACTCGCATAATTTTCCCGAACTTTGTTTCGACCATCTTGTCGAACACTCGAAACTTCTCGTATACTTCACTCTTGTGCTTTAAGAAATATATAAAGCGATAGCTCGAGGAATCGTCTTTGAACGTCCACAAATATCGCGCACCGCCGGGCGTCTCGACCGACATCGGCCCACACACGTCTGTGTGAAATACCTCACCCGGCACCGTTTGTTCTCTATCGCGACACTTTCGAAACTGTTGTCTGTGTGACTTAACGAGTTGGCACGGATCACAAAAGAAATCGTTCTTATCAGCAAATTTCACCCCACTCACGAGGCCTTTGCTGACTAACTCACGCACCGTACGTCCGTTTACGTGGCCGAGTCTTTCGTGCCATGTTTGCAAACTCGCGGTAGAAACGTTCGCCTCGATAATTCTTTTCCCGGAAACGACTCTAAACAGCATTCGATAGATCTCGTTATACACTTTCACTCCCGTCGCGAGCACCTCGTTCTGTCTCATTATTTGCACAAACTTCTCTCCGAACACCACCCGGCGTCCGCCTTTTGTCGCAATACCGACCGAGAACAAGTTTTTCTCTACCTCCGGAACGTAGAGAGCTTTCTCGATGCGCGCGCTCTCCCACGAGCCGTCGGCGAACTTTTCAATATGGATTGTTCCCTCTCCCACAACGGCGCAATTCTTGCCGTCGCCCAGCGTGACCGTGCTGCCATCTGTAACTTCCCGATAGTCGGCGAACCACTCACGCTTATTGGAAATGTGTCGAGACGCTCCGCTGTCGGTCAACCAGACCTCTCGCAGATCGGCGGCCAGCACGTCTTTCACACTTTCAATTCTGGAAACACTTTTCCCGCGCTTTTCGCACTCCCTTGTGTCCGCAACAAATGCGCAATCTCTCGATTCCTGAGATTCGCTGTTGTCACGTTTGACTTTCGATTTTCGTTTTGAATTGCAATCGCGCGCGTAGTGTCCTCTTTGTTTGCACTTAAAACACTCGACATCCTGAAGATCGCGCGATTTTCCCGATGTTTTTTTCTTAGGTTTTGTTCCCGAACTTGCACTTCGCTCCGATTTATTGTCTCTTCTCAGAGCCGAGAACGCACTAGGGGCATCCTCACTCGAGGTCATTCGAGCTTCTTCTCGGATTAGCCGCTCCTGCAGATTGTCCAACGTCTGTCGTTCCGGATCAACGCTATCCCACGCCGTCTGAAACGCCGCGAATTTCGGCGACAAACTCGCGAGCACCTTCGCGATAGTCGTCACGTTCGACACAGTCTCACCCACATCCGCCAAATGTGCGGCCATATTCTGCACTTTTGCTATGTGGTTTACCACGGAGTCTCCCGGAGACATTTGATACTCGTGGAACTTTTGTGTGAGCATTAATCTGTTCGATGCCGAAGTTCGCTCGTGCACTCGCACAAGTCCGTCCCACATGTCCTTCGCAGTTGTACACACGATTAATGGCTCGAGTTGCTTTGGCTCCAACGTGGACGATATTAAATACATCGCCCGTGCCTTGTCTTTTCGCCATGCTTGCCGCAACGCTTCCTGCCCCTGCGCCGCCTCTCCGGCTCCTATCGCCGGCAAAGTCCGTTCACCGTTCACGACATCTTGCACTCCGTAAACCGTAAATAATGCGCGCATTTGAAATTTCCAGCACTGAAAATTCTCTCCGTTGAATTTCGTGACATTCCGCGCCGAGATGTCTTCGGACATATCGGATTCGAAATCGCGAGTACGCTCGCGATTAGCAACAATTTAAGATGGCTGCACCGACGTCGACCTCGTGTTCACGCGCCCGTTTTTATTCTTCCAAATCTCTACACAAAATGCGCAGGTAGGGTTACTGGGCCCATAACCTATTGACGCAAACGGAAATGTGTAGATTGGATTAGGAGAATAAAATAGGGATGATAAAGAAATACTCTTGTATTATACGAAATAAAGATTTATTTGAGGCTTTGACTCGTACGTAATGGCTGCTCGTGTTCAACTGACGCGATTGCTATTGCTTGCCCGCTGGCTCTCTCCGCTACAGTACGCATCGCCCTACTTAACCTACAGTACACGCTCTGGACTGCATCAATAAATTATCATGTTATTTTATAGGAAATTCGATTCTCTACAAAAAAAGGTCTTTGGATAAAATCATGAAGGATTGTTCGTTTCTAAGTTAATTGCAAATTTACTTAAAAATAGTCATTTTTCTTTCTATAAATATTTTTCCTATGAAAAAAAAATTCCTTCCTTTCTTTATTATTATTTTTTTTAGTACTGACGATGTAACGTCAGTACTCGCAATGAATTCGAAACACAGCCTAATCGTAAGTCGAAACAAATCTTGGATGTTCTATTCGTGGAATACTAGCGCTAGAGGTAAAAATGTTGCGAACTTTAGGGAAAATCGGTTCCATATGATTAAAGGTCGCGATCGCGAGTCTTTTTACAAACGACGCGACCTGTGCTTATAACAGCAGAACTACAGAAAGAGTCATAGATGAACCCGGCCATTGAATGAACTCACAGGAAATGTTACTTACGGAAAACGTAGCCAATTTGTAATTGTCATTATGAAAAAATCTGTTTGGAAGAATAAAAATGGTTACAATAAGCGACAATTCCAAAATATACATATAATATTGAAGTAAATAGACTTAACGATTGCTTTTGTAGAGAATCTATTAAAAAAAGGAACGTAATGTTTTTTCTTCATAGGAAAAATATTTATAAAATTAAAAAGACTATTTTCAAGTAAATTTGCAGTTTTTCAACCATAAAAAATGTAAATAGAGACAAAAATTACAATTTGTTAACTAAATTGCAATTATCTTAGATCCCATCAATTCTACATGAATTCAAATGAGGACCTTTTTTGTAGAGAATTAAATTTCCTATGAAATAAGAAGTTTATCAAATGTTTTTTTACCCATGACAAATATAAATATACAGGAAAATGACAAATTTTTCACTAAAACAGCAATTATCTTAGAAACTATCGATCCTAGATGATTTGATGTAAGGACCATTTTTGTAAAGAATTAAATTTCCAATAAAAATAAGCTGAGAAGATCTTCCTTTTCAACACTTTGAACTTTAACAAACTTGGGCGAGCCTAGGATGTTGACTCAAAAATTTTTCCCTTCACACAGATTTTTTTTTGTAGCATAATGAACAATATTTTCGGTATTGCTAGAAGAATTTCAAAAAAAGCGGATTTTCGGCCCACCCCACAGTAGGAGAAAAGCCCAAAAACCTGGCCAAAACCCCAAAAAATAAATTTTCGAAATAGGATCAGTTGAGTAGTCATTCAGGTAGAGGACTAGTAACTGCATTCTATTGTGGAAGGGAAAGCCCTTTAAGTGTATACCTGCGCCGCAGCGTCAGTTGGCAGTTAGTGTTCGTGAAGAGTGTACGTGTCACGCGCTGAACAGACGAAAATAACGCTGACTTCAAAAACCCATAACTTTAAAGTGACGGGTTTAATTTCAATTTTGCAACATGGATACGACTTCTGGAGGTATGTAGAACATATTTTTACATCGGTTGAATCTAAACTTCATGTATAAATGATTGAAATGTAGTATAGCCTTCGGCATAAATAAAATTAAATAATTTTGAAAACTTATATTTTCAACGGTCCGAAAAGTTATATATTTTGTCACATTTTGCAAAGCTCCTAGTCTCGGCCTTTAGTTTAATGTATAAGCTTTCAAAATTTACAAGAGTTACCTGCGGAAAACGTGCGTCTTGTCCGTCATGATTTTTTTCGCATCGTGCGGTAGCCGAGCGTGCACGCGGCACTATTGAACAGCCTCTGCGCCTCTACCTAAGAATGGGTGAAGTAGCATCATAACGGACAAGACGGCTGTTATACGCTTGAAATAAATTATTTTAATATATATGTATGTGTATATATATAAATTTTCTGTGATTTAATTATGATATATACGTATGCATATATATATACATATTAAAATCAACCACATAAAAATTTCTTAAATATGAATGAAATGTTATAACATTCAAATAAAATATTTGAATATATATATATTATATAGTAAGCAAAGCTTTCTTTTAACCAAATCCATGTCAATATGTTCTGTCTAATTTTTTTAAAATTATTTCAATTATTGCGGTTATTTATTTGGTAAAATAATGTACATTGTTCAAGTCATTGTATTAATTGAAAATTTTATCTTTTCCTTTAACACCAATTTTCTACAATTTTATGTCTTTATTACAGGATCCGGTTACAAAGAATTGGTGCTGACAAGGAAAGAAGTATTTCTGATAATAGTTGTAATAGATACAAACTCGGATAATGATTCTGACTCCGACTCCGACTCCGATTACGATTTTGATTAAGAATAAAATTTTCTATTTTTGAAACGTTCCGTATGTATTTTGGAAATAAAAATAATAATTGCGTAGAATACACTGTTCACGTTTATTTTATTATGATGATTTTTTTAATATTAATTTATCTATTTAGCAGGATACTCGGCCATTTTGTTTATAACAATTTGCTGTAAGCTCTTTGTTGCAAGTTATAAACAATAGATATCGGATTGGTAATCAGCGACCTTGAAAACCCGTATATACCAATTTTTGTCAACATCTGGTAACTTTTTAACGTTCATGTCGGCCATATTGAATCGGCCATTTTTTTACGATAATTTGGCTTGCGGATTCGTAATCAGCGACCTTGAAAACCCGTAAATACCAATTTTTGTCGACATCTGGCAACTTTTTAACATTCATGTCAGCCATATTGGATCGGCCATTTTGTTTACGATAATTTGGCTTTCAGATTCGTAATCAGCGACCTTGAAAACCCCTGTTAGCCAATTTTCATTCCCGTCAAAGGTCATTTGAGGTTTTGGCCAGGTTTTTGGGCTTTTCTCCTACTGTGCACCCTAATATGTACATATATATATACGAGGATCAGTCGCCGTTTTGATCGGGACTTCACCTCGAAAGGATTGTGTTGTGTCTCGGTGTTTTCTCGGATAAATCCTCGTACCCAACAGCGCCGAGTCTCCTGGAGTTTGTAATGTCAATTGTCAACTGGCTCGAGCGATGGAAAAATCGTCTTCGAGGCCGCGATGTCGTCTAGAAGTTCTCGGCGACCAAAATGATGCAAATTGCTCGCCAAACAGAGGAGTATTACTCGTTGGTCGCTTCTTCGATATTGTGGAGTAGTGCGGTGAGAAAAAACGAATATTTGTTTGGGATTTTTCTTGGGAGGTTAGGGCAATCATTTTTGGCTGGGAGTAAGGAAAAATTATTTGGGGAATTCTTCAGGGATAAAAAGGACGTTTTTCGGTGAGATTGAGTTCTTATTTAAAATACGCAATTAATTTAACAATATTTCAGTTTTCTTTCAGGTGTCGTGGCGGATCCCGAGACCGCCGGACCAATTCCTTATATTTCGGGTGACTTTTCGTCACAATTTATACATATATATATATATATATATATATATATATATATATAAACACACCACTCTGTAAATTTTTGAGGATTTATAAAGGACCTCAGAGTTTGAAAAATTGAGAAGAAAAAGCGCTACGCGCCCTCGCGTCGTAGAGGTTCAATTCTAACCCAAACCTCAACTCCCGCCCACCGCCTTTCCCCACCCCCACGCTCCCCCGTCCCATCCCCGCCGCCCCAACCCTCTGCTCGATTCTCGATTCCATGGCCAACTTCACCTCACTCTATTTTCGATTCCATAGCCAACTTCACCCCGCTCGATTCTCGATTCCATGGCCAACTTCACCCCGCTCGATTCTCGAATCCATGGCCAACTTCGCCCTCGCATCGTAAAGGTTTGGGTTTGGGTTCCGAGGTTTGGGTTCTCGATTCTTGTACACGGCGGCAGCGGCGGCAGCGGCGGCGGCGGCGGTGGCGGCGAAATATTTATATAATATAGAGAGATATATATGGGAAGATCCATTACTTTTCGAACTTATCCTGCGGGGTCGGACCAGCGATTTGGCTGCTGATTTTTTTCAAGAAATTAGGTCATGAGAAAAAACGATCCTGAAATTTTCAGCTTCAAATAATAAAATTTGTTGGCGGTAGAAATTTTTTAATTTCCAAAAAAATTGATTTTTCAGTCATTTTCACGATGTTTTTGCACGAACTTTTCGAGGCTTGGGCAATCGAGTAGAACGGCATTTCCCTTCTTTGACCTCCTATTTTCAATAAAAAAAATAGTTTTTTAGGCAAAAGCAAAATCTGGTTAATTGCGGACCCCTTCCTTGAACTTCTATTTTCGCAAAATTTTGCGTAAATTTAAAACGCTGTCAGGTCAAGGATTTTCCACTTAGACTAATTTACGGCAGCCCAAATTTTTTGTCTTGGTATATACTATAATTACCTACACTAATTTTTAGATATTGCAACGTTCTTTTTTATACACGGCCTCGCAAAGCCAATGAAATTCTGAAAAATCGCTGTTTTCAGATAGCCGTAACTTTTTTCTATCAACTCGAAATCGCTTGCAATTTTCGGGGAATATACTTTATTATATCCCCAAACAACGCTGAAAATTTCAAGCTTGGTTTTGAACTGGTTTACGAGTGGTGAATTTTTTAAATGGTCCAGTTTTCCTTGTAATCTTTCCTGTTTTGTGACATTATCAATGACTTACTGAATCGCGCGTGTAAAATTTACACTTTTCTCTTAATAAGTAATGAAAAAGTATGAAAATCTTGCAAAATTATATATCAAAGTAATGTTATAAAAATTCGACTTCGAGCCCTATAATATCTACCGCTAGGTAAGAAAAACACATACTCTACGAGAATAGGGTTATTATAGTTGTATGATATTTTTATTCATCTTTTACATTACATTTTAGGATTTATATTTGTGTATTTGATTATCTTTATTGAACGAAGTGATACTTATTGCAATACTCTTATCGTCAATGGGCTTATAGCAATGGTTCAGTTTTGTGTCCTTGATAGCCTTAACGCTGTCCAACGCTGCAGATGTCCAACGAAGTCAAAGACATTTTAAAAAAACGATTTTACAGCGTCAAGACCATCAAGGACACAAGATTATACCATTGCTATAAGCCCATTGACGATAAGAGTATAGCAATCTGTATCACTTCGTTCGATAAAGATAATCAAATACACAACTTCAAATCCTAAAACATAATGTAAAAGATAAATAAAAATATTATATAACTATAATAATCCTATTCTCGTAGAGTATGTATTTTTTTTATAGAGCGGTAGATATTATAGGGCTTTAAGTCGAATTTTTATAACATTACTTTGACGTATAGAATTGCAAGATTTTCATACTTTTTTATTACACTTATTAAGAGAAAATTTTCAATTTTGCACGCGCGATTCAGTAAGTCATTCACAATGCCACAAAACAGGAAAGATTACAAAGAAAACTGGACTATTCAAAAAATTCACCACTCGTGAACCAGTTTAAAACCAAGCTTGAAATTTTCAGCGTTGTTTGAGGATATAACAAAGTATATTCCCTGAAAATTTCAAACGATTTCAAGTTGATAGAAAAAAGTTACGGCTATCTGAAAAACAGCGATTTTTAAGAATTTCGTTGACTTTGCGAGGCCGTGTATAAAAAAGAACGTTGCAATATCTGAAAATTAGTGTAGGAAATTATAGTATATACCAAGACGAAAAATTTGAGCCGTCGGAAATTAGTCTACGTGGAAAATCCTTGACCTGACAGTGTTTCAAATTTACGCGAAATTTTGCGAAAATAGAAGTTCAAGGGAGAGGTCGACAATTAACCGGATTTTGCTTTTGCCTAAAAAACTATTTTTTTTATGGAAAAAAGGAGGTCAAAGGAGAGAAATGCCGTTCTACTCGATTGCCCAAGCCTCGTAGAAGTTCGTGCAAAAAAATCGTGAAAATGACTGGCAAATCGATTTTTTTTCAAATTCAAAAATTTCTACTGCCAAAAAATTTCATTATTTTGAGCTGAAAATTTCAGGATCGTCTTTTCTTATGACCTACTTTCTTGAAAAAAATCAGCAGCCAAATCGCTGATCCGACCCCGCAGGATAAGTTCGAAAAGTAATGGACCTTCCCATATATATATATATATATATATATATATATATATATATATATGTGTGTGTGTGTGTGTGTGTGTGTGTGTATGTATTTATGTATGCATATGCGCGTTCCGTTCTGCTTAGTTATGCGACGTTGCCAAATCGATTTTCATTCACGTTCGTGTAGTCCGTAGCGTTCATAAAACAGTGAGATTAACTCGATTTTTCTGTTTTAGAAAACGATAACTCTAATTCGAACATATACCAATTTGTTACGCGAAATCTAGAGTTTTATGGGTTAATTTTTCATTGACGAAAGTTGGGATTATCACACGAAAAAAAAACAAAACCTAACCTCGGTACCCCTAACACCATACACATTTTTTCGGTGCACAGAAAAATCCCTGATTCAAAATTAAATATCTTTATTTGTAGACGATCAATGGTTGTGAAATTGCTCCACAAGTTAAACATTGTGTTCAACTTCATGCTTACAAAATTGCATGCAGCAAAGTTGGAAAATAATTTTTACATAAGAAACGATAGAACCTCCTTAAACTAATGTACTACAGGAATAAAGTTAACCATAAATTTGAATAAACTCATAAAGCTTCAAATGAAGCAACGAAGCAAAACGCATAATCAGTAAACAAATGATGGAAAAGGAGGCCGAAGCATATGGTATTTACAACCCGCAAATGGTCTCTACGACAATGATGCTGATGATCAGACTAATCGAGACAAACTGGTTAAAGCGGTTCGCGCGTACGCGTTCAGCACTCTCGCACTGCATATATACATACTACTGCATACATACTGCATATATACTATTCTTTGCTACGTTCTGTATGCAAGATTCACGGAGCACTGAATGATATAAACAATGTGACGCCTTCATCGCCTCGCCGGGTAATTGGGCCAATAATGAAATGAAATGTCGCGTTGAGTGCTTGGTTGCTCGGAGCCGTTTATATTGACTATATGAGAATTAATCGACACTGTGTGCCTCTACGGTTGTACTTAATTCATTAATATGATTTTTGATTAGCTTTATCGCTGCTATCCGAACGTGCATTTCGGTTTTTTAAAAATCACAATTGACCGTAGAGATATTACCATTTCGTCTTGTAAAAACAACTTCGGCGAAACTTCAAAGAGAAAAAAAAATCATCAAAAAGTATTCTAACGTTATTGGAACTCAAATTTATCAAGGCTTAGGATGGATGCATTTGCAGAAAATGATGAGAATTTGAGCGGAGTCTTAAACAGACTCGAAATAATCAAAGGCCGGGAATAGGAGTGTAGAGGAATATAAAGAAATGTCCTCTCCTCAAGTCACTAAATCAACTTCTGATAGGCTTGGCTGGGAGAGTCAGCCTCAACCAAAGCACTACACAAACGCACTACGGCCACTACGCCTGGCTCTGGCTAACAATAGCGTGATTGGCCATCATTTTATTACTAATAATAATGAATTCGGAAGAATAATAGAATACGATGTAGTAGCTATCCTTCTTGAGCTCACGGCTACTCAGATGGTATATCACATTACCTTACTAAGATGTGACACACTGACGTGAAATAACACAACGCTAAATAACCACAAACACCCTAATTTTTCATTTATGATGAAACATTTCATAATAATAACGTGAATTCTACAAGAGTTTCCGAGATTTATCTTTCACAATTGGCTCACTTTCTCTCCCTTGTTCTCTTAGGACCTCTTTTTCCTACCCACAGCGGGCTGCCTTTATTTGTTTACGAGTTAGCTGCTAGCTGTGTGCTACCGTTTGTAATCTACCAATCATTATGATCGACCAAAATAAGAATTTTATTCCTCCCTTGCCGCCTCTCTCTCTCTCTCACACACACACACACACACACACACACAGGCACATACACACACACACCCACAAGCGCGCGCACACACACGCACACGCACGCACGCACACACACACACACGAGAACACAGACACACACCCGCACATGGCTGATATTTGAACTAATTTTGGATGTACAATATACGTTTATTTAACGTCCCGATTGATCTTGGATGTTTTCTGGCTTTATGGATAAAAAAATTTACGTTCTACCTGGTAGCCTGGTAGCCTGGTTCCTGGTAGCCTGGTAGTCTGGTTTCTTTTATAATAAAATCTTCGAATAAGATTAGTTTATGAATTCGGCTTACAAGATTCCAAGTTGGTGACTATGTCGCTTAGAAACAATTTTTTTGTGTGGTTTAGGAGTCTTCCAGGAGGCCATCTCGCAATCCCAAAATTGTATTGTAAAATGATTTTAAGAATTACTTTTATCGAAGTGAAAGTGAAATTCCAAAAAAAACTTTTAGTGGTTGTGCCTAGATTCCTTTTTTGAGGCTATCTCCAAATATATAAGTCGTGAGAAATATTTTCAAAAAAAAGGTTGACAAAATAGTTATTTCATTTGCTTTTTTTATCCATTCATTTTATTTTGATGAAAAGGAAAAATCATGCCAGATAATGTAGCAGCACGAAAAGAACCACCGTTCCCTTTGCGGTACGTTTCTTTTCTTCACCCCCTAAATTTCATTGCTAGGAAGAATTAGCTATGGCGATTGTCATGCTAACCTTATGTATCCGATGCGAATTTTCTCACCACTGTATCCGCGCGTGCTCCGTCTCAGATCAGGAAAATATCAGGCTAGCGACATCAGACCAAAGTTCTTTTTCGGATATATACCTTATCAGCACCTGATCTGTCCTTGATATGGATCATGTAGAGCTAGCCTGATCAGTTTTGAATACTAAAATATGATCCAGCTTAGATCCGGGCGTAATCAGGCTATCTTTACCGATACCTGATCAGGGTCTTATGGATTACCCCTAAAAACACAAAAAATGGTGTGCAAAAATTGGAGACAAGTACATTTACGAAAGTATCTCTAGTTTAGTCTTCTTACAAAAAGTTGTGAAATAAATAGACATGAAACTCACAGCACGATTGTCAAGCACATGTACTTTCCTAATATAACTTTAACTTTGCAGTCGTGATTTTAAAGAGCGAGCCGAAAAAAAAATCGAAAAAATGTTGGCGGTAAAAATTTCAAAACAGGGAAATCAAGTGAAAATTGTCAACAAAGAAAAATTATCAATAAAAAAATAATCGAAAAAATAAAAAGTACTTGGCGAGTTTCTTTTACTGAACATATACTGACATTCTGTTGTTCAGCCATCTATACGAAACTGGAGACGAAGAATTAAACAAAAATAGTAGTGCTACTGGTAAGAATTTTATGAATGTTCTTTTCATCATTAAGCTAAGTTTCACATGAAAAACATGTTAATTTCAAATTGTCACTTTAAGAATAATTTATCGGCGATACACCAACTTCAGGGGCATACCATGTCAACAGCACAAGCAAGCTCGCAATCGATCAAAGATTCGATAGACAGAAGGGTAATACTGAATTTTCGTACGTTAGGAACTTTGGAAAGAATCTGCGCCACAAAATTCGTTAAGGGCAGATTCACCATGTTTATCCGGCTAAGCCTTTTATACAAATGGGCTACTCTAAACATAATTAGCATCTTAGCGCGGGCTTCTAAAAGAATGGCGGGCTTCGAATAATGAACGATTGAGAGGGAACTACTAGAAAAGCATAGAATACTCGGCCACCCTCTTTCCACACCGAGAAGGATTCAGAATCAACATCAATAATGAGTCCACGCAAATTTACTCTTTTCTCTTTTTTCTAAAATCCCCCTCAGCAGAATGTGCGACCGTACAAACCACCAATCGTTTACCTGAACAGTTGCACTCCAAGCCAAGATTGTAAAAAGTATTTTATAATGCACAAACTCGTGTTCATATATGCGATCAAACGTGTTAAGAATCCTCAGGAAATTACGATACAGAAAGTATTCGTTATTTTTGTCATTTTAATTGTCTTCGTCGTCTTGTCGTATTCGTCGCCTGCGTCGTTTTCATTGTCTTCATCGTATTCGTCCTCTTCACAGTCTTTTTCGTCTTTGTCGTCTTTTCCCTCTTTATCGTCTTCGTCGTATTCGACGTTGTTGTATCGGAAAGTCGGTTGAGAATCCGATACGGGATATTTATGGGGATGTTTGCCAATTAGGAGTAAAAACTCGTGTTAGGAGTAACAAGTAAATAACAATTTATTGAAATTAACAATGTATGGATATAATTCGGGACCGAAGCGCTCTGTTCGACTCGTCAATCAAGACTGTCCTCTTCCATTAAAAGATACTACTTTTGAAATTAATGTCGTTGCAATTTCCATTTCTGTGACCATATATGGTCACACTTGCCTGTCGCCTGTTCGTCAGCGATTTTGAGTACTTGCGAAAGCGAGCGTTCTTCTTCATATTGCTCGGTTCATTGCTCCTCTTTCGAAATACGGACTTTCGTATGTTTCGCAATCTATTCCTTATAATTATAAATACCTTATTCGGTTCAATGTCCAAATATCGTTGTACCTTCTATTATACTGGGTACAACATCCCTCCCCCCTAGGAAGAGGAATCCGCAGGATTTCTTTATTTATGGTTTTACCCTTAACTATGTTACATATTGAACCCATATTATTGTATTGCTTTTTTGATTAATCTTGTACTATGCCGTTATACCGAGCTGGTGTTCGGTTCATTTCGCTTGAAGGTGACTCTCACCTTTTTGAATGATATTTTACGTTTTGTCGGTTTCGGTGCGGTTTCTTGCATCTCTACCACTTCGGCTGGTTGCGCTTGCACCAGTGTTGGCTGAGCACGTGATTTTTTCAAGAATTTATACAATGCAAATATAATTATCACCACTATTGCTATCGTGCTTAATGAGTATGCCCCTATGGTGTGTGGGTAGTACGGGTCACTTTTTGTTTTTTCGTCTAGATCTTTTTGAATTGTACGCAATCGTACTCCCAAATTGTTCAGTTCCTTCACGTCGCTTATAACACTATGTAGTTTTATTTTGTTCGTTTCGCTTGCCACTTTAGGTATAATTTCTTTTATCTCTCCTAAAAAGGTTAGGTTATATGAAGGTAAATATGTCTCGTACACTTGCTGTGTAAATGTTTGTACTGTTTCTATCCTAAAATGTGTGGCGGTCACAACGCATTTCCCTGTCAAAGCCAGTGTTCCTGATTTTTTCAGTCTAATATGCTCGGTTTTTTCGTTTTTACATGTAATTGTTACCGGCTCGGGTTTTGGTGCTATAAAGATCCATTTACCTGTCTGATGCAATGGTATTATTATCGTCTCCTTAATGGTTATTACTCTTTTTGCACAGTTTTCTGTGTCTGAATCTCGTCGTGTATAAATTAGTATTTCGCACGGTAGGTCGTCTTTAATGAGTAGAGACGGATGATTCGGTTCGCATATAAAAATTTTTTGCACACGTTTGCATTTCTGCAGGTCGTTGGGTGTCAGTCGCAAGTACGTTCGTCGCTCTCGGTCTACTATTACGAGTTCCCTTGTAACGTCCAAGTATTGGTATGTATCGTTCTGTATGTGTGTCGGTAGTGGGTATACTTTGCTTACCCCCTATTCTGTTGTCCCAACGAGTGGTATTACCATGACCAACACTACGCTGTGTCCTTGACTGTACACTTTGATTTCGGATAGTTGAAGCAATTTTTGTGTGTTGTGTGGCGTTATCTGTACGGGGAAACTACTTCCTCGAGGAAGATGCGGTAATGCGTCGGTCAGGTATTCACTTATTTTGTGCGGTGACAGCACCGTTGGTGCAGCAGCGCCTTGGCCTACTCCAATTAAAAAATGCTCCAATTCTCGAATATCGTCAAGCAATGTCTCCACCACGATTCCGAGCCCCGTGATGTGTTCGTCGAGGTCTTGTCGTGCCACTGTATTGGCTAATCTGTTTTCGGTGCAGCTTTCTATTCTTTTTATTAAATTCTCCAGTGTTTTTTCGTTCTCTTCAATGTGGCTTGCTGTTTTGTTGAAGATTTCCATCGTCGATTCCATAATTTGGATGTTCCCCTTAAGACTTGTTTCGACTGTTTTCTGACCATTTTTTAGATCGTTTATTTCTTGGTTTATTTTTTCTGCATCTTCGGCATCCATATTTCCAGTCAGTGATTTTATCACGGTGCCGATTCCGTTGACTAGTCCTCGGCGTTGTCTGTTCGTGTTTTGCCCAGTGATGTCGTCGATTATTTGCATTCCCTTGCTGTTTTTTTTTCTAGTCGCATTATTGCGCTCTCCAAAATATTACAGAGCACATCAGATGTTGCCTGTTTTTTGCACGTTTTTTGTAATTCGTTTAGTGCCAGCGTTATCTGTTTCTTCTGAGTCCTGATGGGGTGCAAGTCTATGTTGACCACCAAATTCCATTTATCGTGATAAACTAATATCGTGCCGAATTCTTCGAAAAAAATTCCTGGTGATGTGTCGAAGGTTTGTATTTTCCACTGTGTCGCGTTGTCTTCCGTTGCCGAGGTTCCGATCAGCGCCATCGTCCTGTAATGGGATGTGTCTTTAACAATTTTATTCCCTCTTCTTTTTTTTTTGTATTTGTGCGTTTTTTTTTCTTTTGTGTGAGAAAAAAAAAATTTCGGAACTAGTGTTCAATGAAATGTTTAAGCCGGTTCACGTGTACGTGTGTGAATTTTCGACCTCTTTTTATTGTGCAATTTACTTCGGAATTCACCTCCGTTACCATGTGTGGACCGGTCCATTTTGGCGTTAATTTTGCAGATCGTTCGCGCCGTACTGTTTCATCGTATAACAGCACACGACCTCCAACTTCGAATTTCAGCTGCTTTGATTTTCTATCGTATATTGCCTTGGAAGCTCCCTTTGCATTCGTCAAATTTTTTCTTGCTGTTTTCCACGTTGCTCTTAATCTTTCGCGTAATTCTTGGGCATAATCGTCGTATGTATAGGTCATACGAGGTTCTTGTTTTAGCGCCGTCGGCAGTTCTGCCTTGTTCCCGTATACAAGTTCGTGTGGCGTATACCCTGTGGCTGTGTGCGGTGTCGTATTATATGTAAACATCGCGTACGGCAGCCACGTGTCCCAATTTTCTTGATCTTCATCCGAATAGTTTTTTAGATATTCTGCAAGCGTTCGATGAGACCTTTTCAAAGCTCCGTTGGATTCTGGGTGGTATGCCGTAGTTTGAATCTTTTTTATTTTTAGCAACTTGCATGCAGCTTTAAAGGTTTCGCTTAAAAAGTTCGTTCTTTTGTCGGACAATAAGATCTCGGGGGCTCCGTATTGGCACACTATCTGTGTCACGAAAGCTTTTGCTACTTCGTTCGCCTCTTGGTTCGGCAATGGCACCGCGACGCTATATTTTGTGAGCGCATCCTGGAAGGTGAGAATATAGCGTTTACTGCCGGACGTAACGGTCAACGGTCCGACGATGTCGACAGCGCATTTTTGAAAAGCTCGGCTTGGTGTATCGGTAATGATCATTAGTGCTTTTCCTCTCGGTTGTGCCTTATTCTTTTGGCATTTTTCGCATTTTTTAATATAATTTTCAATGTCTTCGCGCATTCCAGGCCAATTGTATTTGAGTTTGATGCGACGCAGCGTTCGCGTCATCCCTTGGTGTCCACCTAAGGGTGCGTCATGATATTCGCTCAATATATTTTGACGAGTATTTTCCTCGGGGCATGTTACGCTTATGCTGCAACTATCTTCGTCACTCTCGCTGCTACTCGAGTGTCGCTGTTGCTCGGGAGCATGCACACGTTCCTCCCGCGCCGCGCGTCCCGGGCGGGCCTCTTCTGGCTTGCCCGCGTTGTCGAAGGCCCTTGGCCGTTCGCCCGTGGTCGAAGGCGCATCACCGTCGTCTTCGCTCTCTCTCTTATCGCTGCTCCGCTTTGTGCGGCTGTTCGTAGGTCTTCCGCGATGGCCACTGTCTTCTGTGCTCTCGTTCTTATTTTTTCTCTTTCTCTCCTGTGCTCGGGTTGTTACATACACTCTACATAAAGCGTCAGCGTTCGTTCTTCTTGTCTCGCTGTCCACTTAAAAATTTCCCCTTTTTTCGTCAATTCGGTCATTGGTTTAGCCATTTTCGCAAAATCTTTTATAGATTTTCTGTAGTATCCCGCGAGACCAAGGAAGGATTGTACACCCTTCACGATTTTCGGTCTTGGAAATGTTTTCACGGCCACGATTTTTCCGGGATCTGGTTTTACCCCCTCTCCCGAGATAACGTGTCCCAGGTATTGCGTTTCCTTCCGCAGGAAATGGCATTTTCACGGTTGCAGTGCCAGTTTGGCTTCTTTGAGGCGTCGAAATACCTCCTCGAGCCTTTCGTTATGTTCTTTTAATGTTCCTCCGTAAATAACGATGTCATCTAGGTATACGTAGCAGCGGGTTCCTTGTATGCCTGCGAGAACTGAATTCATCAACCGCTGGAATGTCGGTGGTGCGTTCTTCAATCCAAAAGGCATTCGATTATATTCGAAGTGTCCCTGGGGAGTTGAGAATGCTGTTTTTTCTCGGTCTCTCTCTGCTATCGGGATTTGGTGAAATCCCGACGCGAGGTCGAGCGTGGAGAAATATTTTGCTTTCCCCAACTGGTCCAATATTCCTGTTATATTGAGCAGTGGGTATGAATCTCCGACTGTGGCTTCGTTGAGCTTTCGGAAATCTACCACGACTCTCATGCGCGGCTTTCCTGGTTCATCTGGTTTTTTCGCTACGACCAACAAGGGTGCGTTCCATTAGCTCTTGCTTGGTCTAATTATCCCATCTTCGAGCATTTCTTCCGTTTGTCGTTCTAATTCCTTTTAATGGATTTCGGGTAAGCGATAAGGGTTGATCCTGATTGGCCTTATCCCCTCTTTTAGCGCGATCTCATGTTCGGCCATGTTCGTGCATTCCAGATGATCCCCTTCGAGATAAAAAATACGTTCGTATTTTTCACAGATCTCAAGCAATTCTTTTCGCTCCTGCTCGTTCACATGTTCCGTTTTAATTTCTTGGCGCAGCCTCTCTAATCGGGTCGTTCCGTAACCCGTTTCGAATGCGTATATGCCGGTCTCTCTATGGTTTTCAGGCATTTCTGTGAGGGATAGCGGTTCTTTTAAAACCATCGGCCGTTGAACCTCTACCTCTTCTTCCGTTGTATTTATTATGCTGATTACGCAGCTATTCCCTGACGACGGGGGGACACATGAGCCGATTATTACGCCCTCAGTGATCTCGACTCGTTCAAGCAATCCGACGAATTTGCTGGCTGTTTTTGCCCGCACGATATTCTCACTTCTCGGGGGAAGTTTCAATTTGTTCGTGCCATCTGTGGGGGGTAGACTGTCCCCATATATTTTTATAATTCGTCCTCCTAAGATATCCACGTTATGTTTTCTCATGAAATCCATTTCAAGGAGCCCGTCACACAGTAGGAGAAAAACCCAAAAACCTGGCCAAAACCTCAAATGACCTTTGACGGGAATGAAAATTGGCTTACAGGGGTTTTCAAGGTCACTGATTACGAATCTGAAAGCCAAATTATCGTAAACAAAATGGCCGATCCAATATGGCTGACATGAATGTTAAAAAGTTGCCAGATGTCGACAAAAATTGGTATTTGCGGGTTTTCAAGGTCGCTGATTACGAATCCGCAAGCCAAATTATCGTAAAAAAAATGGCCGATCCAATATGGCCGACATGAACGTTAAAAAGTTACCAGATGTTGACAAAAATTGGTATATACGGGTTTTCAAGGTGGCTGATTACCAATCCGATATCTATTGTTTATAACTTGCAACAAAGAGCTTACAGCAAATTGTTATAAACAAAATGGCCGAGTATCCTGCTAAATAGATAAATTAATATATAAAAAAAAATCATCATAATAAAATAAACGTGAACAGTGTATTCTACGCAATTATTGTTTTTATTTCCAAAATACATACGGAACGTTTCAAAAATAGAAAATTTTATTCTTAATCAAAATCGTAATCGGAGTCGGAGTCAGAGTCAGAATCATTATCCGAGTTTGTATCTATTACAACTCCCGGCACGGCTTCAATCTCGGCGCAAAATTCGTCTGCTGCAGCAGTCACTTTAGGAGCGATCAACATCGCTACAGCTTCCGGCGACAAACTCTTCAGCTTCTTCTGTGGTAGTCTTCTGACACTTGAAATGTACGGATCAGAAGTAACTAAGAGCCGATGAAAAACATCTTCCATAGTCTTAACCCTGGAACTTTTTCGCGCAAAATCTTCTCGATATCGTTTGATGTCTTTGTTTCGAGCTTCCTGAGCATCTTCGGATAATTGGCCGATTGGTAATAGAGTATGAGTTATTATCACTGGACCATGAATTAATAGTTTGTGCACCGAAGTAGGCATGGAGTACCAAGGGTATAATGCAACGGTCTTTCTTGCCGTTTCAATAGCATACAGTTCAAATCTTTCACAGTTTATCTCGTGGCCACACGATATAACTTGTAGGATTACGTACAAGCGTTTAATAACTTCTTCGTTGACCCCCGTTATCGCAGCGGAAACCGTCGAATTTTCAAAGAATCGCCGAGCTGTGTTGCCATCATTGCTGCTGCCGTATCCAGGCTTTGGGCGATCGATATTTAGACCCAATTGCTTCTTGAATCCTTCTTGAATGACCCTCTTGCGTTCATGGGTAATTTTTTTTTCTTCGGCACTTCGAGCTTGCCATTTTTTAATGCCGAGTTTGTAAGACACGTGTAAGCAATACTCGAAGCACCGTATCCACACATGCAGCGTCGACAATCCGAACTTCAAATTTGTTTCATTGATTTCCCTTTGCAATACAGTGTCGATGGCATTAAAATCTTTGCTGGTTGCTCCACACAAATAGCACCGTTGAGAAGATTTCGTCAATGATACAGCGTTGCAAACTTTACCATCTATCATGGTGAACAACAACTTGTACATTACGGAGATTTCTTTTCCATCTATTACACTTTCGAATGGACGAAGTGACTTTATTTGTTCTTCAACAATTTGGACTTCATTAAGTGTTGACTCTGTGTCTTCGCGTAGAAACAGTAGTCTAAGCGGTCTACAAAATCGTGGAGACGAGGGTCTGAGGTTCTTCCAAACAACTATTTCTTCCTTCGATTGTTGATCATAACACACGAGTTGTAATGGCACGACTGAAGTAAAGAATACATGCGCATCAGATTTGCTGTCATCACTGAACGTCTGCTTATATTCACTTTGCCCAGAACTTCCATCGCAACCCCACTTGCAAATCAAGTCCATTTTACGAACATTATCTGGAGTCAATCTTTGAATGAGTACATTTTGGACGAGTAAAATACGTTCAACTGTATGATCGAATAGTGCCTGTAGTTGGACTTCTGCACTACTCTCTGTAATCCTGATTGCATCACGTGGTGGATAAGAACGCTTCTTTGCTTTCATGACTTTGTCGTAAGACGGATATAGCTTACAGTTATTTTCCTTCCCTAATCTTCTCATTCCCTGGTAAGTACTCTTGGAGAATTTATATTCAATCATAGCGGAAAGTGCAGCCTCTTCGGATAAAGTAATTTCATCCGTTGCTGAGTAAGCTTTACGATACTTGGAAGCTCTTAAAGGACTCGTCATTGTTACGTCCTTAATAACTTTTGCGGCGTCGGATTGTCCTGAAGAGCGAAGGCTCATCTGAGTAGCGTATGCTAACTCGACCGAGTTGAACGATGTACGAATATCTTGGGTCTTCCTTCGTTTAGATCTTTCACTGGACATTGTAAACTCAAGGGACGGGCGGCCGCCCGTATTACCCGGGCTTGTTACTACAGTGTCTGTAGGTGCGGCAAAACATACCTGCTTGCTAAGCCATTTACCGTTATTCTTGAAAAATACACAGGATTTTCTGTGAGCTTGTTGCCACCTCGTTCTCATTTGATTGAAGAGTATCGAAAAAGTCTGTTTCGAGTCCTCAGGCACTACAACTGTACGTCCGGTGTCCTTGGAAATTTTTTCTACCATAAATTCGATCAAGGAAGCGAATTTATCGGATAAATGCTCGCTGATTATCAGAAATACTTCTTTCCTTGTCAGCACCAATTCTTTGTAACCGGATCCTGTAATGAAGACATAAAATTGTAGAAAATTGGTGTTAAAGGAAAAGATAAAATTTTCAATTAATACAATAACTTGAACAATGTACATTATTTTACCAAATAAATAACCGCAATAATTGAAATAATTTTAAAAAAATTAGACAGAAAATATTGACATGGATTTGGTTAAAAGAAAGCTTTGCTTACTATATAATATATATATATTCAAATATTTTATTTGAATATTATAACATTTTATTCATATTTAAGAAATTTTTATGTGGTTGATTTTAATATGTATATATATATATATATATATATACATATTAATATATATATATGCATACATATATATATATATATATATGCATACATATATATATATATATATATATATATATATATATATATGCATACGTATATATCATAATTAAATCACAGAAAATTTATATATATATATATATATACACATACATATATATTAAAATCATTTATTTCAAGCGTATAACAGCCGTCTTGTCCGTTATGATGCTACTTCACCCATTCTCAGGTAGAGGCGCAGAGGCTGCTCAATAGTGCCACGTGCACGCTCGGCTACCACACGATGCGAAAAAAATCATAACGGACAAGACGCACGTTTTCCACCGGTAACTCTCGTAAATTTCGAAAGCTTATACATTAAACTAAAGGCCGAGACTAGGAGCTTTGCAAAATGTGACAAAATATATAACTTCTCGGACCGTTGAAAATATAAGTTTTCAAAATTATTCAATTTTATTTATGCCGAAGGCTATACTACATTTCAATCATTTATACATAAAGTTTAGATTCAACCGATGTAAAAATATGTTCTACATACCTCCAGAAGTCGTATCCATGTTGCAGAATTGAAATTAAACCCGTCACTTTAAAGTTATGGGTTTTTGAAGTCAGCGTTATTTTCGTCTGTTCAGCGCGTGACACGTACACTCTTCACAAACACTAACTGCCAACTGACGCTGAGGCGCAGGTATACACTTAGAGGGCTTTTCCTTCCACAATAGAATGCAGTTACTAGTCCTCTACCTGAATGACTACTCAACTGACCCTATTTTGAAAATTTATTTTTTGGGGTTTTGGCCAGGTTTTCGGGCTTTTCTCCGTGCGTCAGTCTCCATTGACACATCATCGCCAATGACATAAGACCCGTGCGTAACTGGAACCTTGCCGGTCGTAAGGGTCACTTCTGCCTTGCACAGTGCCCTTATTATAGAACCTCCGACTCCCTTGAGATCGAGAGTTTCTTTACTGATCGCGGTATCGGCCCTCAGCGAGCCCTTTTTTTATTACGCTGCATTGCGCCCCTGTATCTGCTTTAAGGGTCAGCGTACCTGTTTCTGCCTGTTGGGCGGCGAGTTAATGCGAGCATACCCAAAGTTTATTGACTATCGGTCGTCTGTTGTTCATTCGATTCGGGTAGCTGGTGGTTTTTTGGGCCTGGTTGATTCCCCCATCTTTTCGAGGGATTTTGCCCCTGATTTCCTTGCCCCTGCTCCCGTAATCTCTTTCGGCAGTCTTTCTGGAAGTGTCCTGGTTTCTTGCAGTAGTGGCATGCGACGTCGACCTTGTTTATGCTATGACTCATACTGGGAGCGGGTAGACTGTACCGCCCCTACTGAGGTCGTTTCGGCTCGGATGCAGGCAAACTGCGTCGTCCCCGTTGGTTTCCACAATCTCGAGCAATATGCCCCGATTCTCCGCACCGGTGACATTTTATAGATTCGTGTCTTCCAGCGCCCGTTTGTCGATTTATCGAGTCACCTCCTTGTGCCGTTTTTTCTTCTTCCATTGCTCCTTTCATGGCTGATGTAAGATCCGGAAATCCTCGTGCTTTAACTATTACCTGATATTCTCGTCGTAGCCCTCGCTCAAAATTATGTAATGCGAGTGTGCGTACATATGCCTCGATTGTTTCCTTTTTCGCTGCCATTGGCTCTTTTACCGTGCTCGCGTCGACGAGCTCCATCATCACGGCTTCGAGTCGCTGTCCGTAGGCGAGTACCGACTCATTCGGTTTTTGCTTACATGTGTTAAATTCTACTTGTAACGCAGCTATAGTTCGTCGCGTTCCGTATAACGCAGTTATTTCGTCCTTGAATTTAGCAAATAAATCGATTTGTTTATAACGCGTGTCTTTACGTGCCTTTCCCACAACTTTAGTTGCCATTGCAGCTTTTAACAAGGCTGCTTTATCCGTTGCAGCGACGCTTTCGTCTGCATAAGCATATGCTTCGATTATATCATCTACTTCATCGGGGTTTGTCCCGTCAAATCGCGGAATCAAGGTCCTAGCTTCTTTTAATGACATGTGTTCGGGCATTGTGTGTTCCGCGTGTTCGGGCATGTGTACGAGTATGTCAGCGTCTAATAAGGTGTTATTATTAGCGAGCGTTCTTCTTCATATTTCTCGGTTCAATGCTCCTCTTTCGAAATACTGACTTTCGTATGTTTCGCAATCTATTCCTTATAATTATAAATACCTTATTCGGTTCAATGTCCGAATATCGTTGTACCTTCTATTATACTGGGTACAACAACGTATTCATCGTATTCGCCGTCCTCGTCATCTCCATCGTCCTCATCGTATTCGTCGGCCTCGTCATCTACATCGTCCTCGTCGTATTCGTCATCTTCGTCGTCCTCGCTGAATCCGTTATTTTCATTGTCTTAATTGTCCTCGTTTTCATCGTCTTCGCTGTCTTCATCATCTTTTTCGTCTTTGTCGTCTTGGCTTCATCGTATTCGTCGTATTCATCGTATGCGTCGTCCTTGTCATCGTATTCGTCATATTTGTCGTATTGTCTTATCGATCGTCTTCATCGTCTTTTTCGGCTTTTTCTTCTTGTCGTCTTCGTTGTATTCGTCGTCTTAGTCATCTTCATCATCCTCGTCGTATTCGTCGTATTCGCCGTATTTGTCGTCTTCACATATTCGTCGTGTTTGCCGTCTTGTCGTATTCGTTGTATTTGCCGTCTTGTTGTATTCGTTGTCTTCGTCATTCTCGTCATATTTTTTTTGCCGCTTTCGTCTTTGTCGTCGTTTTTATCTTGTCGTCTCCGTCGTATTCGTCGTCTTCATCGTATTCGTCGTTTCCATCGTCTCCGTCGTCTTTTGTCTTGGCTTCATCGTATTCGTCGTTTTTGTCGTCTCAACGTATTCGCCATCTTCGTCGTTTTCATTGTCGCCGTCGTTTTCATTGCCTTCGTCGTCTTCATCGTCTTCTTCATCTTGATGTATTCGTCGTCTATGTCGTTTTCATTGTCTTCGTCGTCTTCATCGTCTTCGTCATCTTGATGTATTCGTCGTCTACGTCGTTTTCATTATCTTTGTCGTCCTCGTTGTATTTGTCGTATTTATTGTATTCATGCTCTTCGTCGTCTTCGTCGTATCTATCGTATTCGTCGTCCTCGGCATCGTGTTCGTCGTCTTCGGCATCGTCTTCGTCGTCCTCGTCGTCCTCGCTGAATTCGTCATTTTCATAGCCTTAGTCGTCCTCCTCGTTTTCATCGTCTTTGCTGTCTTCATCGTCTTTTTCGTCTTTGTCGTCTTGGCTTCATCGTATTCGTCGTCTTGTTCTATTCGTCGTATTCATCATATTCGTCATATTTGTCGTCTGGTCATATTCGTTATCTTCATCGTTTTCATTGTTTTTTTTTTCATCATCCTCGTCGTATTTGTCATATTCACTATCTTTTTTTTGTCTTGTCGTCGTCATCTTCATCGTATTTATCGTCCCCGTCGTATTCGTCGTGTTTGTCGACTTATTGTATTCGTTGTCTTTATCATTTTTATTGTCTTCATCGTCCCTTCGTTGTATTTGTTGTTTTCATCGTCCTTGTCATCTTCGTCATCGTCGTAGTCGTCGTCTTCATCAGCTTTTTCGTCTTCATCGTTGTCGTCCTCCTCGTCTTCGTCGTATTAATTGTCATCGTCCTCGTCTTCGTCGTCCTCGTCGTATCCCTGGGACGTTGCATATTTACACCGAGAAAAAGGTTTGGTAAAGTGAAACAAATTTGGCTTAAATTAACTGAACCCCGGCAGTTGCGGGTGGCGAACGAAATGTGTAGTTCAGTTAACTCAAAACGTGTATCAAAATAGAAACAAAAATTGCATTCCCATAAATACATATATCCTTGACCCAACAGAGTAGAGGATCCGTTCAATTGAAAATTACATTGTTTTGATTCTATATTTGGCAAACTGCACTCAATATGCGATTGCATAACCAAATGGTTTAGTTGAATGAACCGTTTATATTTTCTATGCAATTCAGATGTTGTTCACTAGAAAAAAAATGCATTCAATATAAAGCTAGAAAATTTTTATTTAATTAACAAAACATTTGATAATATACAATATTTGTTTAAGCTACGAGGGCTTTTACTGAACTAATTAATCGTGAGATTAAACAGTTAAGTGAAAATTCAATTTATTTATCCTTACGCCCATAAAGAGCACGAGCGCCATCAAAGTGCTATGGTGATCTCATTAAATTCTGTAGTCTTTAGTCCATAGAACTGCGCGACCGCAGAGCACGGGTAATGTTCCATCAATTCGCAGATAATTGAGTACTCCGATGCTGGTAATGCACTGGTACTTATCGGTGTTCAGTGGCAGTTTCGCTTGGGTGAGAGCGCGCGCCAATCGTCGCCACCTTACGGCTCTCGGGTGAAGTGCCGAAACGAAGAGAACGATGAATACGACCAGGACGAAGGATAAGACGCCGAAGGTCCTAAAGATGGCAAAGACGACGAAGACGAGGGAAAGAAAAAGTGTAAATAACAACGATGTCGACGTCGTCAATACAGCACCAACGTTCGACGACATTGATTAAATCACTCCATAAGCCTCTGATAAATATGACTTCACATTCGATGTTCGAAATGCCTGCATTGGCTTCACATAGATTCACATAAAATCGGGCTATTTCGGATCTAATTTGGGCTATAATGAGCATTCCGTAGTTATTCATTATACATTAACATTTACCAGAAGCTTATGAAGTGATTTAATCAATGTCGTCGAACGTTGGTTCTGGATTGACGACGTCGACATCGTCGTTATCTACACTTTTTCTTTCCCTCGTCTTCGTCGTCTTTGTCGTCTTTATGATCTTCGGCGTCTTATCCTTCATCCTGGTCGTATCCATCGTTCTCTTCGTTTTCGTCGTCTTATCGTATTCGTCATCTTCGCCATCATCGTCGTTTTCATTGTCTTCGTCATCCTCGTCGTATTTGCCGTCTTCGTCGTCTTGTCGCCCTCATTTTATTCGTCGTCTTTGTCATCTTCGTCGAAATGCGAGAATGTTGAGAACATTTTATTCGTCGTCTTTGCATAGAAAATATACTCTGTTCATTCAACTAAACCATTTCGTTATGCAATCGCATATTGAGTGCAGTTTACCAAATATAGAATCAAAACAACGTAATTTTCAATCAAACGGATCCTCTACTCTGTTGGGTTAAGGATATATGTATTTATGGGAATGCAATTTTTGTTTCCATTTTGATACACGTTTTGAGTTAACTGAACTACGCATTTCGTTCGCCACCCGCAACCACCGGGGTTCAGTTAATTCAAGCCAAATTTTTTTCACTTTACCAAACCTTCTTCTCAGTGTAAATATGCAACGTCCCAGGGATACGACGAGGACGACGAAGACGAGGACGATGACAAGGACGAGGAGGACAACTATGAAGACGAAAAAGCTGATGAAGACAACGTGGTCGACGACTACGACGATGACGATGACGAAGATGATAAGGACGATGAAGACAACAAATACAACGAAGAGTCGACGAAGACAATGAAAACGATGAAGACGACGAAAACAACAAGTCGACAAACATGACGGATTCGACGGGGACGATAAATACGATGAAGACGACGACGACGACAAGATAAAAAAAAGATAGTGAATATGACAAATACGACGAGGATTATGAAAAAAAACAATGAAAACGATGAAGACAACGAATATGATCAGACGACAAACTCAACGAATACGACAAATATGACAAGAACGATGAATATGACAAGGACGATGAAGATGATGAGAATAACGAATACGATGAATACGAGCAAGAAGACTATAAAGAGACGAAGACGACGGAAACGATGAACACGATAAGCCGAAAAAGACGGCGAAGATGATGAATACGACGAGGATGAGAAAAACAATGGAACCAGCGAAGACGACGAAAACGATGAAACGACAAATACGATGAATACGACGCAAACGACGAATACGACAGGGACGATGAAGATGACGACAACGACGACGAATCAACGAATGTGACGAAGATGATGAAGATGACGAGAACGGCGAATACGATAAATACGACGAAGACGACGAATACGTCGAGAATGACGAAGACAATGAAAATGACGAAGACGACGGAGACGATCAGGATGACAACGATAAAGACAACGAAAATGACGAAGACGATGAGGCCAAGACGACAAAAACTAAAAGAACGATAAAAACGACGAAGACGATGAAGATGACGAGGACGAGGAATACGATGAATGCGTCGAATACAACGAAAACGATGAAGAGGAAAAAGACGACAAAGACGAAAAAACGGCGAAAACGATTAATACGATAAAGACGATGAAGATGACGAGGACGACGAATACGATAATGACAACAAGACGACGAATACGATGAAGCGAAGACAAAAAAGATGGAAAAAACGATGAAGTCAATGAAAACGACGTAGACGACGAATACGACACGATGACGAAGACAATGAAAACGACGAAGATGACGAATACGGCAGGACGACGAAGACGACGAAGATGGCGAATACAACGCATACGATGAAGCCAGGACGAAAAAGATGAAAAAGACGACGATGACGACGAATACGATGGAGACAAGATGGAAAAGACGAAAAAGACGAAAACACGATAAAGATAAGATAGACGACGAAGACGATAAAGACAATGAATACGATGAGAATGACGAAGACAATGAAAACGACGAAGACAACGAATACAACAAGACACCAAACACGACAAATACGTCAAAACGACAAACACGATAAATATGACGAATACGACGCGGACGATAAAGATGACTAGGACGACGAATACTACGAAGTCGAAAAACCGAAAAAAATACGATGAAGGCGACGAATACAACGAGGATGACAAAGACGATAAGGACGATGAAGATGACGAGGGCGACGAATACGATAATGACAACAAGGCGACAAAGTCGACGAATACGATGAAGCGAAGACGAAAAAGATGAAAAAGACGATGAAGTCAATGAAAACGACGTAGACGACGAATACGACACGATGACGAAGACAATGAAAACGACGAAGATGACGAATACGGCAGGACGACGAAGACGACGAAGATGACGAATACAACGAATATGATGAAGCCAAGACGAAAAAGATAAAAAAGACGGTGATGACGACGAATACGATGGAGACAAGATGGAAAAGACGAAAAAGATGAAAACACGAAAAAGATTTTTAAAAAAGACGGCGAAGACGATAAAGACGATGAATACGACGAGAATGACGAAGGCAATGAAACCGACGAAGATGACGAATACGGCAGGACGACGAAGACGACGAAGATGGCGAATACAACGCATACGATAAAGCCAAGACGAAAAAGATGAAAAAGACGATGATGACGACGAATACGATAATGACAACAAGACGACAAAGACGACGAATACGATGAAGCGAAGACGAAAAAGATGAAAACGACGTAGACGACGAAGATGGCGAAATCAACACATACGATGAAGCCAAGACGAAAAAGATTAAAAAGACGATGATGACGACGAATACGATGGAGACAAGATGGAATATGACGAAAACGTCAAAACGACAAACACGATAAATACGACGAATACGACGCGGACGATAAAGATGACTAGGACGACGAATACTACGAAGTCGAAAAACCGAAAAAATACGATGAAGGCGACGAATACAACGAGGATGACAGAGACGATAAGGACGATGAAGATGACGAGGACGACGAATACGATAATGACAACAAGGCGATAAAGACGACGAATACGATGAAGCGAAGACGAAAAAGATGAAAAAGACGATGAAGCCAATGAAAACGACGTAGACGACGAATACGACACGATGACGAATACAATGAAAACGACGAAGATGACAAATTCGGCAGGACGACGAAGACGACGAAGATGACGAATACAACGAATACGATGAAGGCAAGACGAAAAAGATAAAAAAAACGATGATGACGACGAATACGATGGAGGCAAGATGGAAAAGACGAAAAAGATGAAAACACGAAAAAGATAAAAAAAGACGGCGAAGACGATAAAGACGATGAATACGACGAGAATGACGAAGACAATGAAAACGACGAAGATGACCAATACAACAAGACAGCAAACACGACGCATACGTGAAAACGAAAAACACGATGAATATGACGAAAACGTGAAAACGACAAACACGATAAATATTACGAATACGACGCGGACGATAAAGATGACTAGGACGACGAATACGACAAAGTCAAAAACCGACAAAATACGATGAAGGCGACGAATACAACGAGGATGACAAAGACGATAAAAACGACGAAGACGATGAATAAAAAACAAGATGACAAATATGATGAAAATGATGAATACGACGAGGACGATGACAAGGACGACGAATACGATGAATACGACGAATAGGACAAGATGAAGAAGACGACGAATACGATGAAGCCAAGACGAAAAAACGACAGGGACGATGGAAACGACGATTACGATGAAGACGACGAATACGCTGGAGACGATAAGATGAAAACGACGACAAAGACGAAAGCGACGAAAAAAAATGGCAAAGACGATAAATACGACGAGAATGACGAAGACGACGAATGCAACAAGACGGCAAACACAACGAATATGTGAAGACGACAAACACGACGAATACGACAAGGACGAAGAAGATGACTAGGGCGACAAATACAACGAAGATGACAAGAAGAAAAAACCGAAAAAAGACGATGAAGACGACGAATACGACGAGGATGACTAAGACAATGAAAACGACGAAGAGGATGGATAAGACAAGACGACAAATATGACGAATACGATGAATACGACGAATAGAACAAGACGACGAATACGATGAAGCCAAGACGACAAAGACGAAAAAGATGATGAAGACAGCGAAGACAATGAAAACGAGGAGGACGACTAAGACAATGAAAATGACGAATTCAGCGAGGATGACGAGGACGACGAAGACAATGCCGAGGACGACGAATACGATAGATACGACGAAGACGACGAATACAATAGATACGAAAAAAACAACGAGGACGACGAAGACAATGAAACCGACGTAGATGACGAATACATCAAGATGACGAAGACGATGAAGACGGAGAAGGCAATGAAAACGACGGCGACAATGAAAACGACGAAGATGCCGGATACGTTGAGACGACAAAGACGACGAATACGATGAAGCCAAGACGAAAAACGACGAAAAAGTCGACGGAGACGATGGAAACGACGAATACGATGAAGACGACGAATACGACGGAGACGATAAGATGAAAACGACGACAAAGACGGAAGCTGCGAAAAAAATGGCGAAGACGATAAATACGACGAGAATGATGAAGACAACGAATGCAACAAGACGGCAAACACGACGAATATGTGAAGACGACAAATACGGCGAATACGACGAATACGACGAGGACGACCAAGACAATGAAAACAACGAAGACGATCGATAAGACAAGACGACAAATATGACGAATACGATGACAAGGACGACGAATACGATGAATTCGACGAATAGAACAACACAACGAATACAATGAAGCCAAGACGACAAAGACGAAAAAGATGATAAAGACAGCGAAGGCGATGGAAACGAGGAGGACAACAATGAAAATAACGAATTCAGCGAGGATGACGAGGACGACGAAGACGCCGAATACGACGAGGACGATGAAGATGACGAGGCTGATGAATACGATGAGGACGATGAAGATGACCAGGACGGCGAATACGATGAATACGTCGAATACGACGAAGACGACAAAGAGGGAAAAGACGACAAAGACGAAAAAGACCGCGAAGACGACGAATACGACGAAGACAATGAAAACGACGCAGGCAACGAATACGACAAGACGACGAAGACAATGAAAATGACAAAAATAACGAATACGTCCTGTGTCGTAATTTTCTGAGGATTCTTTACACGTTTAATCGCATATATGAACACGAGTTTGTGCATTATAAAATACTTTTTACAATCTTGGCTTGGAGTGCAACTGTTCAGGTAAACGATTCCACAATGTAGTAATAAATCCACTATAATATTCTGGAAGCAAAGATTTCGGAACTGATTCCAGTTCATTTTTCGTCAATAACCAGGGTTTTTTCGATGGGTGGATTGCGTACATACTTGCACATCGTTCCATCTCAAGTCTAACTTGTGGAATACTTTTTTTTATTTTTTCTCTAAAATAACTCAACCCCCACGCCTCCTTTCCCAATCCCAATCTATCCCCTCCAACTTACATCCTAGACCAGATCATTCATGAGAATTAAATAATCGAATTTATGATTATTGCTCCTATTACATATATTCCTCTTCATCAAGCCCTCTCTCTCCTACACCTATATTCTATCCATCTATCCAGGGGTATGACACTCCGGGCCAAAACGGACTTCTTATTTGACCAAATCCTGAAGGGTATGCCAGGAGCTGCAACCTTAGAAAAAAAATACAATTTCGTTGGTGATGGTGGTAGCATTGCACGACAGTAGCGGTATCTGTCGGGCAGCGAGTAAATTTCGCTTGAGAGAATGTGAAAGATCTGTCTTGCCGACAAATATTC
Source organism: Alloplasta piceator (assembly GCA_946863875.1). NCBI lineage: Eukaryota > Metazoa > Arthropoda > Insecta > Hymenoptera > Ichneumonidae > Alloplasta > Alloplasta piceator. The sequence goes on from OX333074.1 coordinate 29,206,784, forward strand.
GAACGAGGCTTTCTCGTAAATGTTCAAAAGTTTAAGAAAAACAAAGTGATGGCTTGATGGAGTAAAAAAAATAACAGGGCCACTTGTACACATTAATTACGCAAGCGGTCCCACTCTTCTTTTTTTATTCCATCAAGCTATCTCTAAGAAAAATGTGTTTAAAAAGTTTTGAGGTTATGTCTACCTTCAGAATCCCAAGAGTTTGCATCTTGCAGTACATTAAATTGCAAGTTGTATATTAACAGGCAATACAATAACTCTCAACTCTCTACGTCTCTATTCATAAATATCTTTATTCCTAAATAACTCCACTCGTTAATCTCTATTGTTAAATAACTATTCGTAAATATCTTTTTTCGTAAATATCTCTGCGCTTAAATATGTCTATTCAAATATCTCTACTCTTATTAAAATCTCTCTACTCCTGAATAACTTTATACAATAAAGTTATTCAGAAGTAGATGCATTTTAAGAACAGATATTTAAGAGTAGAGTTATTTGCTATTCTTTAATGACTCTATTCGTAAATATATATTCCTAAAGAACTCTACTCTTAATATAAATAATATCTCTATTCTTAAATATTTCTATTCTTCCGCCTCCTTCTGTCATTACTTATTCTGAAATGTAAAAAATTTGGTTATTCAGGAGTGACACAAGTGGACAGAAAAATAGAGATATTTGAGAGTAGAAATATTTGAGCGTAGAGATATTTTAATAGAGATATTTAAGAGTAGAGATATTTACGAATAGAGAAGTAAAAAGTAGAGTTATATTGTATTGCCGTAAATTCTGTTTGCAAATATCTCTACTCTCATTAAAATTTCTCGGAATAACTGAATAACTTTATATCATAAAGTTATTCACAAGCACAGACATTTTGAGAATAGAGATATTTACGAATAGAATTATTTAAGAATATAGTTTAAAGAGTAGAGTTATTGTATTCCCTATTAACAAATTATGTTAGCAATTATTCTCCAATATCTTTTGCTCTTAATTAGTAGGGATCAATATTGAAAAATTGCGATGAGCAACAAATTTGATACATATTTACTCTCTGTTCTGTCTAAAATAGCATAGTTATTATAAAATATTAAACTGAGGAACAGTTTTACTCGGAATTAAAATTAATAATATTTATCGACTATTACATTAAAATGTTCAAGTTTTATTTATCATTCCGTAATTTCTCACTGTGCAATGTTTTATAGAAATAAATCTTCAATTTAAATTCCCATATAAAAACTAAATACAGAATGTCTACAAATTCATATTGTTTAGCTGCGTCTGATTTCATTGATCATGTTATAAAATATGTTATTTCAAAATTATGAAATGAATAAAACCGAATTTAAAAAAACGGCAATATCTATTAATTATTCTCAGTGTGGTAAACTATTAATAACAACGAGGCAAGAATGAAAAAGAATCTCGAACTGAGTAGCGCTTATAAAAGGTCGATTATTGATAAGAAAGTTCTTTACTTTGCCGGCTAAAATTCGGCAATGCTACCACCATTACCACCCCATACCGCAGTTCGAGTTTCACGTCCTGCAGTTGGCAACTGATGCATACCCCAACCAATCAGAAGCGTGTCAAATAAGCGAAGATCTTTTAGCATTGAGTGTCATACCCCTGCATCTATCTATCGCTCCCTCTCTCACACACACTCACACCACACTCACGCACGCACACACCCTCACTCCTTAACTCTCTCAGCATAACCCCTACCCCTCCGCTGCAGACCCTTCCGCGCAACAGACTCCAGGCCCGCCCCCCAAAATTTGGGTTAGAACCAGCATAGCTCTGATACTGATACTAATAATAATAATAATAATAATAATAATAATAATAATAATAATAATAATAATAAGAATAATAATAATAATAAACAATAATAACCATAACAAATGATAGTAAAAATATTTATGTAAATAATAATAACAGTAATAAATATTATTATTATTATTATTATTATTTAAAAAAATTATTCCTCTCAATTGTGGAAATCATATTCTAAGTCCCCGACTCCCAGGGAGTGACTTTCGGATACTGCGAGACTCGCAGAGAACCGGATATATTGCCGGGAGACTCGTAGAGCCGCTTGGAGATCCTCTGGGGTCTCCCGGTGACTCTTGGAGACCTTCAGAGATGCAAATTTTTCATCTCGGACCTGTGAATAGAAATGTGTTGACACCGAGACATTTGTCCGATTTCTTAACGACAGTGCTAAGCATCCGATGGTAAGTAAAGTGTGATTTCTTGTAACCTGAGTTGATATACTCTCCACTTTCATTCTATTCAATATGTATTATTTTCGGGGTTGGGCTCATTAAATCCGAAGGATAACCCAAAATACCCAAAATAAACGTACTGGCGTGAACAAGTGCATTGAAAATGTGAATGCACTATTTTTGGCCATCACATGGCCACAGGTGGAGCATGCTGATACCATTTGTGGCCATCTGTTGTGACTGCAGACCAAATACAAAGAGTGCGATGAAATCCTTCTTGTGCTTCGCTAAGGCCCAGTTCCACAACCAGGTTTAAATGATGGTTGTGGAACTGGGCCTTGAACTGAGGTTTACTTTTCAACTCTATTTAAATTTGCAGATAATTGGCCGAATAAACAAGAAATGTATGTGTGTCATTCCATATCAATTCAACGACGTTTTGACGGTGACCCCTTCGATTTTTTAAATTTTTTAATATGTTATTATACATGCAAAAAGAAGTATCCATGCCAATTTTTAGCTTTCTATCTTAAACCATACCGAAGTTATTGATTTTTCAAGAATATACTTAAAATAATCATAACTTCTACATTAACCACGATATTGTAATTTGTCAGGAGGTCATTTTTTTTTGTTTTTCAAGGTGCTTTTTGAAAAAAATATTTAAAATTAAGAAAAACAATTTTTTAATGTCTTTTCAACTGTTTTAGGCTAAAAAAATCGATTTTCTTCCAATGGGACCACTTCGATTTTTTTCAAAAAAAATTATAAAATTCTATGTAAAAAAAAAAATTTTTGAGATTTTACCGAAGAGGGGATTCAAATAACTTCTTATCGAAATTTTTTTTTCTACATTCTTCTACATTCCACCAACTTCTACATTAACCATGATATTGTAATTTGTCGAAAGGTCATTTTTTTTGTTTTTCAATGTACTTTTCGAAAAAAGATTAAAATTTAAGAAAAACAAATTTTTAATGTCTTTTAAACTGTTTTAAGCCAAAAAAATGGATTTTCTTCTAGTTGGACTCCTTCGATTTTTTTTTAACAAAAATTATAAAATTCAACGTAAAAAAAACAAAATTTTTGAGATTTTACCGAAGAGGGGATTCAAATAACTTCTTATCAAAAATTTTTTTTTTTTATTTTTTTCTCATAATTTTGAATGTTTTTCCTTCTATGACTACAATAATTGAAGTAGGTATAATCACTGAAATTTTGTATTAGTCTCAAGAGTCTATAAACTAAATTTTAGAATGTAACTGTCGATATATTGTAAAATTTATGAAATTAATTGAATAAAGTGCAAAACGTACTTGAATTGTAATTCTTCATGTTAATTATTCTAATTTATAATGGAAATATGTGAGGCAAGTTAGATTATTTATTTTAACATAATCCCCTCTTCAGTAAAATCTCAAAAATTTTGTTTATTTACGTAGAATTTTATAATTTTTTTTGAAAAATATCGAAGGGGTCCCATTAGAAGAAAATCCATTTTTTTTAGGTCAAAACAGTTAAAAAGACATTAAAAACTTGTTTTTCTTAATTTTTAACCTTTATTCAAAAAGTACATTGAAAATCAAAGAAAAATAACTTCTCGACAAATTACAATATCTTGGTTAATGTAGAAGTTTGTAGAATGTAGAAAAAAGAATTTCGATAAGAAGTTATTTAAATCCCCCCTTCGGTAAAATCTCAAAAATTTTGTTTTTTCACGTAGAATTTTATAATTTTTTTTGATAAAAATCGAAGGGGCCCCATTGAAAGAAAATCCAATTTTTTAGCTTAAAACAGTTAAAAAGACATTAAAAATTTATTTTTCTTAATTTGAAATATTTTTTTCAAAAAGTGCCTTGAAAAACAAAAAAAAATGACTTCTTGACAAATTACAATATCTTGGTTAATGTAGAAGTCATGATTATTTTAAGTATATTCTTGAAAAATCAATAACTTCGGTATAAATTAAGATAGAGAGCTAAAAATTGGCATGGATACTTCTTCTTGCATGTATAATAACATATTAAAAAATAAAAAAAATGGAAGGGATTACCGTCAAAACGTCGTTGAATTGATATGGAATGACACATATATAAACACAACCAAAAACGAAAATAAAGAATCGACCACTACTTTTCTTTTGTACTCGACATATTATTTACAGGAATTCAAATTACCTAACTTTAAGCTTTTTTTAATATTAAGAACCTTGTTAAGATTTTATATTCTATATTTATTCGTGTAATAAAGAACCCTTGCTACTTGAAACTACTTATATGAATTTTTAATACCCCTATCTACCGTGTTTAACCTCAATACGTCACACTTCTGTGCCCAGTGGCCACAACTGGCACTTCAACTGTTGAAAAGCGGGACATTTGATGGCCACAACTGGTGAAAATGGTAGTTGTAGAATATTTCCCTATTTTCTTGAATAATTCGATTCACAGAAAGTTTTAATCGATAATAATTCGATTCTATGTATCTTTTAAGTTAGATGGGTCACTTTTTCAGTTGTATATTTGCTATGATTTAAAAATGATACGTGATCGAATGTCCGAAAATGCTTAATGTGCCCAAAACTGATACGTCTACCCTATTGAAACGATAACGAAATATTATAAAATAACAAATCAGTATGCAGGTTATAATGAGGACAGATCATTTAATAAATCAATTACATTTTATCAATTCATCGCTGAATCATTTTTCCATAAATGATACAGGTATCATTGAGAAAAAAGTTCGCAAAATGCCGATGCGGAGAGATCAGACGTACTCGGAGGAGGTCGCGAACCCCCGGAAATAGTTCTCTCCTTTGATCTCTTATATGCTTCAGTTCTCTTCATATTTTGCAGCTTTCACTGTCAGCAAACGAGCCTTCGCACTGTTGTGGCGTTCTTATTAATTTGCTGCTAGAGAGGGGAAAAAACGAGGAACTGGCGTTTGACCTTGGTGAATATAATGGTTCTAATGAACACGTACATATGTGTATATTTTATGAATCTATATGGATAACATGAGGCCTGCAGTCGCGGTATCCCTTTATAACTAAGCACGATGGGACCACCTCGTAGCCCGACATGAAAGTGAGACAAACAACAAGATAAAAGATCATGGTTCTCGTTAAACAAATCAACGAGTGATGTTTATGTACAGCAATATACAAGTTGTGACGAGTTCAAAAATAGTCCGTCAGGAAATATATAGACTTTATAGAGGTTGAAAAAACAGCGGCGGACGACGCGACGTTTGACATTTTCACTTCACGAGAATTTTTCTAGTATCAAGGAACATCTAGAAACATACGATGTATGAGGAATTGCATAAAACTGGATTTAAAAAATGGTCAGCCCCAACCCTTCAGATTGGAGTGAAACTTTGTTTACATAATATATGGATTTTTTCTTAGGCTCCCCATAAAGACCCCGATAATAGAAAAAAAAAATTCACGCGCTCCATGGTAGTGATACTATAATTATAACTACGAATAATTTGATTTTTTTTTTTCAGTTTCAACAAGACACACTTGCAGCTACATATTCGCTGGGTGCGAACTAGGTAGTGGGGGAACCGAAATCGATGGCAGCGACCGATGTGACCGAAAATAATACGTTTGGCGTACGAACGAACAATAGCGATGTCGTCTGATGGTTGTCTGCTACTACCTGAAAACCCGTTTCAATCAGTTTCAATAATTAAATTGGCCATTATAGATGGAGAATAAATAAGGTCAACATTATTATCGACACTATAGATGTACATAATCGTCTAAAATATATATAAATTACGATATTACATTGGAATTATTTGATTGTTTAGTTGCTTCTCGTAAAGACAGCTATGTCAGAGTCCACCGTAGTTACAACCGCTAGTTGGCGCTGACATCGTGCACCCATCGAATATGCGCAACATGCGGAGAACCATGCATCGCACAAATTGTTACAGCGCTGCCATTTTTCCGAACCTTGTGTCTAAAATCAAGAAGACGTATTTCAATATATTCAAAAGTAAATATATTCCGTTTTATACTTTTTAGTTTATGAAATGTTTTTAGAATGTGTCCATTTTTTATCCCATTATTCAAAAACTTCGAGATTTCATAAAGTTTCAACCCTTAAGTCGAGTTCGTCGGTTTAATAGTGAACAACCATGATCCCTTTATTGACTGTCTGAACAATCTTCGTGCAATATCTTCAAAACTGCGCGAGTAAGATACGCCTTATTTGCAAAAATAATATATTTAATTAATAATAGATCCGGATTATTTAACAATCCGGAATTTTTCGATAATATGTTTTTTTAAGGCTTCCGCGAAAACAGAAATCCTTTCATGGCAATACGAACCTGATAGAACTCAAATGTCACCCCGTAGAAGATTGCTAGAAAATTGAAAGAACATTTAGATTAAGTTTACAGCTTATATTCTGAAATTCTCGGGCATCTTGAAGTCAAGTAATTAAAACGGAGACTAATGTTCACGTCACCTTGAAGCTATACAAATTTTGGATATTTTCAATAATAAAAACTTAGGGTATGGTGGTTCGCAGCTGTGCGGGAAAAAATGACTCGGGCCAGCGTGCGGACATCAAAGAAAGCGGAATTTAATTGACGATTATTCCGAACTTTTATACACCCGCCGTTTCATTGAACAGAAGAACAGAGTGAGCAAGAATGTAATTCAAAACCCGCGAATAAAATACAAAATGATTTAGATGAATCATTTTTTACCGACATTTAGCGAGTTCTCATAGCATAATATCCAAACGAGCGCGTGCGACTTTATTTAGACTGCAAAAGAATCACGTCAATATAACAGATACTGATCGCCTAAAGCGGAATAGGCCTTATGTAAAGTATCAAGTGTCTAAATGATATGCTCATCTGCTCTTATGACATTAGCCCATCATTGCCCGTAATGTCTGGTTCTAGTAACGTTACATTAAGTATTAAAAATAGGATGGACACAAGGGCGTATTCACACTGTTAGAATTATTTGTAAATTTACTATGCAGAGGCATGTTAAATTTACGAAACTTGGTATATTAAATCGAAATTAATGCACCGACATTGTAAAACTAATAGTGGTATATTACAAGGAATATATTCGTATTGATATCAATATATCGACGTATAATTTTTGAAAATATTTAGCATAATTCTACCATTTTTCTGGTAAAATTACTACACTGGTGTATTAATTCGATCAGCGGTATACCCGAATTGGAATTTTAATACACCGTATGGAATATCCATGCACGAAAATTGAAATTAATATCCAGGCTTCGTAGAATCCCCATCTAAAAAGTTGGTGAGTAACGCCTGAAGTTGGTTGTTGTCACCGTTTTATTCGTGCTGTGATTGGTCAGTCAGTTAGACAGATGTGCCATGACAGTTTGACAGTTATTTCGAATGTTGTAATTTGGGCGCTGCAGCGCAAATAAAAACCTGTGCGCGCTTCAGCGCGCGGTGGGTAACCCTAGTTGTGTAAAAAATACATTCGCAAGGTCTCGTAAATTTGTATGACCAGTGTCTAAAAAATATTGCAGAAATTATTTGTGAATTTGCTATACAAAGTAATATTGAATTTACAAATCTTGGTATATGAAATCGAAATTCATGCACTAGTATGTAAATAATTTAACGTCGTACATTAAAATGAATATATTTATATTGATATTCATACATTGTCGTAGCATTTATACAATTTCTAACCGTAATTTCTCATTTAATGACTTAAAATTAATACACCGGTGTATTAATTGGGTTGTTGAACGTAATTTTTTTTCGAAAGTTTATATCCATGTTTTATTGAGAAGCGATGTTCTTTTTTTTAAAAGTTAATATTTAGGAAAATATGCAATTAAGAAAATTAAATTACAAAATCATATCCGACGACGCTCCGATCATGCCCGAAGTTACCCGAACGTTCTGTGACGTCACGAGGTTAAACGCGCTATACGATACTATTGCAAGTACACATTTTAATTGAAAATGGCAACGATTAAGACATATAGGGGGCGTTTCGTACCTTTATGTAAAAATAGGACGCAAAATACATCGAACAAAGTTTTTGTAACAGTGCCACAAGATGTAAAACTTCGTAAAAAATGGTTCAACGCGGTGAGACGGCATAACCTCAAAGACAGTAAATCAAACTTTTTTGCTGTGAAGATCATTTTAAGGTGAGAAAACAGATTTTATGCTCTAAAAAGAAGTGAAATTGTTAGAGTATACGATTCCATATATTAATCATTTATAAACTACCATCAAGGCTAACAAAAAATTTCGTATTTATAGCTGCAAGAGGATCTGGAAAATTACCAATAATATAAAACTATGGGAGGTCCAGCAGAAATTAAAAAAAACGTGCAACCACATAAATTCGCATGCCAGCCGGATCATAAACGTAGGACGTGCTAAAGTTCACGTCTCTTATCAGAAAAACGACGAAGACGGACGGAGATAAATGAGCTCCTCGAAGAAGTATGTGGACAAAGTAAAGGAGCTCCTCAAGAAGCATGGGAAGCATGTGAAGCAAGTGTTTCCGATGCAATAGATAATACTTCATTTTCAACCAGAAGTGAGCCTGTTGCAGCGAATGATGATCCTGTTCAATCTTCAGCGAAAGATAATTCTACATTAACAGCGGCTGCAAAAAAAATGTTGGAACACAGACTTCTATAACGCAGCGTAATGCCGCTGTGCAAGCTCATATTCGCCCACATTACCGGAGTGAGCGTAGTATACGCAACATTCAAGTATGCACCGACGTTGAGTGTGAAATTATGGAATGTGAAATTATGGAAAATGATATTGCAATAGAAACATGTGAAAATTCAAATGACCATTGATTTAATTTTTTTTAATATTGTGTATTTCGCCAGTAATTAGTTTTATACATTGACAGCGGTTTTTTGTACAGACGATGGTAAGAGTGAAAATATATATTTTTCCCAAAACAATATAGCCTTTTTCATCAAATCCTGCACTGATTCCTAGTCTTGTGTGATTTCTGTAGGTGCGGGGTCTTCACTTCTTCAATGTACTCACATGAGAAATGCTACAGCATGTTTACAACCACCTGCAGAGTAAAACAAATTTCACATTATGTTATTAATGGGAAAGATCATTTCTGTAAAAGTTCATTATACGTAATCATTATTCATAAATATTTACCTGTTGACGCTGCGCAATCGTGACAACAAACGTCTGTAATCTTTCCTGTTTTATCATTAACAATTAATGTTGCAGAATACGTCTTGCTTCGCACTTTATGTTCAGGACATAGGTACTCGACATTTCACGATGCAGATGTCTCCATCACGTTTCAATTGAACATAACCTATTGCTGCATCTCCGTAGCTCTCACGACCGGCCCTTCAAATAATGAAATTTGAAAAAAAATTAATATAACCAGTATCACTTTGCAGTAATTATCTTGTCAACTGCGATTTTATTTATGCAAAGGCAAAATTTTTACTCACAAGGAAGCTTTCGCACAACGCATCTCCGGAACATTGAATCGATCGTCGTCTTTTAGAAATTTGTGCAACACCTTACACAATGAGCATATTTATTTGTGGCAAATTTATAGAAAAATTTACGAACGTTTGAGAGGTTAATCACACAGTTTGCAGCAGTCTACAGCATAGGCGTGGCATCCGCTTAATCCCTTGACGCCACGAACGCTCACATTGCTCATATTGCGTCAGTAATCGTGAGCAAACTACAGTAGACGATTAGATAAATTAACTCGGTGGGACAGGAAAAGTACACATAACTTAACTTTCCCCTCATTCTCCCACTCACGTGTCTGAGCACATGCGCACTACGCATGTTGACAATACGCATGCTCATAGATATTTCGCGGTCGGTTGGAGGTTTGAAGTGGGGAGAAACGGTCGTAGGGAGAGTTAAGATATGCAAATTTATTGACACTTATCTCGTGGAAATCTTACAGCACCTCCCGGGCTTATTTTTCTTAACCCTGTACGCCAAGTTTTTCAGTTTGGCTTGGTCTTTAATAATTTATGCACGCCAAATTTTTGGCTTGGCTTGTGTGATTTGTGTTTGTTTTTTTAAATTTCAGATTTCAAATTTTTAGGATTTCCTTTGAATTTTGAATTTTCGTGATTTTTTTGAATTCGAATTTTTTACTTCTCAGAAGTATTTTGTGATTGATTTCGCTCCTTTTTGAAACTTTATTAATGCTCTATATACTCGGAGATATATAGCATTATCCATATATCCATATATATATAGCACATCTATGAATATATAGCATACAATTAAAGTGAGATTTTGGTTTGGCCTAAAATTTAAGTTACATTTTGATATAACCGAAAGCTTAAGTAAGATTTTGATTTTTTAACTATATTTGATGCTATATATTCATAGATATGCTAGATATATATACATAGATGATCTACATCTATAGAAAATCCTATATATAATGCTATACATGCTATATTTAAAGGAACCGGATCTCGAAGGACCACCCTAATATAAATTGAGACCTGATATAACGACCACTCTAATATGCATCTTATGAATACATATATATAATATATATATACATATATCTTATGAATACATAATAATAAAGAAAATTCGAATCTCGAATAACCACCCAAATGTAAGTTGATATCTAAAATAACGACCACCCTAATAAACATTGTATAAACACTCGCACACTCTCGCACACACTTGCACACACTCACACACACACACACATACACATACTCTTTTATATATAGAGATAGAATATAATATGTATACATATAAATATTTAAAGAAATCGAATCTCGAAGGACCACCCTTATATTAATTGAGATTTGAAATAACGACTACTCTAAAATACATCCTATAAATCCTTCACACATAAAAGTGAATATAAAAAAAATCGAATTTCGAATGACCACCGTCATATAAATTCAGATCCGAAATAACGAACACCCTAATGTATATCATAAATTTGAATCTCGAATAATGACCACCCTAATATATATCATAATATACGTAAATATATTATTGAAAGGAATCGAATCTCAAAGGACTACCCTAGTGTATATCGCTAAATATGATTCTCATAGCTGTAGATATACATCCCGTGTATAAGCCTTTCACAAATTTGGCCAATCAGGTGACGAAGAAATGTTGAAGAATTTTCACGATGATAGAATTGTTGACAAATTCACCCGATATCATCATATCTCAGCATTATGTGGACCGATCAACATAAAAGAGGTATCCATGGGAAGCTAACTTTTTTTGAGATCACCATTGTTCGTAGATCTTAAAAAAGTTGTGTTTTTTTAGTAATATTGGATTGAAATCCAAATCGGGTTCGGCGGGAGGCATATTCGCATATATAAGAGTGCGCGGCGATCTCGACTGAAATTCTCTAAGTTTTTTTAATACTTGGCGTCGCGACGCTACCACGTCTCTTGATAAATATGTATGTAAATATTTGAAGACATCGAATCGCGAATCACCACCCAAATGGAAGTTGATACCTGAAATAACGATCACCCTAATATACATCGTATGAATACATATATAAATTGAAAGAAAATTTGAATCTCGATCAATGATTACTCTAATGTGAATTCAGACCCAAAATAATGACCGGTTTAATCTATATCGTATAAATACGTATGTGAATATTTAAAGAAACCGAATCTCAAATGACCACCCTAATATAATTTGAGACCTGAAATAGCAGCCACTCGAATATCCATCTTATAAATACATATATATAAATAATAAACGAAATTCGAATCTCGAATGACCACTCCAATATAAATTGAGACCTGAAATAGAAACCACTCTAGTATACATCTTATAAATACATATATGTAAATAAAAAACAAAATTCGAATCTCGAAGGACCACCCTAATATTAATTGAGACCTGAAATAACGACCACTCTAATATACATCTTATAAATACGTATATATAAATAATAAACAAAATTCAAATCTCAAATGACTACCCTAATGTGTATTTATATGTGTGTTAATAAATATGTATATAAATATTTAAAGCATCGAATCTTGAATGACCACCCAAATGTAAGTTGATACCTGAAATAACGATTACCCTAATATACATCGTATGAATACTCGCACACACTTGCACACAATTGCTCACACACACATAGACTTTTATATAAAAAGAAATGACCACCCTAACATACATCGTATAAATACTCGTACACGCTCGAACACTCTTGTACATACTTGCACACAGTCGCACACACACTCTTTTATCTATAAATATAGATAAAATATAAATAAAATATATATTCGCCGTGCACGACGTCAGCGGCCGAAATGTGATTCTCATAGCTATAGATAAATCAGAAGACATAAAAATCATTTTTCCCATGTTATTCTTATTCCGAAACAGCTTACGCAAATCTTCATTCAGAACTTTTTTATGGAGCGTTAAAAAATTTAGCCTAAAATTTGAGTTACATTTTGGTTTATCCTAAAATTAAAGTCAGATTTTGGTTGAGCCTAAAATTAAAGTTAAACTTTGGCTTAGCCTAAAATTCAAGTTAAATTTTGGTCTAGCCTAAAATTTAGAATAGATTTTAGTTTAGCCTAAAATTTAAGTTAGATTTTGGTTTTACCTAAAATTGAAATTAAATTTCGGTTTAGCCTAAAATTTAAGTTGAATTTTGGTTTAACCTAAAATTAAAGTTAGATTTTGGTTTAGTTTAAAATTTAAGTTGAACTTTGGATTAGCCTTAATCTTAAGTTAGATTTGGGTTTAGCCTAAAATTTAAGTTAAATTTCAGTTTAACCTAAAATATAAGTTGAATTTTCGTTGAGCCTAAAATTTGACTTAAATTTTGGTTTATCCTAAAATTCAAGTTAAATTTAAGTTAAATTTTGGTTTAGCCTAAAATTTAAGTTAAATTTTGGTTTAGCCTAAAATTTAAGTCAGATTTTGGTTTAGCCTAAAATTTAAGTTAAATTTTGGTTTAGCCTAAAATTCAAGTTAAATTTTGGCTCAGCCTAAAATTTCAGTTAGATTTTGGCTCAGCCTAAAGTTGAAGATAAATTTTGGTTCAGCTTCAAGTTAAAGTTCGATTTTGACTTATTAGCTATGTATAATGCTAGATTCATAGATATGCTTTATATAGATAGAAAATGCTATTTGAAGAAATCAATTCTCGAAAGACCACCCTCATATTAATTGAGACCCGAAATAACGATCACCCTAATATACCGGGTGTCCCATTTTAATCTTACAGTTGATTTATTTCGAAAAATATTGCTCCGATCAAAAATTGAGTGGGATGAAACTTTTAGGGTCCGGAGGGGGACGTTTAAAATTTTTTTTGTTTTGGTCCAAAATTTAAAATGGCGGCGTTAAGATGGCTGACATGTTTTTTTTAAATGGAAACATGATTTTTTTTTCACCAAAATTTTTTTCAGATTATATCTAACATCTTTTGTGGGAACATTTTTTTGATACAGCCCATAATAGAGGGTTTCCCATCTTAATCTTACAGCTGAATTATCTTGAAAAATACTGCTCCGATAAAAAATTGAGTCGGATGAAACTTTTAGGGTTCAGAGGGGGACGTTCAAAAAATTTTTTTGTTTTGGTCCAAAATTCAAAATGGCGCTGTTAAGATGGCTGACATGTTTTTTTCTAATGGAAACATGATTTTTTTTTACCAAAAAATTTTTCAGATCAAATCTAACATCTTTTGTGGGAATATTTTTTTTATAGCCCGGATATTTTAGACTAGATCACCATTTTTGTCTATTTTAGCGTTATGCAGCATAATGACGAAGCCGAGGAGGTCTTCTAAATCCCCCTCGTGAGTGTTTTCTGAAATTTTCTTAAAGGTGTTCGAAGATTCCACCATTTCACCATTCCACCATTCCACCATCATGGTTATCCCAGATAATACTAAAATAGTAAAAAATGGTGATCTCTTATGGACTGAATAAAAAAATTGTTTCAACAAAAGTTGTTAGTTTCGACTTAACACATTTTTTGGTGAAAAAAAATCATGTTTTCATTGTTTGAAAAACCTTTCGGTCATCTTAACACCGCCCCTTTAAATTTTGGACCAAAACAAAAATTTTTTTTGAACGTCCCCTTCTGAACCCTAAAAGTTTCATCCCACTCAATTTTTTATCGGAGCAGAATTTTTCAAGATAATTCAGCTGTAAGATTAAAATGGGACACCCTCTATTATGGGCTGTATCAAAAAAATGTTACTACAAAAGATGTTAGATTTAATCTGAAAAAAAATTTGGTGAAAAAAAAAATCATGTTTCCGTTTAAAAAAAACATGTCAGCCATCTTAACGCCACCATCTTAAATTTTGGACCAAAACAAAAAAAAACTTTTAAACGTCCCCCTCTGAACCCTAAAAGTTTCATTCCACTCAATTTTTGATCGGAGCAATATTTTTCGAAATAAATCAACTGTAATATTAAAATGGGACACCCGGTATATCATAGTATACGTAGATAAAGCATTTAACGAAATCGAATCTCAAATGACCACCCTAATATAAATTCAGACTCCAATTAACGACCACCCTAATATACATCGTATAAATACTCGCACACGCTCGCACACTCTCGCACACACTTGCACACAGTCGCACACACACTCTTTTTTCTATAAATATAGATTAAATATAGATAAAACATATATTCGCCGTGCACGACGCTCATAGCTCGCTAGATATATTTTCGCCGTGCATGACGTCAGCGGCCGAAATATTCGCACACACTCATATTTCCCACACTAATGCAAGACCTCTCTGTAAAAGTCGTATTACACTGCTTATACATGGGCTAGTATATCTATAGCGACGTGACCGGCGAAAGGTTGACCAACTTTTCCGATGCTCAATATTCGGATTAATTCGCCCAATATCATGATCTCTAAGTATCGCGTGGGCGGAAAAAAATGACAATGGTATCAAATGAAAGATAAAATTATTTCTAGATCACTAGAGCTCATAATAGATCTTAAAAAGATGGTCGTGTTTTTTAGTAATATCGGATTGAAATTTGACGGGAGGCATATTCGCGTATATAAGAGTGCGCGGCAATCTCGACTGAGACTCTCAGATTCTTTAATACTTGGCGTCGAGTCGCTGCCGCGACTCTTGATAACCAGTATCTGAAAAATGCAATGCATATGCTACTTTTATTTCTTGTATATCGGTAATTGAAAATTGCACAGCAGTATGAAGAAAATCACAAAATACTTCTCAGAAGTAAAAAAAAGGACGCCAAGTATTACATCCCAAAAATTCGAATTCAAAAAAATCCCAAAAATTCAAAAGAAATCATAAAAATTAAAAATCTCAAATTAACAAAAAAAAAATAAAAAAAAAAACAAATCACATAAGCCAAGCCAAAAACTTAGCGTGCGTAAATTATTGAAGACCTAGCCAAACTAAAAAACTTGGCGTGCAGGGTTAAGAAAAATAAGCCCGGGAGGTGCTGTAGGATTTCCACGAGATCAGATAGAAAATTATTATACCTACTCATATAGTGATAACACAGATTATTATCACTTGTATTTTTTACTGTCAAGTACAGTAGACGATCGGATAACTTGACTGCTCGCATATCTTGACTTTCCCTATGACCGTTTCACCCCACTTCAAACCTTTGAACGACCGCGAAACATCTATGAGCATGCGCATTGCCAACATGCGTAGTGCGCATGCGCTTAGACACGTGAGTGGGAGAATGAGGGGAAAGTTAAGTTATGTGAATGTTTCCGGCCCCGTCGAGTCAAGTTATCTGATCGCCCACTGTAGTTTGCTGATGATTACTGACCGAGAATATTTATGACAAGGAAGTAGCTGTTGTGATTTATCAAATTCAGACATACCAAAGGTCAATAAAACCCAGATAGACAGCCATAATTATCACGCCGTGTATACATTTGATAAAGCAAATTTTCCAGTATATTGGCTACATGTTGTGATGCATGTCCATGAGTTCATTTATTATGATGAATTTACAAAACATTTTGATTTCATCATGTCGTTTACAAATGCATCATCCGTTGACTACAAGATGAACTCATAAGCCGGCAAATTTACATTCTGCAATGAATATTTGCAGATGGATATCATATGAAAGCCATTTAATGATTTTTTAAGTGTATTCACTAGGTTAGCATTGAAAGTATACATGCCATGCATGCAATATGATGGCGTTATGCGTGTTTCTCAGTTATACATTCGATGAGCGCAATATGACGGCGATATGCATGTTTCTTAGTGATACATTCGATAAGCGCAATATGACGGCTGCAAAATCACTGTAAAATGACAGCATGTTGTAACAAGCCTCGCATCTTTGCAAGTCCAAATAATTAATTATAAAGTTATTAATAATGTTCACCAATATCTGAGAATTTTTGCAACTCATGGCCGCCATATTGAATTTTTAAAAATTGTTTTTATTTACTTAGAAAAAAAATTATTTTAACTAATTTTTTTTGCATGTTTTAATTTTTTTGTTTTATATTTCAGTTTCATATAAGCAAACAAACTTTTACAAAAGTTGCACTATTTTTCATCATTTTTTTTTTTATCAAATAGAACTCCCATTTTGAATTCTACAAATTTCCCTTTAGATTCGATTGAGATATTCGAATTCGCGAAACTGTAAAAAAAACTAAGAAATTGATTTTCACGAATATCCCATTTTTTGAAATTTCGGATGCCATATTGAATGGTCTATTTTTTTAATTCTTAATTTACTAATTACTTTCATTTTTAACTGTATATATATAATATTCAAATGTGACTCGTTTTCCCTGGTATGTCACCACTGATATATCATATAAGTGAAGAAAATTCATAAGTTCTCGGTAGCGTAATAGGTAGCGTGTTAGGTTGTTAGGTAGGATAGATAGGCAGGTCGCAGTTTCGAATCGCACTAGAAACAGAAGAAATTGAAATATAATGAAATTGGGTGTTTTTTTAATTTTTATTTTCAATGTAATCGGTTCAGAAGCTATGTAATTGAAAAAATATACATAATAGAAAAATTTTCAAGCAATTGAAATTTAAAAAAAAATCGTATGAAAACTACAATAATACCTCACATCCCGACGGTCATATGAGCGCAACCAATTTCACCACGGTATGACGTCAATATGATCTTCGTATGAGCACCACAATTTCGTCACGCCGTGACTGCCATATGTGCCCCGTATGATGCGTTATTGTCAATCATCGTATGATGCAAATATGACTTCCAGGTGAGCACTCATAAGCGACACACAGCTGTGAGTGTTCCTATGCGTCATAGATGTATGCAATATGATGCCAATGTGAGCTACATTTGTCTATCTGGGAAGATTCTCAACTATTCCAGAAATAATGATAATATCATTGTTCGTTCATTTAAATATAAACCTTGGACGGGATTTTTCTCAGTGAACTTTTCTCGTAGTTACTCACTAGTTTACCCTTACCTCTTGGGTATATTCTCATGGTTGCTTACTAGAGCACTTGATCAATTGTTTTCTTTTTCATTTTCTCATCCAATAGACTCCTTCGCTAAACGATAAGGGAGGATGGTCTCGGTTTTTCTTCGCCGAGCGTATTGGTTCTTAACCCTGCACGCCAAGTTTTTTAGTTTGGCTTGGTCTTTAATAATTTACGCACGCTATGTTTTTGGATTGGCTTGTGTGATTTTTTTTTGTTTTTTTCTGTTAATTTCAGATTTTTAATTTTTAGGATTTCTTTTGAATTTTTGGGATTTTTTTGAATTCGAATTTTCGGGATTCAATACTTGGCGTCCTTTTTTTACTTCTAAGAAGTATTTTGTGATTGATTTCACTTCTTTTTGAAAGTTGTTTCAAAGTATCTTTCCTGATTTAATTTATTAACATGAATTTTATATAAATTGGTGTTGAAACCGTCGAAAATGCAGAAGAACAAAAAAATGAAAGTGCAGTGCAGTACAGTTATTTCGGTACATTCTTTGTATATCAAAAAAATTTAAATTGTTTCAATTGATTGATATCTCTTGTAATGTAACTATATTTGATAGGAATGCCTAAAGTTATACACTGAGAAAAAAAATTGTCGAATGAACTATATTTGTAGTCGCATACGTACGAGTAAATATTTATTTGGTATAACTAAATAATTAGTTTCTTGAATAATTCTGCGCTTCAGTTAACGAAAATATGATTCATACAAAAAAAATTGGAGTCGTACAACTAAATATTTAGTCGTGCGTATGCGACTAAAGATTTAGTTCATTCAACCATTTTTGTTCTTAGTGTAGTAGATGCCATTTGTATTAGAGGAAATATTCGCTATAAACACAGTGTGAAATTTAATTATAATCTAATACGCAGATATTCTCAAACAATGCTTTGTAAAACCTTTCCGTAGATTCGCAATTGTCGACAAAAATAAGCAAGAAAAATCAATTCCTATAACTATCACAGCCCTATGATCCAAATTGTTGATGGTACAATATACATGGCGTTAAAAAAAAAATTCCTTCTCCCATATAGGCTCAAAAGTTTTATTAGGTATAAGAAAAGGCGTGTGAAAATATGGGCTCTTACTATTAATGTTAACATCGTACTCATCGCATTTTTCTATTTTCCATAAGAATAACATGGGAAAAATTATTTTTACGTCTTCTGATTTTTATGACTAACAAACAATTCATCATGAGAGAAATCTACAGACAGAATTGGTACAGAATTAGACGCTCCACAAAAAAGATTTTGAGTTAGTTTTGGATAAGTCCACTTGTTCAAAAGTTATTCAATGGCAAAATTTATATGTTCGTAAATTTCGCCGATTTTTGGTTATTACACCGGAACTATTAGTTGTATCGACAAAATGTGCATAAACTTTCGTGTGAAACATAAATCGAGCTTTCCAGTCATTGTAACCAATAGTTCTCACTATAGGAATAAAAAAAATGGAACGCTTTGAGAAAATTGTGCAGCAGAAGTTTGCTTAAAAATTTCATTTTTATATTAAGGCAATGACATTTATTGTAGTGTAACAGAAAATTATTATTCGATTTTATTTTTGAATGGAATTAAAAAAAAATGTATAAGCTAAATTCTACTGCACAACTTTCTAAAGGCGTTCTATTTTTTATTATTATTATAGTAAGAACTATTCTTAAACATTTCTCGAAAGTTTAATTTGTATTTTACATGAAATTTTATTCACATTTTGTCGATAAAACTAATAGTTCCGTTATAAAATCGGCCAAATCTTCGAAAAATTGAACTTTGACATTGAATAACTTTCAAACGAGTGGACTTATCAAAAAGTAACTCAAAACCTTTTTTGTTGAGCGTTCAATTCTGTACAAAGATATGTCTGTAGATTTCTCTTATGATGAATCGCTTGTTAGTTATAAAAATCAGATGACGTAAAAATAATTTTTCCCATGTTATTCTTATTCCGAAACGGCTCACGCAAATCTTCATTCAGATTTTTTTTATAGAGCGTTAACAAATATAGCTTCAAATTAAAGTAAGATTGTGGTTTAGCTTAAAGTTTAAGTTAGATTTCGGTTTAGCCTAAAATTTGAGTTCAATTTTGGTTTAGCCTGAAATTTAAGTTAAATTTTGGTTTAGCCTAAAATTCAAGTTAGATTTTGGCTTAGCCTAAAATTTAAGTTGGATTTTGGCTTAGTCTAAAATTTGAGTTAAATTTGAGTTTAGCCTAAAATTCAAGTTAAATTTTGGTTCAGCCTAAAATTTGAGTTGAATTTTGGTTCAGCCTTAAATTTAAGTTTAATTTTGGTTTAGCCTGAAATTTAAGTTAGATTTTGGTTTAGCCTAAAATTTAAGTTAGTTTTTGCTTTAGCCTAAAATTCAAGTTAAATTTAGGTTTAGCCTAAGATTTAAGTCAAATTTTGGTTTAGTCTAAAATTTAATTTAAATTTTGGTTTAGCCTAAAATCTAAGTTAGATTTTGGCCTAGCCTAGAATTTAAGTTAGATTTTGGCTTAGCTTAAAATTCAAGTTAAATTTGGGTTTAGCCTAAAATTCAAGTTAAATTTTGGTTTAGCCTAAAATTTAAGTTTGATTTTAGTTTAGCCTCAAATTGAGGTTAAATTTTGGTTTAGCTTCAAATTCAAGTTAGATTTTGTCTAGCTGTATATAATGCTATATATTCATAGATATGCTTTGTATAGATAGAAAATGCTATTTAAAGAAATCAATTCTCGAAAGATCACCCCAATATTATTTGAGACCTGACATAACGACCACCCTAATATATATATCATAATATACGTACATAAAAATATTGGAAGAAATCTAATCTCGATGGACCACCCTAATATTAGATGAGACCCGAAATAACGACCACCCTAATATATATCATAATATACGTAGATAAAGCATTTAAAGAAATCGAATCTCAAATGACTATTCCAATATAAGTTGAGACCTGGAATAGCGGCCACTCTAATATATATCGTATAAATACATGTATAAATAAAAGAACATGTACTATATGAAAAATATACGTAGATAAAGCATTTGAAGAAATCGAATCTCGAATGACTATTCAAATATAAGTTGAGACCTGAAATAGCGGCCACCCTATATATATAGTATAAATACATGTAAAAATAAAACAACATTTAAATACACTAGCTCACGCGCGCGCGACAAGCTTCCAGGATACTCGTGCAAAAAAATACAACGAGAGCAAAATACATAATGATTAGCCGAGAGGAATTCTGACCCCTATGTGTATATGAATGCATATAACACATAATATAATATTATAGAGAGAAATTTCCACATTAATTTTATGGTTTTTGCTTCAGTAATAACTCGCTATAGATCGCGTTAACCACCCTTTTGATTTCGTTAGTGGTCAATACCATCTAGCGAGTTTGATAAAAAACGTAAACATAATTTTATTCCTCATATGTATTTGTATACACAATAATGATGGTGCATGATGACATTTGCGTTCAGATGGGGGGGGGGGGGGAGGGGCAGCCAAAATTTACTACTAGAATGGATATCCCCGCTGCAGAGTTTCTGTTGGTTTTTTTTTAGGGTTGATAAAAAACGTAAGCATAATTTGATTTGTCATATGTATTTGTATACACAATGATACTGGTAAATGACGACATTTGCGTTCAGATGGGCGAAGTTGAAATTTGCTACCAGAATGGATATCCCCGCTGCAGAGTTACTTTAGTTTTGGTGCTGTTTAAAACCTTACATTCAGAGTTTCGATACAGATATGGAAAAATTCACCGAAATCGTACGCGATAAATGTATTATTTATAAAAATTATTCCGCAATCCGTGGGGAATAATGTCCATCATATAGCTGATTATAATTTTCAAACGTCACAGTTGTCGAAAATATTTCGTGTCGTTTGACCGCGTATTGTTTGCTGGTTGTGTTAATTTCGTATTGGGTTATTTATCGTTGTGTTATTTCGTAATCATGGTAATTTGTCATTGGGGATATTTCGTCATGTGTTTTTTTGTCCTGTTATTTTCTTCGGGTTATTTTGACATGCTACATGGGAAGGCTCCAATAATAAATTTCTCCTCACCATCATCGATATATTCTCCGAATTGGCATGGGTCAAACCATTGAAGAGCAAGAGTAGAGAAGATGTCACCGCTGCAATGGAATCAACACTTGCCAAAGGACGTAGACCAAAAAATCTACACCTCAATCGTGGAAAAGAATTTTATGATTCCAAATTCAAGATGCTTATGAAAAAGTTCAATATTCATATGTATTCTACGCATAGTAATTTGAAAGCAACAATTTGTGAACGATTTAACCCTACGCTTGAGAATAAAATTTAGATTCAATTCAGTCTTCGCCAAAATTGGAAATGGTTTGATGTTCTTAATATCTTAATTATCAAGTATAATGACACTGTCTATCATACTATTAAAATTAAGCTGAAAAATGTTGATGCTGTGAATGATGTATAAATACTGATTAATATTTATAATAGAACTGAGGTGGGAAAACCAGCGAAATTCAAAATTGGCGATAAAGTGCGCATTTGTAAATTTAAATATATATTTGAAAAAAGTTACACACCAAACTGGACAACGGAGATATTTACAATAAGTCGAGTGAGAAAAATTAACTCCATAACATATAATATAAAATATCATGAAAATGAGCCCATTGCGGGTGGTTTCTATGAACAAGAGCTGCATAGTGTTCAATACCCTGATATATATCTCATTAAAAATATGTATCAAAGAATCGTGGCAGTCAGCTAAATGTGACATGGTTGAGCTTGGATAATGCACACAATGGTTAGATAAGCAAAAATAATTTGTAACTATTGATGAAATAAAATGTGAAGAGGGCTCGCTGATTCTTTTTTCTGACCTCCATGCTCTCAACGAACGTTCGATGATCAAGCCGAGCAGGCCAACACCGTCTCTCTCTCTCTCTCTCTCTCTCTCTCTCTCTCTCTCTCTCTCTCTCTCTCTCTCTCTCTCTCACTCTTTCGCCTTCTCTCTCTTTCTTGCACTCTAATGCAGTGTTCAATAAATTATGAAAAAATTTCCTCTCTTACGTGCATAAATTTGCAAGCACAATCGTTGAAACTTATGATTAAAGACTATATGAGCAACGTACCGGAGTTCAAGAAATACCAAATATTTGCTTCGAAAGTCGGTGATTCATTGAGCAACAATACGTCAAGCTGGATTCAAATTTGACTCAACAAGCTGCCGCGAAATGTTGTCACCGGACAAATTTTCGGTGAGAAAATTCACTGGTCTGGCATAGTCACTTCTATGCTCATTGAAATATTGCATACGATATTGCCGAATAAGAATGAGAATTCTGAATACTACAAACTCGCTGGCGTTGGTTTGATGTTTTCTAAACCCAAGGGCATGGATTGGGCCAAGTGCAGGATCAAAAATTGTTCGAAGATTTTGAAAGTCGAATGAACGAGTATTGTAAGTTTTTCAGATATATCAAAATCATCCATGCATTATTACGCTAAGAGCCCAAATTTGAATATAAGACCTACCTCCCGTTTTCTTTTATCTTTTTATGAGCAACTCAAAAAAAAAACAAGCCCTTGTCGGAAGTTTTACTAATTATCACGTCCATCAGCTTCAGCTTTATTCATGAGAGTGTTGTATATTGAAAAAATTAGGTCACAAAATAGATAAACCAATTTCGTTTCGACCATGAAATAAAATTTTTCGACAATATGCGTCGGTGTCCGACTCATGAAATACAGAAAAAGTACTGTCACTGTAATCTTAAATTTCCAGCAATACGTTAGAACTTTATTCTATCAAAATCTATCATAATCATAGTGTTAAAAAAGTGAGAGAGAAAATGTGGATTATAAGGATGGGCCATCATTGTAAGGTTAGGCCACCATTGATGTCCACTCGAACCACTTGACAGTTGCGAGCACGCTGAAAATTTAACATCTCTCTCTCCTCTCTCTTTCTCTCTCTCTCACACACACACACACACACACACCACGGTGCATTGAGGTTTGCAGTACAGCTAGGGTGCACTCTCTACAAAGCGTATCCCTCCCGCTTTATGGTATAGCGAGAGAAATAAATAAGAAGTATACACATATACACGCACACACACACCCACACACATTGTTTCTATTTTTTCAAAAGTTGTCGGTTGTCATATATATATTTATGTTTTTTTTGTTTTTTTTAACTCCAATGCATAAAAATAATTATCGGAACATATTTTTTTTTGTACTGTTTACATTATTGTTTTTTTCCCTGTTCGACATTCAGCACAAATACATATAAATATTATTAAAAAATTATGATACATATTTTTGATCTCTTTCTCTCTATTAATCTTTCGACCATCATCATCATCACCATCATAATCATCATCATCATCATAATAATCACTATCATCACTATGCGCATCCATTTTTACGATGTTTTAATTTTTTTTGTTCACATTATTCAGTCATTCATTCACATCGTTATAATAGCATAACCCCATGTTAGTGGATCAGTAGAACTCTAGAGCAAAATTCTTTTATTATCATTCCAGCTTAGAGCTAACTTGGTCTGGACACTATGTTTTCGATTGACGATGAACTGCTGCGTTTTCAATTACATTTTCGTGGTGTGTAAGGGTGACGTCACGAAAATCACGCCACAGATCACGTGATACCGATTTGGCCGTTACGGGACGCTTCGCGAATTTTCGACGATGATAACGGCGTTTTCCACGCCTCTGGCCCACGCCCGAGTTCCAACTACTTCCTCGATTAACGTTTTTTTATTCAGCTTCCGGTCTCTCCGACCCTGCTTCCCGTCAAATATCGACTTTTCAGATCCCTCTGCACTCGACCCTGAGCACTCTCTCGAGGCACGATCCTTCGAGAACGCTAAATAACGTACTCGCCAATTACTAAAATGCGGTCTGATCGGAAATCATACACGAACTCCACGAGACCGTTGCACTCGCTTCGTTATGATATCACGATACAGCACACGCGCTCAACGGTTTTTGTAATCCCGGATACCGTTTTCAGCCCCTCGACGCCACGAGTCTCGCGATACCTCCCAGAGTCCAGATTATAAATTTTTCTTTCCTTTTTACGGGCTTGTGATATTAAATCCCTCTTCTGATGTTGTAAGGGATAATATTAAAATGTCGTTTATTAAATCAAGAAACACAGGATGTACATTTATAATTGCCGAATTTACACGAATTTATTATCCCACGAAAACACGTCAATCTACTCTGGGCTCCCGCGTCGAACTCCCGATTCTCGCTCTTAATCCTAATCGCTCCCCTCTATTCCATATATATTATCCTCTAAATCGAACTTATAGAATATTCCGCATTTCCATTATTATCATTATCCCCGCTTCATATTCGATTCTCGGCGCTCACAGGTGGGACAGATACTCTCTATAATCGTTAAATGTTATCGATCTTAAAGTTGATGCTCGAACGTTTTTGGCTTTTTTCTTTTCGATTTCGTCACCTTGGACTCTTAAAGTGTATAGTTTGGCTCTCAAACCCACATATTCCGCCAGTATCTTTCCGTTATTCTTATCCTTCATGAGTCTCAACATATTTTTTTTATTAGCTTATTGTATGTCATAGCGAATGTTAGGTGCATAATCAGACGTATCAAATCGAGGCAAATCGTCCTCAACGCAGCTTTATATATCGGGGGGGTCGGGGGGAGGGGGGGGTGCTAATGTGATACTCAGATTCCCGTATCGGTGTAAAGTTATTTTACTATATCAGAATTTTTTCTTTTCAGGGTAATTATAACGAAAGTCGTAAAAAGGGGTGATTTTTGATATGTCGAGAGATGCAAACTTTACATATGTCAGTTTCATAAATTTCACTTCAGCTCGTGTAGCTGTGAAATATCACCTTTGCGATTAAAGCCCTTGTACCAAAAAGCTCCACCCCATTTCCTCACAAGCTTA
Organism: Alloplasta piceator; assembly: GCA_946863875.1. Classification (NCBI taxonomy): domain Eukaryota; kingdom Metazoa; phylum Arthropoda; class Insecta; order Hymenoptera; family Ichneumonidae; genus Alloplasta; species Alloplasta piceator. The sequence goes on from OX333074.1 coordinate 29,232,494, forward strand.
ACATCTCGATGTTGCCTAACGTTTTTCATTATCTTTCCGAAAACTGCATTATTTATGAGTTCAAAAAAGTTTTCCTCGAATTCATAATTTCATTTTTTACGCGGATTAGTGTCAATATCTATATACTTTTCCAGCTATGCTTTTTGTCTGAATTTTATACACGGTATCATGTGAAGTCAGACCCTCTCTGAAATTATTTGTACACCAAGCGGTAGAGCAGTAGAATACCCGCTCTCGATGTTATATCATCGGAAAAACCCATATCTAAATAATAGTTTAGTTTTATAATACTGACGATGATGAGACTCAAGACTATATTTTCCGGGAGTAATAAAAATATTTTCCCGATCGAGAACCCCCCTGATACTGATGTCTTATATTTTATAATCTGCCGATTATATTCGAGAATTCATAAAAAGTTTTATTATGATACAAAATAGAGTTACCATGAAGTACAATAAAACTTGAAATTATTTTGGGTGTTTTCATTCCGTTTTCAAAGAAAAGTAGAAAGCAAATATTTTTCGATCGAGAGCCCTTTATGAATATTGATGATTCTGTTAATCTGTAGATGATATGCAAATGCTGCGAGAAGGATTGACACGGAGATGCTGTATAAAGTATCGGGATCCAAAGTAGGATTCATCTGGTAGCGAAATCTAAGGACTGACTCAGTAGGAAGCGCAAATCCCTGTCGATCATGCGAAACATCGAAATTGTTAGAATAAATTCGAGATTATTCTGAAAATTGTTGAGATTGTCCACGTAACAATAATATAGATATGGAGTCCGGAGTTTAGATGCAGAACGTGGTTATTTTTTAGGTTAGGGTCGGAAGTTGCTTTTACACGTTTACCGCATTTGTGTCCGGGAGTAAGTAGCATAATCTGTAATGAGCTGAGAATAATCGACAACAAATCTCTCTCTATACCACGCTGTCACATGCGAGTCGCGAGCGAGGTATTTACTTACGTCGAGGTATTTACTTACGTCAGAATTAAGTCATACCTCTTCTAAGGTTTCCAACATCATGAAAAATTCAGATCTTTCATCGTCACAATAACTTTGATTTTTGTTTAAATTTTATATTTATCTGGAGTTGTCGATATGAGAATTACTTACTTTGCTCATATTCTGTGGATGTAACATAAATTTTATGCAAAGCTATAAGCAGTTATTTAAAAAACTTGAAAAAGAAATCGAATAAGTGGGCTGGCTCCTTCATGATATATATTTTTCACGGATTTCCATGTAATCTACGGATTGTGCGGAACAAAAATTGTTAGTTAAAATGTTGTTATTCATTCGGATGTTTCAACGTTACGAGAATTTTGATTTTCCTATCTGTAAGCCCATGGTTCTTGGAAATTGTTATTGTTATTATAATTACATAAAAATGTATTCATATTTAAGAAAAGTAACCATCCTCAAAATTATGACAATTCACATTTTCGAGAAATTTTAGTATTTGTTTCTGACCATAGACCTAAAGATATAAATATAATTGATTTTTCTCGTAATGTGCCGACGACATTAAAATTTCGTGAAAATAAGCTAAGACATCCAAGATTTCTCTGAATAATACAATATATATATGGGGCATTCCACGCCAAATCGACCACTTTAAAACCTGACCCCTTTCGATTTGGCTGAAACTTTTTTATTTTTTTCTACCCTATGAAAAAGATTTTTCAGAATTTTTTCAGATTTTTTTACGAAACCGATAAAAAGTTATGAACATTTCAAAAAAAATGGCCTTTTATTTTTCAAATGTCCATAACTTCTTCAAAAATTGACGAATCGGGATGTTTTTTTTTCAAAATTTTCGTTTTTAAATGTACTTTTCAGAAAAATATTTTAAAAAATGATTCAGAGCTATCTTCATTGTTTTTTTTTCTACTTTTCGGAAAAAAAACGAAAATTTCTCGATGATTACCATTTTTAATTTTTAATTTTTTTTTTTTATTAGAAACCTTGATATTTTCTGTAAGTTCTCTAAAATTTTCAGAGTGGGGAAATTTTTTCTTCTATTTTTTTTTCAATTAAAAAAAAAAAAAAATTTTTTCACTCAGCCTATTTCTTATAATACTACTCTAGGGATTTATAATTATGTAGAGAGAACGTCAAATTTAAAAAAAAAATAGATGACATTCAAATCTCATGAATTAAAAAAAAATGGCTATTGATTTTTCAAATGTCCATAACTTCTTCAAAAATTGCCTTATCGGGATGTTTTTTTTTTTCAAAATTTTCGTTTTTAAATGTACTTTTCAGAAAAATATTTAAAAAAATGATTCAGAGCTATCTTCGTTGTTTTTTTTCTAATTTTCGGAAAAAAACGAAAATTTCTCGATGATTACCATTTCCAATTTTTAATTTCTTTTTTTTATTAGAAACCGTGATATTTTCTGTAAGATGTCTGAAATTTTCAGAGTGGGGAGATTTTCTCTTCTATTTTTTTTTTTTCAATTTGAAAAAAAAAATAGAAGAGAAAACAATGAAAACAATTTGAAAAAAAAAATAGAAGAGAAAATCTCCCCACTCTGAAAATTTCAGACATCTTACAGAAAATATCACGGTTTCTAATGAAAAAAAAGAAATTAAAAATTAGAAATGGTAATCATCGAGAAATTTTCGTTTTTTTCCGAAAATTAGAAAAAAAACAACGAAGATAGCTCTGAATCATTTTTTTAAATATTTTTCTGAAAAGTACATTTAAAAACGAAAATTTTGAAAAAAAAAACATCCCGATAAGGCAATTTTTGAAGAAGTTATGGACATTTGAAAAATCAATAGCCATTTTTTTTTAATTCATGAGATTTGAATGTCATTTATTTTTTTTTTTAACTTTGACGTTCTCTCTACATAATTATAAATCCCTAGAGTAGTATTATAAGAAGAGGCTGAGTGAAAAAAAATTTTTTTTTTAAATTGAAAAAAAAATAGAAGAAAAAATTTCCCCACTCTGAAAATTTCAGAGAACTTACAGAAAATATCAAGGTTTCTAATAAAAAAAAAAAAATTAAAAATTAAAAATGGTAATCATCGAGAAATTTTCGTTTTTTTCCGAAAAGTAGAAAAAAAACAATGAAGATAGCTCTGAATCATTTTTTTAAATATTTTTCTGAAAAGTACATTTAAAAACGAAAATTTGGAAAAAAAAATCATCCCGATTCGTCAATTTTTGAAGAAGTTATGGACATTTGAAAAATAAAAGGCCATTTTTTTTGAAATATTCATAACTTTTTATCGGTTTCGTAAAAAAATCTGAAAAAATTCTGAAAAATCTTTTTCATAGGGTAGAAAAAAATAAAAAAGTTTCAGCCAAATCGAAAGGGGTCAGGTTTTAAAGTGGTCGATTTGGCGTGGAATGCCCCATATATATATTTTTTTCTGAACGAGGGCCCTTGGAAGTGATGATTACTTATGCTTTCTCATCCTCTGCGGCTCGCATAGGAGTCTAACGTGAAGTTATAAAAATCATTTTAAAAAACTTGGAAAGACAGTAAAAAAAAAATTGTATTGTTCATGATTTAAATTTCAAAGTAAACTTTTATATTATTCGCAGAAGATAAGAAAAAAATTACATTAATATGCTTAGACCTTTGGTGAAAAAAAATAATGCATTTTCTGACAATCCAATTGCTTCATGAAAAAGTTTTCCTAATTTTTATATCAACCATAGAATTTATATATACCACTAATATTAGTGGACCCGCGGGCAGAACACGATAGAAATTTTTGCTGAAATAATTTAATCATCATAGCTTTGAAATATCTAGATATCAATCTATCATGATAAAACTTTTTTCCATTTGAATGCCATCTGGGGATATTGATAACAAAAAATAGGATATTGATAACAAAACATCTATGAGGATGCGTATTGCCAGTGGGTGTACACTCTCGCCTCATTTTGAAGCTACAATCTCAGTTACCGTCTATCAATGTAGTTAGCGCTGCTGTCGCGAGAGAGATAGATGATCGCCCCTTCCACGGTTAGCACACGCGCACAACACCGATTCAGTCGAGAAGCATGCGAGGGGAAACGAGCCAAAGCAAAATGGCGCCGGCGGGTCAACGCCGGCTATATCGCTCTCGGGTCTCCGTGTGTTTCCGTGCATTTCGGGTACATCTTGGTGCAAGTGAGACAGCTATACTCGCTCTCTCGCTTCCATCCACTCACACCTGGGTCATTTGATAAATCGTAGTAGCATCACTGCATATAATCGTTGCAATAATCATAACTTTTCTCATAGTTACTCACTAGCTTACTCGGCCGTTACCTCTTGTGTTTTTTCTCATGGTTGCTTACTAGTGCACTTAATGAATTGTTTTCTTTTTTATTTTCTCGTTCATTCACTCCTTCGTTAAACGGTAAGGGCGACTGGACTCCGTTTTCCCTCGCCGAGCGTATTGGTTCTTAACCCTGCACGCCAAGTTTTCTAGTTTGGCTTGGTTTTTAATAATTTACGTACGCCAAATTTTTGGCTTGGCTTGTGTGATTTGTGTTTTTTTTTTTAATTTCAGATTTCAAATTTTTAGGATTTCCTCTAAATTTTGAATTTTTGGGATTTTTTTTTACATTCGAATTTTTGGGATTTTTTTTAAATTCGAATTTTTGGGATTTAATACTTGGCGTCCTTTTTTTTACTTCTCAGAAGTATTTTGTGATTGATTTCACTTCTTTTTGAAAGTTCTTTCGAAGTATCTTTCCTGATTCAATTTATTTACATGAATTTTATATAAATTGGTGTTGAAATCGTCCAATATACGGAAGAACAAAAAATGAAAATCCATGGCTTGTTGTGTATACACTAGGGTGGTCCTTATTTAGGCTATGTTGTTTTTTCTTTTGACGATAGTGCTCAATCGGTTTTAAATAAATAAATAGAAACCCATTCCCAATTTCAGCTCGATATCTCAATTTTAACCGGGCCCCCACGGCAGTCAAAGTTTTAAAGGGGAAATACGTGTATTTTATACGGTCAATGATTTTAACATCTTTTCAACTTAGTTAATATTGATTTAAAAATTTGAAACTTGGCAAATATATTGCTCATAGTATAAGGTATATTTGTAGTATTCTATCAGATTTTTCATCTTCGAGTTTCGACATACCCTCCCGCTAAAAAGTTTGGACACATTTGTCGAATTTCATACCACACTAAAAGTTTGATTGCGAAGTCAATAATGAAGATAGCTACATTTTCCAAGCGACGTTTGAAAGAGGACATATTAACGTTCATTTTGTTTTTTTTTTTGAAATTTCTCTACGATTTTTTTTGAGCCCGGTACGCACTTTTGAACATGGCAAATGGCCATGTTCAAAAGTGCGTACCGGGCCAATGATCATGTTCAAAAGTGCGTACCAGGTTCAAAAAAAATCATAGAGAAATTTCTAAAAAAGCAAAATGAAGGTTAATATGTCCTCTTTCAAACGCCGCTCGGAAAATATAGCTATCTTCATTATTGACTCCGCAATCAAACTTTTAGTGTGGTGCGAAATTCGACAAATGTGTCCAAAGTTTTTAGTGGGAGGGTATGTAGAAAATCGAGGATGAAAAATCTGAAAAAATACTAAAAAAATACCTTATACTATGAGCAATATATGTGCCATGTTTTAAATTTTTTAATCAATATTAACTAAGTTGAAAAAATGTAAAAATCATTGACCGTATAAAATACACGTATTTCCCCTTTAAAACTTCGACTGCCGTGGGGGCCCGGTTAAAATTGAGATATCGAGCTGAAATTGGGAATGGGTTTCGAAGTTTCGGAAAGAGGCCTTGGTTGAAAGAGGCCTCTATGATTTTTTTCAATTTTTTTTGTCGATCCGTTTTCAAAATATAAATTGAATATGGAAATAAAATATGGAAAATGAAAAATCGGAAAAAAATAGATCCCATCGTTATCCCATTACCTACTCAGGCATAAAAGTTGTGAAATAAGTGACAGTTTTTTACAAACATTTTTTAAGAAAATCAATCCGTACGTGTTTTTTGTAAATCGACAATTTAAATTTAAAACTTAAAAACCTTATGAAAATACAGTTTGAAATTTTTTTTTTAATATTTTTTATAAAAAGTACGTTCAAAAACAAAAATTAAAAAAATAACGTCCTATTTGGCCCATTTTTCGCGAAGTTATGAACGTTTACAAAAAAAAACATATTTTTTGAAAAATCTCTATCTTGAAAACGAATCGACGAAAAAAATTGAAAAAAATCATAGAGGTCTCTTTCAACCGATACTAAAACATAAAAAACTTTGAAAAAAATCGGAAATACAAAAGCTAAATGGTGCTAAATTTAAATTCGAAAAAAAAATAGATCCCATCGTTTGCCCATTATCGCCTTAGGCTTAAAAGTTGTGGAATGGATGACAGTTTTTTACAAATTTTTTTGAAGAAAATCGATCAGTACGTGTTTTTTGTAAGTCAAGAATTTATTTTTAAATCTTGAAAATCTCATCGAAATACGATTTGAAATTTTTTTTCGGTATTTCTTATCAAAAGTAGGTTTGAAAACAAAAATTTTGAAAAAAACGTCCCATTTGGCTCATTTTTCGCAAAGTTATGGGCGTTTGAAAAAAAAAGTAGCCTAATTTTTGAAAAATCGATATCTTGAAAACGGCTTGACAAAAAAAAAAGGAAAAAAATCAAGAATACCTCTTTCAACCAATACTAAAACATAAAAAATTTTGAAAAAAATCGAAGATGCAAAAGCTAAATGGTGTCCAGTTTGGTGTGGAACGCCCCATATACCTGTATATACTTGTTTATACCTGTATATACCTGTATCCCAAAAATTGGAATTTGAAAAAAAAACCCAAAAATTCAAAATTTAGAGGAAATCCTAAAAATTTGAAATCTGAAATTCAAAAAAAAAATACACAAATCACACAAGCCAAGCAAGAAAAATAAGCCCGGGAGGTGCCGTAGGATTTCCACGAGATGAGGTAGAAAATTATTACACCTACTCATATAGTGTTAACACAGATTATTATCACTTGTATATTTTACTGTCAAGTACAGTAGACGATCAGATAACTTGAACGCTCGCATAACTTAACTCATTACCATGGGAACACATTTGCATATCGTGACTCCCCCTATGACCGTTTCTCCTCAATTCGAACCTTCGACCGACCGCGAAACATCTATGAGCATGCGTATTGCCAACATGCGCAGTGCGCATGCGCTTAGACACGTGAGTGGGAGAATGAGGGGAAAGTTAAGTTATGCGAACGTTTCCGGTCCCGTCGCGTTTTTTGAATTTAGCCGTAATTAAAGCATCGCTCTTTATGTGGTCGATTAGAATCTTAAATATTCTAATACACTCGCGCAATCGTCACGTGCATCCACGATAATCATCACAAATCCAGGCCTGGTCGCATTTCTGCGGACGTCACGGATGTCATCGACGTTCAATAGTTAAGATGAGTATTCGATACTTAAAAGATTGGCCGTCAAGAGAGAAAAATAAAAAATAAATTGTTCTAGAAATATAATAACGTTACATATATTACACCAAGAAAATTTATGACAAAGAAGTAGCAACGATATTTATGATTATTGCAACCATTATGTGCAGTGATGCTACTATGATTTATCAAACTCGGACATAACAAAAGGTCAATAAAAGATTATTAACTATTCCAAAAATAATGATCATATAATTATCCGTTCGGTAAAATATAAACCTTGTACAAGATTTTTCTCGGTGAACTTTTCTCATAGTTATTCACTAGCTTACTCGGCCGTTACCTCTTGTGTTTTTTCTCATGGTTGCTTACTAGTGCACTTGATGAATTATTTTCTTTTTTATTTTCTCGTTCATTCATCCCTTCGTTAAGCGGTAAGGGCGACTGGACTCCGTTTTCCTTCGCCGAGCGTATTGGTTCTTAACCCTGCATGCCAAGTTTTCTAGTTTGGCTTGGTCTTTAATAATTTACGTACGCCAAATGTTTGGCTTGGCTTGCGTGATTTGTGTTTTTTTTCCGATTTCAGATTTCAAATTTTTAGGATTTCCTATAAATTTTGAATTTTTGGGATTTTGTTTAAATTCGATTTTTTCGGATTTTTTTTTTAATTCGAATTTTTAGGATTTAATACTTGGCGTCCTTTTTTTACTTCTCAGAAGTATGTTGTAATTGATTTCACTTCTTTTTGAAAGTTCTTTCGAAGTATCTTTCCTGATTCAATTTATTTACATGAATTTTATATAAATTGGTGTTGAAATCGTCCAATATACAGAAGAACAAAAAATGAAAATGCATGGCTTGTTGTGTATACACCCATTATACACCCGTGTGCATGAAACTCATTTATAAAATCTATTGGTCAGAACTAGAACAAACTCCACAGAAATTTAGATTTTTTGTCGTAAAAATTTAATATGATTTTTCAGATTTTTAAAAAATAAGATTTTTCAGTTATTCTTTATTTCGAGAAAACGTTGTTTTACGATTGTGGCGTCATAAATGCGACAAATGAGGTTAATTTTTGGTAATTTTTAAGGGTTTTGAATATAGTTTCGATTTCTCGAAGTGAAATTGTCGATTTCCAAAATCCGGTGGATTTAGACACAAAAGCAAAAAAGTTGTTTTTCGAGTCGTTAAAAGCACCCAATTTTCAAAAAATCATAACTCGTACTGTAACAATTTTACTTTTCATTGTTCAATTTAGGTATTAGCAATTTTTATAAAAATTCAATACACGTTTTATTCATTCTCAAATGCTTTATAATTTTATTTCTTGTCGACACCAAAATTACATAGGTTATTAAACTTCGTCCCCTCTCGGTTTCTATCGTGGAATTTGTCGCTTTGCCGTAACCACGCAGTAATGAATATTATAATAATGACTCAGCTTTGGTATTTGCTTTGGAGTTGGATAGCTGAATACGCAGATCCCGATGAACGATTGGACCAGGCCTGGATTTCCGTATTATGCCTTTCGTTCCTTATACGGCGAAATGAATCGATGCGTGGTTGATTCGCTCGATTACAAAATTGTGTTCCGTTTTTACAATTACAGAGTGAATAAATACAATATAACGGATTGACTAGAGACCGAGTGGAAAGGGGACTCTGTCTTAACGAAGACGATTGTCGACTGACTAATCTCGCTATCGAGAGATATATTTCGGGCGATATCATAACGACGATTAAGAATAATAATAATCATAATAATATCTTGAACCGGTTTCTGAGCGTCGCGCGACGCTCTCGTCAACCAAAATTCGCTTATATCCATTTTGGTCATTACAGTACAAATAATTTTATTTTGGTCTAGCGATTTAACAACAATGTTTTCTTATGGTAGAGAAAACAGAAAAATATCGAAAGTATGATTGGAGACATCGATTTTTTTGACCTCCTTTTTTCACGTCAAATATCATCTATATCACTAATAAACGGAAACAGATCATTCAAAAAATTCTGGATTTTTTACATGAGGTCCCCAGATATGTACTCTTTCAAACCTATATTTACTGAACATTAATAAATGGTTCATATATTCGAAAGAAAAATTTGAAAATCAACATGTTCACTATTTTTCAATTTATTATATCATTAAATACTGATTTTTGTCTTCTAAAATGTTTTTGTATTTCTTCCATCTTTTTTCTTGAAAGAATAATTATCACTATTGCTTACAATGCGAAAATTTATCAAAGATCAATTTTTTTAAATATGAAAATTTCCAAAATGAATATTTATTTTTAGCCATTCTCGCATTGTGTGCAATACTGATACCGAGTTTTACAAGAAAAAATATGGTAGAAATACAAAAACGTGTTGGAAGAAAAAAATCAATCTGTAATGATATAATTAATTGAAAAATAGTGATAATATTGATTTTCAGAGATTTTTTTTCGAATATATGAACCATTTGTTAATGTTCAGTAAATATCGGGTTGAAAGAGTACATATCTGGGCACCTTATATTAAAAAAAATCAGAATTTTTAGAATAATCTGTTTTCGTTTATCAGTGATATAGTAAATTGAACGCTGAAAATGGCCCCTTTAAACGTCCCGCGCGCCCTCTAAAAAAATTCAAACAATCGAACCGTTGCACAGAGACCTTGTTTTCAACGATATTTTTGATTTTTTAGGGCAGCCAACAGTTTTTGATTTTTTCGATTCATCCTAATATATATATATGTCGTTAAAAATTAATTTTTTTGCAACGCCCCTTAAAAAGCTTCCGTTTAATGAAAAAACGCGAGGTGCTTTTTTTTAAATTAAAAATACCGCGTGTAATTTTTTCGGTAATTATTTTTTTTCCTACAGGATAACGTTTTGGCACAATTATGAAAACAACTTTTTTTATTGTGTTTTTCTATCCCATCTAATGTCTCCAAATTTCAAATTGATCGGAGAGGTACTTCATATTATAAGAAGTAAAAAAAAATTACGTTCAAAAATAGGTTATTTTTTTTTTAATATGAAGTACCTCTTCGATGAATTTGAAATTTAGGGACATTATATGAAATAGTAAAACAGAGAAAGAAAATTATTTTCATAATTGTGTCAGAACGTTATCCTGGAGAAAAAAAAATAATTTCTGAAAAAATGAACAGTTTTCATTAGTTATTATGAGTATTATGAGCTGTTATTTCTTCTGTAAATAGCCTTTTTATACCTTTGTAACATGTCCGAATTACATTCAAATCAGTGTAGCCGTTTGTAAAAAAAATTGTTCTTCGATGAAAAACAACTTAGATCGTTTTGCGGCACGTGTTATTTTTAACTTAAAAAAAAGTACCTCGCGTTTTTTTATTAAGCGGAAGCTTTTAGGGGGCGTCCCAAAAAATTTAATTTTTAACGATCTGTCTAATACTTATTTACGAATATAACACTTGAGTTAGATTTTGGTTTAGCCTAAAATTAAAGTCAGATTGTTATAAAGCGTCAAATTAAAGTTGGATTTCGGTTTAAGCTAAAATTAAAGTTAGATTTTCGTTCAGCTTAAAATTTGAGTTCGACTTTGATTTAGCCTAAAATTTAAGTTAGATTTTGGTTTAGCCTAAAATTTAAGTTAGACTTTGGTTTAGCGTCAATCTAAATTTGGATTTCGGTTTAACCTCAAATTAAAGTTAGATTTTGGTGTACCTAAAATTTAAGTTTCATTTTGACTTATTAGCTATGTATAATGCTATATATTCATAGATATGTTATACATATAGATAAGGATATATATTGAAACGTTTCGTGAATTTGGGCGGTTGGAAATATTCCGAAATAAACTTATTTTATTTCGTATGCTTATAATTCACGTGGTTTTATTTTGCTCTCTTCGTCTCGCTCAGGCGAGAGAGAGAGAGAGAGAGAGAGAGATTTGTTTGGGTCCTCGACGTCCTGAGAATATCAGTGAGAGTACGCTTGTGTGTGTGAGTGTTGGTATGGTACAAAATCCTGTTTTGTAGATATCCACGCCAGAGACGATTTTAATAATTTGGGCGAGATTAAATTATTATTTTTGAAATCCCTCAGATTCGGTGTTATCTTTCATGTAGCGCGTTACGGCACGCTTAGAAAGTTAGACCTCTCATCATTGGGACTCAAAGAGCAATTAAGGTCTGTCTTACCAACGCTCGTGAAGCGAGACGTTGATGTTAAAATAACAAAAGGGCCAATCTCGAGAAGCGAGGGCAAATTGTACGATGGGACTCGTGAAGCGAGTTTGGATAGTAAAATAGGTTATTGTCTAGGAATCGGTCAATGCCGTGAGAAATGCAAAAATAATATTTCCTAGGACTCGACTGGAATCAGGAGGGCCCTAGGAAGGACTATGGTTGAATTTAAAAGGAGTGGCGTGAATATGTGAGTGAATGTGACGAAGATCTTCGTATGCGAAAGGAAAGAGAGAGAGTGAGTGTCTTGGTGTGTAAGTGTATCGCACGCACGTGTTAGTATCTAGGGTAATCCGCTTTCGAATACAAAGCCAAGGAGATGTGTGAAAGAGACAGAAGGTTTCTCTCACCGAATTTAATTTTGATCGAATATTTCGGATATCGCTCGCATTAAAGATCTTTATAATAAGAATTAAATTCTTGAAACAGCACGCTGGCGATTTAATCACGGCTGATCATTTTCTTTGGATTAATCATTCAAAGTTTTCACGTAGGATGCGTGGTGCGCCTACGTGGAGCTTAACACTCAATTTTGATTATAACTTGGGATTTATTTCCTGAGAGGAAATTATGCGCGTCTACGACAATTATATTGTAGCCGTGAATTTTTGTTCCTTTTATACGAAAATGAATTTATTCATCACGATTGCTGAATACACCGTGATGGAGCTTTACACTCAATTTATAATTTGAATATGGTTTCCTCACGGAACCTCGCCTAGAGACTAACCTCCCTGCCCGGCTCCACGTGCTTTGCAAAGACAGGATTTATTAAATTGATTGATTTAATGATTTCTCGAATGTTAAACAGTTTAATAAAATGCACGGAGCGATGCCAAACTATCCTTTTTCTGTGATCCGACTTCCCAGCGCAATGTGGGGGCTTCACACAAAAAAAGAGCCCTGATCGTAATAATCGCACTCAAGACCTTATTAAACTAAGTATCGAGCGGAGCTCGAAGCGTGACTCAAACTTGATAAGTTGTCGTAGTAGAGTGCCGGAGTCGAATTTTGGTGGCGCTTTTATAGCCTTTGAGACTGATGATGGTGGGAGTGCCCCTTCTCCAAGCTTCTATGGATTTCCATCGAACGTTCTCGATGGTTCTTGAACGTTCGATCGCATGACGTATTTCCGGTGGTGATTTGGCGAAATGAGAGGAAGAGTGGGCAGTGATAAGAGGCGTGCTCTCAATATTGGGCTTGACCCGGGGCCTAGGTGTTCTGGCCCCACCTCTCTCATGACGATGAACTTGGTGACGGGGAGGCCGAAAAGGCCGTTCCGTTACAATATATATGTACATAGATGATCTATATGTATAGAAAATCCTATATATAATGCTATATATACATAGATATGCTGCATATATGAAGAGAATGCTATATTTAAAGAAATTAAATCTCGAAGGACCACCTTAATATTAATTGAGACCTGAAATAACGACCACCCTAATATACATCGTATATATATAAAAAAAAATGCTTGCACACACACACATACACTCTTTTATATATGAAGATAAAATATATATTTAAAGCATCAAATCTCGAATGACTACCAAAATGTAAGTTGATACCTGAATTAACGACCACCCTAATATACATCGTATATATGAAAAAATCCTCGACACACTGGCACATACACATATACTCTTTTTTATATATAGAGATAGAATATACATGCAAACCTGTGTATAAGCCCGAGACTACGATTGGCGGGGTAGGAGAACGCCGTGTTCTTGCACACACTCATATTTTCCCACACTAATGCAAGGCCTCTCTGTAAAAGTCGTATTACACCGCTTATACACGCCCAATATTATAATATCTCAGTATCACGTGGGCGGAAAAAAATAAAAATGGTGTCAATGGAAAGCTTATTTTTTTAAAGATGACCATAGTTCGTAAATATTGAAAAAGTTGTCTTGTTTTTTAGTAATATCAAATTGAAATGTAAAAAGGGCGTGGGCCGAGACATATTCGCGTATATAAGCGTGCGCGGCAATCTCGACTGAGACTCAGTTTTTTTGATACTTGGCGTCGAGTCGCTGCCGCGACTCTTGATATATAGTATATCTATGAATATGAAGCATAAAATTCAAGTCAGATATTGGTTTGGCTTCAAATTAAAGTCAGATTTTGATTTAGCGTCAACTTAAAGTTGGATTTCGGTCTAACCTAAAATTAAAGTTAGAATTGGGTTTAGCTTAAAATTTGAGTTCGATTTTGATTTAGCCTAAAATTTAAGTTAGATTTTGGTTTAACTTCAAATTTAAGATAGATTTTGGTTTAGCCTAAAATTTAAATTAGATTTTGGTTTAGCCTAAAATTTAAGTTAGATTTTGGTTTAGCGTCAAATTGAAGTTGGATTTCGGTTTAACCTAGAATTAAAGTTGGATTTTGGCTTAGCTTAAAATTTGAGTTCGATTTTGATTTAGCCTAAAATTTAAGTTAGATTTTGGTTCAGCTTAAAATTCAAGATAGATTTTGGTTTAGCCTAAAATTTAAGTTAGATTTTAGTTTAGCGTCAAATAAAAGTTGGATTTCAGTTTAACCGAAAATTCAAGTTACATTTTAGTATAGCTTAAAATTTGAGTTCGATTTTGATTTAGCCTAAAATTTAAGTTAAATTTTGATTGAGCGTTAAATTTAAGTTAGATTTTCATTGAGCCTAAAATTCAAGTTCGATTTTGATTTAGCGTCAAATTAAAGTTGGATTTTGGTTCAACCCACAATCAAAGTTAGATTTTGGTTTAGCTCAAAATTGAAGATAGATTTCGGTTTAACCGAAAATTTAAGTTAGATTTTGGTTTAGCTTATAATGTGAGTTCGTTTTTTATTTAGCCTAAAATTTATGTTGAATTTTGGTTTAGCTTAAAATGTGAGTCAGATTTTGATTTAGCCTAAAATTTAAGTTTCATTTAAACTTATTAGCTATGTATAATGCTATATATACATAGATATGCTGCATATATGTAGATAATGCTATATTTAAAAAAATTAAATCTCGAAAGACCACCCTAATAGTAATTGAGACATGAAATAACGACCACTCTAATATACATCTTATAAATACATATATACAAATAATTGAAAAAATTCGAATTTAGCATGACCACTCTAATATAAATTCAGGCCTGAATTAACGAACACCCTGATGTATATCTTAATAAATATGTATATAAATATTTAAAGCATTGAATCTCGGAGGACCACCCAAATATTAATGGAGACCTGAAATGACGACCACTCTAATATACATTTAAAAAATACATATATGTAAATAATAAAGAAAATTTGAATCTCGAATGACCACCCTTATATAAATTCAGACCCGAAATAACGACCACCCTAATATACATCGTATATATATAAAAAAATACTCGCACACACACACATACACTCTTTTATAAATACATAAAAATAAAATACATATTTAAAGCATCAAATCTCGAATAACCACCCAAATGTAAGTTGATACCTGAAATAACGACCACCCTAATATACATCTCATATATAAAAAATACTTGACACACTCGCACATACGCACATATACTCTTTTTTATATATTGATAGAATATTCATGCAAGCCTGTGTATAAGCCCGAGGCTACGGTTGGCGAGGTGGGGGAACACCCTGTTCTCGCACACAATCATATTTTCTCACACTAATACAAGGCCTCTCTGTAAAAGTCGTATTGCACCACTTATACATGGGCTAGTATATCTATAGAAACGTGACCGGTTGGAGAATTTTTCTCATGATAAATATTCGGAATAATTCGCCCAATATTATGATATTTCAGCATCGCGTAGGCGGGAAAAAAAATAATGGTATCAATGGAAAGCTAATTTTTGTTTAAGAAAAGTATATTCGTAAAATGTTAAAAAGGTTGTCTTGTTTTTTAGTAATATCGAATTGAAGTGTAAAAGCGGCGTGGATTGAGGCATATTCGCGTATATAAGAGTGCGCGGCATCTCGAGTGAGACTTAGTTTTTTTAATACTTGGCGTCGAGACGCTGCCGCGACTCTTGATAGATACACCCCCGCTCAAAAGTTTGGATACACCTGTCGATATTTCTTGCCGCACTAAAAGTTGCATAACTCCGTTAAAAAAGATGGTAATTGAATTTTTAAAAAAGCATTTTGTCGGAAAGGAATTCAGCTTTGTTTCCCCTTTTTGATTTTTTTTGAATGATTTTTTTCGACCTGGTATGCACTTTTGAAAGTGACCGTTTTCGAGCATTTTTTCGACCATCGCAAATCGGGCGTATAACATAGAGACATTTTTTTGTCTTTTTTATCTACGGTATATTTGAAAGGGTTAGAAGCCGCTCCATTTTCATTCTTTAAAGATTTTCGTACGATTTTTTCTCGCAAAGTTATTTCACTTTTGGCTAAAATACCCAAATTTCGAAATATGCAACGTAACTCAAAGACAATAAAGTTTAAGAGAAAATGTTTTGTATGAAAAAAGTAGCGTAAGTATCCACGGAATGGCCTGGAATTATTTCAGAATTTCCCCATGAAATTTTTGTTTTTTTACTATTTTCGCTCGGGCGAAAAATTTCATCTGTTTGAAATTTCCGTACTTCGTGATAAAATGAAAATCTGAAAAAATTCAGCAACATTTGGCATGCTATAAGCAACAATGATCCATAATAATTATTGATAATTGTTCATTATTGTTTAATAAATTGTTTAAACAATTGTTCAAACAATTTGTTAATGACTTCTGGGCAATATTGTTATTGATAATTGTTGCTTACAGCATGCCAAATAATGCTGATTTTTTCAGATTTTTATTTTATCACGAAGAACGGAAATTTTATACAGATGAAATTTTTCGCTCGAGCGAACACAGTAAAAAACAAAAATTTTATATGAAAATTCTGAAATAATTCCAGGCGATTCCGTGTATACCTACGCTACTTTTTGCAAATTGGACATTTTCTCGTAAACTCTGTAGTCTTTGAGTTACGTTGCATCTTTTAAAACTTGCCTTTTTCAGCCAAAAGTGAAATAACTTTGCGAGAAAAAATCGTACGAAAATCTTCAAAGAATGAAAATGGAGCAGCTTCAAACCCTTTGAAATGTAACGTAGATAAGGAAGACAAAAAAAAATGTCCTCAAGTTATGCGCCCGATTTACGATGGTCGAAAAAATGCCAGAAAACGGTCACTTCCAAAAATGCATACCAGGTCGAAAAAAATCATTAAAAAAATTAAAAATTGGCCAAACAAATCTGAATTCCTTCCCGTCAAAACCCTTTTTTTCAAAATTCGATTATCATTTTTTTTGACGGAGTTATGCAACTTTTAGTGCGGCAAGAAATATCGACAGGTGTATCCAAACTTTTGAGCGGGAGTGTATGTATATAAATATTTAAAGACATCAAATACCGAATGACCAACCCCAATATAAATTGAGACCTGAAATAGCGGCCACCCTAATATACATCGCATATAAATACATATATAAATATAGACAAAATTTGAATCTCGAATAATCACCACCCTCATATATATCATACTATACGTATATAAATATAAACAAAATTCGAATCTCGAATAATCTCCACCTTAATATATATCATAGAATATGTACACATATAGATGTATTTAAAGAAATCGAATCTGAAATAACGACCACGCTAGTGTGTATGATAGATGGTAACAAAAATGTTATAGATATAGAGCACGTGTATAAGCATTACAGTTATATGTATAGATATAGAGACCGTGTATAAGAGTGTCGCCGGTTGGAAAATTTTTCTGATGATAAATATTCGGATTAATTCCCCGAATATCATGATATCTCAGCATCGTGTGGGCGGAAAAAAAAATAATGGTATCAATGGAAAGCTAATTTTTTTTTAAGAAAAGTATATTCGTAAATTTTAAAAAAGTTTTCGGGGCGTGGATTGAGGCATATTCGCGTATATAAGAGTGCGTGGCGTCTCGACTGAGATTCTCTCAGTTTTTTAAATACTTGGCGTCGAGTCACTGCCGCGACTCTTGGTAGAGTACAAAAAGGAACAAGATTAATACAAAAGAACCGACGCCCGGTACCCGGTACCCGGACGTACGATTTTAGCGAATACGATACGACGATATACGAATACGGACTATTATGCGCCCGCGGTTCCCAACCGCTCGCTCGTACGTCGGCCTCGCTCACCCTTGCGATCCACACGCTACGATCTCTGACTATCGACTCTCTATCTTACTTTCGCCAACGTCTGCTCTCTTCGACGTTTCGCGATCAACTCCCGTTTCGCTCGATCGTCTCGAGCTTTCTCTCTCCTGTTGCCAGGCACGTGTTTATTATTTCTCACATTAGGCGTCGTATGAAACGTGGCAGCTTCGATTATTCATCACAGCACTGTCAATTTCAAGCGCGCCAAAATTCAGATAATTTATTGACTTCAACAATTATAATTTAAGTAGACAATACAATGGCCGTGATTACGATCCAGATAAAAATCATCAAAAAACGAAAGCAAATTTTGGCTGTATTATCTTGAACGCTTAAGCTTGAGACACAATGACAAGAATAAGAAATAAGGAATAAAAATCAGCCAATCGCGCGCACTTTAGAGAAACTACGCCAATCGGATGGCTGATTTCTTATTTTTGTCATTGTGTCTCCGGCTTTATGTACACGCTTACAGCACGAATAGGGAGAATTCTGATACGAGTGCACTACGCTTGAGCGCTGCATAATCTGGCGTACCCATTGGTCAAAATGAATTTCGGGCGGGGCATTGTGACGCGCGAAATTCAATTTGACGAATAGGTACGCCAGATTGTGCAGCGCTCAAGCGCAGTGCGCCCGTGTCAAAATTTGCCCATATATCGACATTTAAAATGCTACTGGATAATGGATAGACGTACACAGCGCTCAAACATTCAAGACGATCGCAGCCTATGCTGCATTCGTCGATGATTTCAATGATGTTAAGATAAATAAATTAGCATCTCTCATATATTTCCTTTGTAAATTATATTAACATTAAGAATTACAATTTTTATGTGAAGAAATTGAATAAAGTGCAAAACGTACTTGAATTATAATTCCAATTGTTAATTAATATAATTTACAAAGGAAATATGTGAGAGAAGTAAAATTATTTATTTTAACATCATCGAAATCAACTATTTTAGTTATGGAAGGAAAAAATATCAAAAATACGAGAGAAAAAAAGTCGAACAAAATTTCTTTTAATATGAGAAGTTATTTGAATCCCATCTTCGGTAAAATCTCAAAAACTTCCTTTTTTTACGTAGAATTTTATAATTTTTTTGAAAAAATTTGAAAGCGTCCCATCAAAAAAAATCCAATTTTTTAGCTTAAAACGGCCATAAAGACAAAATTTTTTTTTCTTAATTTTTTATATTTTTATCAAAGAGTACATTGAAAAACAAACAAAAATGACCTTTTAGCAAATTAGAATATCGTGGTTGGTGTGGAAGTTATGATTATTTTAAGAATATTTTTCCAAAAATCAATAACTTTGGTATGGTTTAAGATAGAGAGCTCAAAATGTACATGGATACTTTTTTTCTACATGTGTAATAACATATTAAACAATAATAAAAAATCAAAGGGGTTCACCGACAAAACGTCGTTGAATTGACATGGAATGACTCATATACATGAATAGTGTATACATACGAATATTCTTCTAAAAATAGAAATTTTGTTCTTTCTGGAAAATAAAAATTCCCGTTTTTTCAAGAAAACGACTAATAGTAACACTTAATTGTCGTACGTAATGGACAAACAAAATTTGATAGTTGAGGTTATGTTGCCCTGTGTAAGTTGGGAGTGGGGAGAAAGCGTGATCGGGGTCATCAAGTTATGGAAGCGTGTTGCTAAGTTATGAGAATAATTAATCGATGTTCACAATGAATCAAAGAGTTTGAATTATGGTGTGAGTGCCTATTAAAACGTCCTCAAGGGACCTGTTATACCCAACATTCAAAATATATTCGGACACAACGGAATAAATCAAGACAATGATCGACAACGGCGCGCGAAGCGCGGGGGGATTTGGGGGGAGAAGCCCCCCAACAAGTACGCGGGGCGTACTTGTTTGTACTTTTTTCAACTAAGTATTGAGGGTAGAAATTTGTTTTTTTCTCAATACTCTTGAAAGAATCTTCTCGGAAATTCATTCCAGTTTCCGAATCTGCCCGATTAATTTCTGTACAACCACTGGTTGCTGAAATGTCAGTGAGTAAAGACAAAAAGATCTTTTTTCATTCAAAGTCGGATATCTCCGCAAGAAATCAACGTAGAGAAAAAATAAAAAAGGAAATTGAAGCTAAATAAACAGCCTTTCTGGTCCACGTATTGGTTTAGCTGGAAAACATTTTTCCAAGCCCTCGGACTAAAAACAAAAAAGTAAAACAATTTCAAAAAATTTCTTTCGCGCCATTTCTTAAAATCTTATAAGAATGGAGCTCCTAAAAATGTTTGACCAAAAGATTTGAAAACTAGAATCTTGAAGCTTCAAAAAGCTTTTTTATGACCTCGATACGACCATTTTTCACTGAAATGCAGCCTGTTGAAAATCACCGAAAAATTTGGAAATTTTTCTTCCTCCTTCAATTTTTGCGAGTAGTGTATAACGTGTTGATGGGAGGAACTCTCCCGCCCCTTCGCAAGATGGAATACGACTCAAAAAGGCATTCAAGTGGCAAGGAAATGTTCAGTAAGAGCTTTTATATGAAAATATATGTTGTGTGATCTTGATTTGATTGTTAAATACAATCGTTAAATACAATTTTCCATATAGTACAAATAATGCATAGTGGGTCACATGTGCACTGTAACAAAGATCATTGAAAATGATCGAACCAGTATATATTAAGTTTCTATGGATGCATCGTACATTAATTTAAACACCACTGCTCAGTAATTTTCAAGTAACGTTACATTGTAAACAATGCACGTTCATTTGTTCTTAATGGAACATTACTTGAAAATTACGGTGCAAGTGTTTAAAAAATAATGTGCCCTTCATACCTTAAAACTGTAAATATTTGTTCATTAATGTTCCATAATTTTATGCTTGGAATCCAATGAACTACAGAAAAGTTTTTTTAAGTATGGTTAATGAAATTACAAACACTACTCTTTGGTAATTTTTAAGTAACTTTTGGTAAATACAATGCTAATTCATTACTTTACGGTAATTCGTCCAAGACATTGGTTGTATACAAAATATATAGATTGCAAAATTCTTAATAGCTCTTGAAAAGGGTCCGTTTAAAAAATGTACCTCAATTTTTCGGTCTACGTCTATTCGCTCCTCAGCCGGGATTCAGTCGATGAGACTATACCCATATTTCGATTTATCCTACATTACTACCCATCACGCTACTATCAACTACTCAAGAACCTCTTTCATTTACATATGAATGTCGGGGTGCCAACAAAATGATGATTTATAATTAAATATGAGAACGAAATAGGTATTAATAAATAAAAAGTGTTGAAATTAAAGTATTTCAGATATTATTCCGTCCCGCAAGAAGCGACGGATTATTTTTCTGCGTGTTTAATAATTTTAATTTATTATCGCTCGATGTTAGTACATAAGCTCAAGAACATTTTTCATTTTTAAACTTTATTATATCGCCAGATGTTTCTCGAATATAAACATCAATAACCGGACTTTCCCTTAATCCTACTGATCTCAAGAAACGCTGCAATCAGCCATTTCCAACCTTTTTCCCATTACAAACTATTTCTGTCATTTGCCTCGGTTTTCAAAGGAACCAAAATAAAGGCATCATATTTTTCATTCTCCCAATCTCCGTTTGGTTTTTTCAGGAGTGAAATTTCCCACTATATTAATCCATCCGTTTCCTTGCAGTTAAAGAACTTTATTTTCTGCATATTCATTTTTCCTAATTCTCGAGTCTAGCATCACTCTGCCCTCTTCCTTTTTATTATCCATTCAATATTCCTCAAATTCACGAGACGGCGAGCTTCTTAATCCTTTTTATTACACTCTGACCCTTTTATTGTCCGCGCTCCGCGGTCAGTCCTCGGCGTCCTTTGCGGTGGGCATCATCGCGAGAAATCAGTCCCGTATTTTTCTATAAAATCAACCAATCGGAAAATTTTCACCTTCTGCTTCCTTCTACCAATCACAAGATTTAACTATTCCCTGCTTTAATTTTTCTCAATTAACCACACCCTTTCTATAGTTTGTGTCTTTCCTTCATGTCAAGAAGGAAAATCTCAAATTCAAACTTGTCAGTTGTCAGTCTTCGATTGGCATCCGTTAGAGCCAGTGGGTGTACACTCTCGCCTTATTTTGAAGCTACAATCTCAGTTACCGTCTATCAATGTAGTTAGCGCTGCTGTCGCGAGAGAGATAGATGATCGCCTCTTTCACGGTTAGCACATGCGCACAACACCGATTCAGTCGAGAAGCACGCGAGGGGAAACGAACCAAAGCAAAATGGCGCCGGCAGGTCAACGCCGACTATATCGCTCTCGGGTCTCCGTGTGTTTCCGTGAATTTCGGGTACATCTTGGTGCAAGTGAGATAGCTATACTCGCTCTCTCGCTTCCATCCACTCACACCTGTCGCGCATTCACATCCCTTATTTTCACAGGCGTTTCACAGAGTGACTTGTCGCAAGTTAATCAAAAAGAGCAATTCTCATATTTTACCTACCTGTAAAAAATCCCTTTAAATTTTATATTCTTGTTACTGAAATTTCATATTCTTTTGCATATTAAATTTCAGTAACAAGTGTACAAAATTAAAATTAATAGACATCGATTGGAAAATTAACAATTTCAACTGAAATCCAATGTTTGAAGTATATATATTGAAATTACAGGAGCAAACGTTGAAAAACAAAATTGATATTGGAACATCACTTCACATAATATATAACTTATTATATACTAGCTGTACCTATATTCATAACAACTTCATATTTTGTAATGAATTTTTATATTTTTTATGACACATTATACAATATATACACAAGTATTCTACAAAGTATGATATGTTTGCTATATTCTGCACATGAATAGCTTGAGCGATTCTATGATCGTATTAAATTTTTAATTTTTTTTTGCCTGTTATATTTGTGTATAGAAAGTGTTTGAAATGAAAAAATAAAAATCATTTTATGTATTTGAAGCATTCCACGGTATTTCGATCAAAATCTTACCTTGGTAATTTCGATGTGTATACTTTGTATAATGTGTCATAAAAATTATAATAATTCATTACAAAATATGAAGTTGTTATGAATATAGGTACAGCTAGTATATAATATGTTATATATTATGTGAAGTGATGTTCCAATATCTTTTTTTTTTCAACGTTTGGTCCTGTAATTTTAATATATACTTCAAACATTGGATTTCAGTTGAAATTGTTACTTTTCCAATCGATGTCTATTAATTTTAATTTCGTACACTTCCCTACCAGGACGAACGACAGTAACCAACGTCGTTTGTCTTTCATTCCGACAGTAAAATGATGAACTCTGACGGATGGACCGTCGGGTACCGTCGTTTCACAAGACAAACGACTGTCGGTTACTGTCGTTCGTCCTGGTAGGGTTGTTATTGAAATTACATATACAAAAGAATGTGAAATTTCAATAACAAGAATATAAAATTTAAAGGGATTTTTTACAGGTAGGTGAAATATGAGAATTGCTCTTTTTAATTAACTTAATTGCGACAAGTCGCTCTGCGAAACACCTGTGAAAATAAGGGATGTAAATGCGCTACAGGTGTGAGTGGATGGAAGCGAGAGAGCGAGTATAGCTGTCTCACTTGCACCAAGATGTACCCGAAATGCACGGAGACACACGGAGATCCGAGAGCGATATAGCCGGCGTTGACCCACCGGCGCCATTTTGCTTCGGCTCGTTTCCCCTCACGTGCTTCTCGACTGAATCGGTGTTGTGCGCATGCGCCATTAGAGAGAGACGGCAATCACCTGTCTCTCTCGTGACATCAGCGCCAACTACATTGATAGACGGTGACTGCCATTATGGACCGCACGTTTAACATGGGAGTATTCACCCACGGGTTAGAGCTCAACCTCTTAAAACAACAAGTTCAACGGCGGCGATCAAGTCCGCGAAATTTCAAGTCCTTTCGTCTAGCCTATAGTCGAAATATTCAAAGTTATTCGATTAGCCTATAATCGAATACACTATCATTTAAATCACAACACTTCTCGAATAAATTTACTTAATATTATACGAACAATATTGTATTATATTTCTATCAATAAATTAACAATAGGTGTATTTTATTAATCTCAAAAAATAGCAGTTGCGTTCGCTTTAACGTCGTGTTGCCTTAACCGTGTCGAGATTTACGCCCTCGATTGATTTCTGTATGTATCGCGTCGAAGTGGGCGCAATAGATATTACGCTATATTTTAATTATTTTTAAAAAATTGCAATTGAAAGTTGATCTTTGAGGATTTTTTGCATATGCAAATTTTAATTTTAATAAAAAATAGCCAACTTTATAAAATTCAACATGGCAGATTAAAATGCATAAATGATTTGATTGTAATGAAATTCGGTAAATGAGAGTTACGTCGATCACTGATCACGAATGTGAAGGGGAAATTCTGAAACGCGAAATGATCCATCCAATACGCCTCTTGGTTAACTCGAGTGGCGCGCCCTTGTGGCAGATTCAGGCAACACGCGGACGTTAGAGTGCGGTCAGCTGTACGGTTTACGTTATTAATTCAGTTAAAAACGTTAAAAAGTACGTTGTTAGATATTTTTAGAATATATAAGAGTGCTTATATATCGTGATATATTTCAAATATATCATAATCCATTTTTACAACGGGGATAAACGTTTCGAAAAATAATAAAAATCTGTGATTGAAATTTTCAATAAAGTTGATCAAAACTCATTGATATTTTATTTGTATACACCTGGAGAGACTTGAAAGTATGTTTGCAAAATTTAGAGATCGTTTCGTGAACTTGAGGCATACATATTTTGATATATTCAATTATATGTTTGTTCATATATGATAAAAACAACCTCACGAAAAAAGAATATATGTCGATATATAGAAAATATATCTCGAATATATTGAATATATTTTGTTGTAGAAATGAGATATTCTTGCGAAATATACGTCAAATTTATGTGAGAAATATATCCACATTGGATATGTGGAATTGATAGCGACTTGAGACAAGTACATTTACCTAACCTCACCGTCTCGAGGTCTATACAGGTCGGATCTTGCTTATACACAGAAGTATATCTATATAAAAAAATCAATTTCTCAATATTTTCAATAAAATATACAGTTTAAAAAAATTTTAAGACATACGTATTGTTTATTATTTTTTTCTCTTTCCATTTATCCCAGAATGAATGCTGTAGATATCAAAATGTGGACGATATCGAATTTAAACTGTTATTTTCATATGTTTACTGTATAAGAAGAACGACCTCGAGTTGCCGCCGTTAACCGACAGTTGGCGTTGCCGTAGCATCGGCGCGATACCCAAGAGGCGTATATGGCAGACGAAGATGCAAAAATCACTTGATTTAAATGCAGTTCGGTATTTTAGGGGTCACCTATTTCACATCTGAAATTTATTTATTGTGAAAATGAGTCTGAAGCGTTATACCCGTTAGGGAAAAAGTATTTTTAGACATTTAAGAAATATAAAATCAAGTGATACAGAGGAAAGTGACCGATGGCGTTAAAAATGTTTTGAAAAATCCAGATAATTGAATAGCGATCAACTTTAAATTATATTTCTCCCATAGTAACTCTTGCTACTAAAATTCATACGAGCTGTAACATTGATTGTAATTGTCGCAAAATTCTTTACATCGGAAAGATCGCTTATCGTCAATTTCTTGTTCTGAAATTTTTCCTGCTGATAAATCTTCGGGATTCTTCGCATCAGCGGTGAAATCGCTATTGTGGCGCCATTTCTAATTTTTCGCCGAAGAACGAGGAAATTATCAATATTTTCCGCTCTCATCAGAACTCTTGCTATTAAAATTCATACGAGCCGTAATATTGATTGTCTAATCGCAAACTTTTTTTAACGTTTGACATGATCGCTTATCGAGAATCTCTTGTTCTGAAATTTTTTCGTCTGACGAACCTGCAAACATTAATTTCAAAATCGCTGTGTTCGAGTCGTTTTCAATTTTCATTTTTTATCTTCGAAGACGCACGATTACCGTTGCTGCCCTTTATTGGTTTTAATATTTTCAACAATTTGCAATTATCGGTGATTTTTTTTTTCGTCATCAGACGATATTACCTCACCTCAAATACGTTGTACACGCCAGACGTTGAGGTCATATCGGCAATCTAATTAATTCTTGATAAGCATGGAATCAAAAAATTGCTCATATTTACTGAAAACAAAAATTGAGATATTAATATTTGCAAATTATTACAAATTACTCAATAGAATAGAAAGAAGATTAAAGTTTTTTAAACTCCTAGAAATTAAAAGCTTCCGACCCATTTTGAATAGTTAAGTAATTGAAAAAAGAATAATCGATTATTATGTTTTTCCGTTCTGCAATTATCAAGTCATTAGAAGCGAAAATAATTGATATAAAGAAAATATTGCCAAAAGTAAATAATTCAAATATGTAAAAGTTAGCGAATATTAAATAAGAATTTGATATATTAACAAACAAAAATTACCAACACCTTCTCGATGTGTTGTCCTCTACGGTTGACGTTCCACCGATCGAGCTTTCTTAATGTTGAACATCGATCGATCGGCAATGAGTTGACAAAATTTTCGTATCGTCGAAATTTTACGAAATACAAATAATTTCGGTCGTAATTTAAAATTCTGCATTGTCAATTCGTAGTTTTTGTTATGCTCGGAAAACAATAATGCACGATGGACCTTTTCCACTGGCGTCAATGTCAATCTTCCGCTATTCTCGTTTCTTCCAGACCGGTTTCATCGGTATTCGAATTTGAATTCTTGATTTAGGAGATCGACGACACGCTCATTGCAACCGCGAAATAAATCGCTTATTATTTTGAAATCCTCCCCAGCAAATACAGTTTCAGAATAGTTACGAAAAAGTTCTGTAACGGACGTTATATTGGATGTTACATTTATATCACAAGCACCGTAAATGAAGCAGTACTTATGCAGAAATTTGTCGTCCTATTGGGAAGTTATCGTTATGGAAAATTTACAAGTAACATTTAGGGAAAATACTTTGCACATAGATGTAACTGTTATGGAATGCAATATGTAACACACTAAGCTCATAGATATAACAAACTCAGCTCATAGATGTAACAAACTTATCTCATAGCTGTAAAGAAAGTCTAAAGATCATCATAACCTCAATAATTTTTTAACACATTTTTGTCGAAGATGGCTTGATAGAATAAGAAAAGAAGAGGGGGGGCAACTGTGTAATTCATTTGAACAGGTGGCCTCACTATTCTTTTTTCATTCCATTGAGTTGTTTTCGAGAAATATATGTATTAAGAGTTTTAGCTTTTTTTCTTTCCCACTCATGGGAGCGGAAAGGCGCGGGGGAGGCGGTTTAGCCTGGGCATAACACACTCAGCTCATTAATGTAAATTGATACGTATCTATGATAATAGCTATATAACGTCAATGTTACGCTAATAGTTATATCAAGAGTCGCGGCAGCGACTCGACGCCAAGTATTAAAGAAACTGAGTGTCAGTCGAGATTGCCGCGCACTCTTATATACGCGAATATGCCTCCCGCCGAACCCGATTTGAATTTCAATCCGATGTTACGAAAAAACACGACCATCTTTTTAAGATCTATAAGCTCTAGTGATCTAGAAATAATTTTATCTTTCATTTTATACCATTGTCATTTTTGTCCGCCCACGCGATACTGAGATATCATGATATTGGGCGAATTAATCCGAATTTTCAGCATCGGAAAAGTTGGTCAACCTTTCGCCGGTCACGTCGCTATAGATATCTTCTTCTTCTTCTTATCCTTTTGGTGGCCAACGTTTTCGCCAACGTTTTCTCTGCGCAGGGATTTTATCAAACCCCGTTTCGTATGTGTGTGACTTTATGCACATCAGTGTGGTGACAGCCAAAATGGCGTCCAGTGGAGGCGCCACCAAGAGAGTGGCGCTGTATATCGCTCTAAGCTTGTTTTACCGGAAGGTTGGCAATGAGCTTGATTAAATTCAAATTCAAAAATCTAACAGTTTTACTCCGAAAATAAATATTAACTTTGTTCTGCCCTAAGTACGACGGATTAGTACCTTATTATTATATCAGTCTTTTAATTCGTTGTATATATATAGATAGATCTTTATTCTGTTATATTATAATCACAGCCTGTGAGAGATAATATATATCTCAGTCTTTTATGTCTATATTGGAGCCGTACTACGTCGGCGAGAATACGTGTATAATGTTGTAGAATTGCGTTTACATTACATTACATTACGAGCCCATTTAAACCTTTAGAATAATTATTTTGGGTATATTGCGCTAGCTAAGGCTCATCAATATCACAAATGAGTTTCTCATGTATAAATCAGACTTGTATTTCCTATTGTGTACATAAGAGAATATTTATGTACATATATTATCACAGCTTATAAGAGGTAATCTATTTCAGTCTTTGGAGTCATTTCAAGATAAGTGTTTTATCAACGTTCTTATCT
The DNA here is from genome assembly GCA_946863875.1 of Alloplasta piceator. Taxonomy (NCBI): domain Eukaryota; kingdom Metazoa; phylum Arthropoda; class Insecta; order Hymenoptera; family Ichneumonidae; genus Alloplasta; species Alloplasta piceator. Next base: position 29,260,840 of record OX333074.1, read on the forward strand.
TACGTCAAATAAGTTTTAAATCTAATTTGCAAAGAAATTAGCATCTTACGCAATTTTGGGATCCGCCTGGCTATCCAGATCCGTAAACCCAAAGAGCCCTTACAGACGCCCATTTATTATAAGTTAATGCACATACGTGACTTATATCCTGAGCAAAATTAAAAATGGAGTTCATGATTATCGTGGAATTCGAGAAAGCTATTTTTTGTATATCGAAAGGGGGAAGGAATTTGGCGTTAAGAACTTCCCGAGCAAGCAACTCCGAAGCGTGCCTTGTTTCTTCACAATCCCAGAAAATATGATTTAATGATTGGTTGAGATGGCCACAAACACATTCCGGGCCCATCTACCAATCCGATTTTGCATAAATGATCATTACAGCCAATATGACCCGAACGTAGGCGGTTTATCAGGGTAATACATGGTCTGGAGAGTTTTTTATCTATGAACCACGGATACTTCGCTCTAGCGTCTCTGAATGAATAATACCGTTTTCCTTTAGTTTGAAAAGAATTGTGTACCCGTTGCACTTCAATTTCCTTATATTGAGAGATAGGGATCTCGGATATCGATTTTGGTGGTTGCAAGTATTTCAGTATTTCCCCCGACGAGCAGGCTTGTACTGCGCGACTGTCTGCCGCTTCGTTACCGGATATTCCACAATGGGAAGGACACCAGATGAAAATGAGTCGTCCGTCTTGTCGAGAGAGTCTGCTGACAAGAGATTTTATTTCAAGAATATAAGGGTGGGTTGTGCTGTTGATTTCCGCCGGTTTGAGGGCCGAAAGAACGCTGAGCGAGTCGGAGCAGATCAAGATTTTCCTTTTATCCGTGTTCTTTAAGAAGTTTAGAAGTTGAATGATGGCGAGGGCTTCTGCTTCAAAAATGCTAGCCGTGGCGTTAATCTTGTATAATTTTGATATATTTAATTCCGGAATGCAGAAAGCAAGGCCAACGAAAGATTTACCGGCCTGTTTCGAGCCATCGGTGAAAGTCTGGAGCCAGCCTGGCCATCTTTTACGTGTCTCTGTGGAGAAGATTTTCTGTGCTGCTCCGCGATTACCGTCGTTGATGGAGAGGCCGATGTCGACTATTGGAGAAATTGATAGGATTTGGACAGTTAGAGGAAATTCAAAGCAAATAGGCTTGTCAGATCTGAAGGCTGATGGAGTAATAGGATATAGAGATTGCCACATTTTGAAAAGGAAAGATTTACAGTAAGAGGGGGCTTTTTTATATCTGCATAAGTTAGTGGAACGGAATTTTAATTTAGGAATCAAAGGGTGATTTACGATAGAGTAAGATCTACTAAGGTATCTGGTGGCCAGTACTTTGGACCGAAACGCGAACGACGGTTCTTTAGCCAGATCTAGCAGAATATTCGTTGGAGTTGACCTGAAGCAGCCGAGACATAAGCGGAGGGAGGAATACTGCGCTCTGTCAAGGCTTAGAAGGGAAGATTCTAAAGCCGAGCTTGAGCAAAAATAAGCCCATTCGATCCGGGCTCTAATAAGGCCTTTGTGAACCATTAACATTGTCGCTGGGTGAGAACCCCAGGATTTGTGAGCCAGGGCCTTTAGAATGTTAATACTTTGGTTTGTTTTTGATTTGATATCCCTAATAAGAGCCTTCCAATTCAATTTTGAATCAAGAGTTACTCCCAGAAATTTAGTAGTGTGAGATCTATTAATGTACGTATTATGAATCCTAATAGAGATGTTTTGGTTTAAAATTCTGCGTCTAGTGAAAATCATGAATTTTGTCTTAGGGATAGATATATTTAAATGTAGATTAGTAAGCCAAGTTGAGAGTGAGTTGATACCATTTTCGAGTTTATTAATGCATGTGTCAAGATCTTGGTCGGTAGCATACAGGACAATATCATCCGCATATTGTAGGGTGCGACACTCGTTGCCTATGTGATGGATGATTTTTCTGGTGTATATATTGAAAAGGGCAGGACTCAAAACTGACCCTTGGGGAAGTCCTTTATATAAATCTCTATTCGTAATTAAAGACCCATTATGGTAGAAATTTGCGTTCCTTTTCCTGGTTAAATTAGCTAACAGTGTGATGATGCATGTCGGTAAACGAAGTTCTTGGAGATTTTCTATGAGGATATTCGGGGAGACATTGTCATAAGCCCCCTCGATATCAAGGAAAAGAGCAGCTACAAATTCTTTCCTGGAGAAAGCATTATAGATGTCAGTTGTGAATGTAGCGATGTTATCAATGCAAGAGCGAGATTTCCTGAATCTAAATTGAAGATTTGGAATAACGAAGTCCGTTTCCAGGAAGAATTCGAGTCGATTTTTAATGACTCTTTCAAAAAGCTTCAGAAGGCAGCTCGCTAGGGATATAAGTCTATAACCCTTCGAGCTTTTGGGGATTAGACAAATTTCGTATTCGTTCCATTCTGGCGGTGAGTTTCCCGAATACATGATTTTATTAAAAATTTTAACTAGATTTATCAGCGTGCTTTCCGGAAGTTCCTTAATAGTTGAATTTGAAATTAGGTCTCTACCCCCAGCAGATTTGAGTTTTAATTTGATAATGATACTTTGGATTTCTGAGAGTGAGCAAGGTATCCAGATACCACGGGCTATATTGTCATTATTCCGAATTGTAATGTCAGGGAACGATAGATTAGTAAGAGTAGGAGCGTTTTTTTCGATAGACCTTGTAAGTTCCGCGATTTTTTCTGTGGATAATCCACTCGGTTCAGTATTAACTGACCCATTAAATTTGCGTATTGTTTTCCATACGTGGCTAATAGGCATATCGGGATTAATATCCCTCGTGAAGGCTTTGAAGGCCTCAAATTTCTCGTTTTTTAATAACTTTTTGGTAGCTTGGTCTTCTTCCTCCCATGCTTCTAAATCTGATCTACTTTTAGATAACTTGAATCGGCGGAAAGCCAGTCTCCTGCGATCCAAGGCTTCGCGACATTTTTCGTTCCACCAAATCTTCGGGATTCTCTTTTTGGAAGAGTTATATTTGGCATTCTTTACAAGTCGAGCACCCGCGTAAACAGCGCTTGACTGAATAACTTCAGACAAATCGCGAATGGATTCGATTGGACTGTTGTTAATTTTGTGTTCCCATGATTTCGAATTTTCCATGCGAGTCTTGAATTTGGACCAATCAACCGTATCGGTTTTAAGGACCGGGCGTATACCGCCCTCTTTAATGAAAATACCGTTGTTATTGATTTTGATGACGAAATGATCGCTGCCAAGTAAATCCTCAGATACAGACCAATCAGGATTTAGAGCTATGTTGGGACTTGCTAGCGTGATATCTAATGTGTTAGAGTTTCCGTTACTTCCAAAATAGGTGTGATCACCATTGTTTATTGATGTGAGATTAAAGTTCGAAATAGCTTTGGAGAGATGTTTGCCCGAAAGATTGGTGAAAGTGCTTCCCCAACCAGCGAATTGGGTGTTAAGATCTCCTCCAATTATGAGGTAGGTATTACCGCTTAATCGCAGAATTTCGTTTAAGAAGGAGTTCCAAGTACCAATTTTAGTTGAAAAGCCAGGCGCTCTATAAACGCTTACTAAGACGAGATTCTTATGTCCTTTTAGCGATATTTCGACTGCAACAGTCTCTATCTCTCTAAGATTCCACTTGTTGTGGGGCAAGGAGAGAATACGGTACGTCTGATACCCATCGCAACTCCACCTCCGCGTTCTTCTCCCGGTCTATCGCGTCTGACAAGGTCGAAGTTTGGGATTCGGATAATTTGATCTTTTAACAGCCACGTCTTGGATAAAATAAGCGTATCTGTGTTTTCACAGAGGGTTGGTAATTCGTGTGATTTGCCCGTTAAACCTCTACAATTCCACTGAGATATTTTAAAATTATTTAGGTTCACCATGAATGACAGACAAAGAAAAAAAAAAAGAGAACAGAAATTTTATTATCACACTGAGTTACCTTCGATTGAACGAGAGATGTCTGGAGCAAGAGCTAAAGATCACGTTCAATTCGTGGTGGGGCTAGATAACTTGTTAGTGATATGGTTATCTTTTTGATTCGTATCTCTGTTCTTTGTCTGTGAGTCATTAATAATAGGAGGATAATGGATGTCCACTACTGGGAGTATCGCGTCAAGATCCTCGACGATTGAAATCTTCCGGGGGTTGTCAAGGATAGTAGATCTGTGATCTAGGCTCTCGTTTGGGTGGTGAGTTGAGAGGCGAGTAGACATCGGCGTGGATTGATTTTGAGCCGAGGGAGATTTCGTTTCTGACAGGGATTGGATACCTTTCCGTCGAGAGTGAAGGACTTCCCTCTTTGGAGATGGTGTTTGATTATACTCCGTTGGTGTTGGCGTAGTTTTCAAGATCTTGCGGCGCGTCGATATTGCTTTATGGTGATTCGTTTTTCTCCTTTGCAGGTGGACCGCAACCTCTTCGGATAGAGATCTCAGCCGAGGGGGGAGCGGAGGAAACGCTCTCTCCCATTCTTTAGCGAGCTCGTTGTAAGAAAGGATTCTTGTGGATGGGTCCAAGGGAGGAGACTTGTTTAGTCGCCTGTTTTGGAGCCAAGTATCGACCCTGTAAATATTTGAGAGCTTATTATCTTGTATGATTTGTAAAGCATCTGAGCGATCAATGTTTAGATGTGCCATTAATTTGCTCAAGGTTTTTTGTTTCGTAAAAGCATCGCAGTTAGGGTCGCTTGCTGGGTGGGCTGCTCCACAATTGACACACAATGGTTTTGAGCTCATGCACTCTTCAGCTCGGTGGCTGCCCCGCAATGATTACAACGATCCTTGCCACGACAGTGTTTTGTTATATGTCCGAATCTTTGACACTTCATGCATCTCTTTATTTTTGGTTCAAAAGCGCTTATTAATACTCGTGTTTTGTAAATGCTTAATTTTTCCGGAAGCTCGTTGCCTTCAAACCAGAGTTTGACCGAGCTTGTCGGGGTCAACTTACGTGGTTCGTTATTGGTCGATGTCATTCTCATGATTCTCTCTGCTTTGGTGATTCGAATGGGCGAACTGAGCCACTCGATACCTTTCATCACGTCTTCTTCTGTTAAGGACGGCTCGACGTCCTTAGCGACTCCGATTCTCATCAGTTTGGCATCCAGGATGTATGCGCGCCATGTCGCAGGGAGGCTTGAGTCCTGTGTCTCAACGAGCTTATTCGCAAGTTGGAACGACGTCATCACAACCTCAATAAGGTTGCGGCCCTTGCGTTTGCACTCCACAATTCCGGGATTTTCTTTTAGATGTTGTCCAATGATCATCGGATGTAGGTTGCCGATGGCCCCCGGTTTTGTAAATTTTTTATGCCATTCATTCAGAGGCTCCAGAGTCGAAGCTGTCGGATCAAATTGAGATATAAAAACAATAAATGGGGGCACGCTTTTTGAGTTGTACCGATTCTTGCGTTCGGGAAACTCTTTTCTGTGTTCTTGTTGTCTCTTGTAAGGGGTGGTTCTGTGAGTTGAGGGAAAAAAATTATCGAGAAGGTCTCCACCTGCTGGTGAGCCGCAATCAGCAAAAAGTTCGTCCGCATCCCGCGAGCCTCCTCTTCTCTTCGTCCCTTTAGCAGGATTAGACTGCGATCCCATGATTATCTCATTGACTGCAGACGGGTCTGTGTCAATGTTTTCGGGGAGGTTATGTTCGTCGGAAATATCCGAATCGTTTCCGCGATCCATATTCTCGTCTCGGGGAGAAGAGCCGAAGGGGGAATTTCTCGGTATCTCACTCAGTCTAATCGTGCTCGTTTTGATTATTATTATTATTATTAAAGTATTATTAAAATATTACAAATACCCTTTTCTCTCTTATACTAACCTATGTATATGGGTTAATTGTAGCACTTTAGGTGCAGAACAAAGGGTTTTTTTTTAAATCATTATTAAATTTATAAATAATGAGAATCAATTTTTCTTTTTCCTTTTTTGTGCAATATGAGCATTTTAAAAAAAGCCAACCTTCCGTGTGTACAGCTGAGACGAATTGAGTCGCTTGGAGCGTGCCACGAGGTCCGAGACCGAGACGAGGGTTCCGTGGACACGAGTAGTGCTTTGCGTCGGTTTTCTTTTCGGCGAGTAGGCTTCGGATGATGTTAGAGTCGAAGCAGATATTATCCAATTATATTCTCCTCGACGGGAGTATATGAGATCGTTAGAGTAAATAACTGTATCAGAAGATATATATTGTATAGCGTTGATAAAATTTGTCACGATACTGAATTAGGTGTTACTCGGTCGCCATCTTTCAAGCGTCCTCTCCCGCTATAGATATACTAGCCCATGTATAAGCGGTGTAATACGACTTTTACAGAGAGGCCTTGCATTAGTGTGGGAAAATATGAGTGTGTGCGGGAACACGGCGTTCCCTCACCCCGCCAACCGTAGTCTCGGGCTTATACACAGGCTTGCATGTATGTTCTATCGTTATATATAAAAAAGAGTATATGTGTTTATGTGCGAGTGTGTCGAGTATTTTTTTTATTTATACAATGTATATTAGGGTGGTCGTTAATTCAGGTATCAACTTCAGGTCATTCGAGATTTGATGCTTTAAATATATATTCTATCCCTATATATAAAAGAGTGTATGAGTGTGTGTGCATTTTTTTTATATATATACGATGTATATTAGGGTGGTCGTTATTTTGGTTCTGAATTTATATTAGGGTGGTCATTTGAGATTCAAATTTTCTTTATTATTTACATAGGGGCCATTCATTAATTACGTAAGGGTCTTGAGGGGGTGCGGGGAGGTTTGGAAAATCTCTACTTGAACTTATCTCGAGGGGGGGGGGGGTTAAAGCCATTCTTACGTAAGATTTTACGATAAGACAGAATGTGCGTTATGCAATGTAGATTGATGGACATTTGAGAGCAAAGCGTTAAGCGAAGCAACTATAGGATCTATTTTTTTATTTTTAATGTACAATTTCATTTATATATTCTTATGTTGAAAATTTCTATTGTTTATGAAGTTTTAAAAATCTTACACGTGTTGATATTCACACATTTCGAAGCTTGTAAGGGAAAATTATAGTACATTTTTTTTGTATATTAATCTTACTTAAATTATTTGTAAAAAGTTCCTTTTCACTATCACGCAATTATGCAGGGTAGCCACTGTCAGGGAAACCTGGAAAACCAGGAAATGTCAGGGAATTTTTTCTGTTATGCTTCCTCATAGACGAAGCAAATTTACGTGAATTTTTTTCGAGATATTCATGTCAGTATGTTAAAAATGTCCTAAAACATCGAGGAATCATATTTTTTTAAATGTCCGGATGTAGGGGAGGCCGGGATTCAAAGTGCCGGCGGTACATTGTTCCTATGCGAATAACTTCGCGAAAAAAGAGATAGAAATTAACGATTAAACAAACTTACCTAAATGAAGTTCTATCGTGATTGTATGGGCACCTCTTCCGAAGAGATTAAAATGTAGTACCCCTCACTTTCCTCAGTGTCGCCACAAAGTTTTAAAGCAAAACTTTTTTCTCCCATGGGTTCCTATGTTCACTACGCTCCTGCGCTGTTAGCAATTGTCATTTTTTAAAGTTCTGCCTGATAAGCCGTAACTAAAATAATTTGGGTATCTCATACGAGATAAAAGGGTGGGTGGGACCGATCTTTTCGGAAGAGGCGCTCATACAATCTCAATAGAACTTCACTTAGGTAAGTTCGTTTAATCGTTAATTGTATTTCGCGCCTCTTCCTTCAGAGATCAAAATGTAGCTGTTTAAAGCGAGTTACGGCTGATGAAAAACTGTTATATTTATTCTTAAACAATTTGAAATGTATATAACAGTCGAAAAAAACGCAAGAATACAAGAGTATGGTTAAAATATTATGCGCTGCCTCTTTTTTTTCCTGTTTAGAAGACAACAAATTAAACCTTAATCTTTATTGCCAAAAACGCCTTCAGCGAATTGGACTCCATTCGACAAAACCTCTCTGTCGTAGAATCGACCAAAGGTCTCGGATTCCGGTGTCCAACCCGCCGTTTTTCGTATTAAATCTACGCTTACACCAGCCCGTCTGGCTGCTGACGTAGCGGCGTGATGCGTACTATAAGCGGTAAAAACGTTTACATCTACGCCGCTTCTTGACAAAATGTTTTTAATCCAACGGGATAACGTCTGTGATGTAACCGGTCTATGCGGTTTTTTGAAAGAAATCAAAAGCCTCAACATCGCGTTGCGTAAATCCTTTGTTCTATCTAAGTTAACTTCAAGCGCCGATGCTAGGCACAGAGATTTGTTTTTCGTGAAAAACGGTAAGCGTAATACCGGTTGTTTTTTCCCTGGAGCCAAAGTTTTAATTCTGTCCGGAATTTTTATCTCGTAAGATTTCTCGTCAACCTTACGGATATTGCGGATATCTATCACTGAAAAGGTTTGAAGACGATGCCCTGTCATTAACGCTAGTAACGTGACTAGCTTCATAGAAAGTTGCGCCAACGACATTTTTTCGTTTGACCCCCAGCTTGAAAATAAACGTAAAACGATTTTCGGGTCCCACGTCGAATCGTAACGTGCTGCTGAAGGTCTAAATTTCGAGACACCTTTAAAAAATCGTATTACACTCTCATCTCCTAAATTTGAACCGAGGATGAGTGAAAGCGCTGATCGATGGCAATTGAGGGAACCATATGATGCATTATTTTCGTACTCTTTTGAGAGAAACGATAAAACATCCATTGGCGTGCCCCTTAATGGATTGACTCCGACGGTTGCACAGAAATGCCACCATTTTTTCAACTCACAATTGTACTGCCGGATAGTCGCATCTGTTAGAGACGCAATGAGAATGTCGATTGACTGCGGTGGGACTTGTCGCAAGATAAACGCTTCCCTGATAACTTGCCTGCAACCATTGCAAGTTGATTCGACAGCGGGTTAGGGTTCCTGTTGAAAGAATGCAAAAGATTAGCATTTGGTTTGAAAAAAACAAGCTCGCCAATAACTAGCGAAGAGAAAAGAGGGAACCAGGGTTGGCCTTCCCAATACGGTACAACGACAATTCCCTCTGCACGATCCTGCTGAATTTCTCGCAAAACTCGTGAAATTATAGAGAAGGGCGGAAAAGCGTAAAAAAACAAGTAAGTCCATTCTACGGTAAAGGCATCAATTGCGAAAGACTCGGGATCTCGGCACTATGAAATATATCGCTCGCATTTTGTATTTGTTCGTGAGGCAAGGAAGTCGATTTTCGGCTGACCAAATGCCTTTACTATTTTTTGAAGAGCATAATTTGCCAGTTCGAATTCTGTTTCTGGTTGTAATTTTCGCGACTCGTAATCCGCTTCTACATTCTTTTCCGATGCAATGTATCCCACAACGATCCAGATGTCTCTGGTTTCGTACTAATCCCATATTTGCTTCGTTATAGCGCTAAGATGATCGAATCGACTGTCCCGCATACGATTGATATAAGCGACTGCAGTAGTATTGTCGATACGAATAAGTACATTGCAATGTTTTTTATCGCTAAAAAAACATTTTAGCCCGAAAAATGCGGCTACCAGCTCCAGATAATTGATGTGAAACTTCAAATCATCTGTGCTCCAGTATCCATTTGCCCGCCGACCTTTGCAAGCTACTCCCCATCCTGTGCGCGAAGCATCAGTGAAAACCTCATGATCGAATACTGGTTCATTCAGAGGAACGCTAGCCGAGACTCTATTAAGCCTCCACCACTCGAAATCTTTTTTTAATCCCTCTGGAATAGTAATAATCATGTCGTAATTATCTTTATTTGCTTCGAGTGCTAATAACCTGCCTTTTTCGAACCTCCTCATGTGTAACAAGCCATATTTCACTGCTAGACAACACGAACCAAGAGTACCGACGCAGGATGCAAACTCACGAATCGAACATTTTCGAGTCGTTTTAAATTTTTTCAATAGATCGAGAGATTTTCGAATCCTGCCTTCCGGCAATTCAATCATCATCTTTGCCGAATCGAAAATAAGCCCTTAATATTGGCATCGTTGAGCGGGGATCTTACGACATTTCTTATCATTGAATATGAACCCAAGTTCTTCGAGAATAGCCACCGTAGCTCGAAAGTTTTTCGCACAATCTTCGTATGATTTTCCGATAAACAAAATATCATCTAAGTAAAAAACAGACCTAAAGCCTTGTCTTCTCAGACATGCTGCCACTGGTTTGAGTATTTTTGTAAATACTAAAGGTGCGACGTTTAAAACGAACGGTAAACAAGTACATTTTTAAAATACGCCATTATACTGGAACCGTAAAAACCTTCGACAACTTTTTTCTATTGATATGAGGTAATACGCGCCCTTTAATTCGATTGAGGCCATAAAACAATCGGGTTAAATTAACGACTTTGCTACTCACCAATCCTCGGTTTTGAAATGTTCCGTATTTATGAACTCATTAAGTTTTTTGAGGTTTAAAATAAACCTTTTTGTGCGATCGGGCTTTGGAACTAGAAAATAACTTGATAAAAATTGGTCAAAAGATGGAATAACTTTCTGTATCGCGCCTTTTTCTAATAGTTTTTCGATTTCACATTCAATTGATAATTTTTCATCGTCTGACCAATCCGTTTGTTCTGAGATCCGGCCTTGCACAGGAAGTGATGAAAAAAGGATTTAAAACCTTTTGATCCAATCATAAATTACAGGATCAGCCGATACTTTTGACCATACGCGATAAGAAAACCGCAATTAACCCGCGGTTTTATCTACGCTGGGAATTAACGGCGTCGATCCGGGAACTGCATCTTCCGAGGATACGTTCTTTACGAGATAGAGAGAGAGATCTCGAAATGAATCTGCCGTTCACCGGTCTTTTTAGCCCGCTCGGCGTCAAATTCTTTTTGCGCATGAACTGATGCTGTGCCGGCGGACCCCTCTCGTTTTTTGAGTTCGTCGATCCCAACGATTTCCCCGGTTGTATTAGATCCATTGATGTACGCTCGATCGTCTTCACAGATTTGATTTTTTCTTCCAAATTTGCCCCGAAGAGGAAACCGTCGACTGTTGAACCCGTTAAGTAATCGCTTACGGACGAGTTTAGATTCGCGAGGATCAAACTCTTCCGAATCTCTGACTCCTCCCTCTGGAGGAACGCCATGAGTCTCCCGGTGTCACTCAAAATCTCTAGCAACTCAAGTTTTTCCCGATTATCTGACTTCAGAGTCATCGAAATAGCTTTCCCCACGGCTGCCATGCAGGCAGAAATGCGCTCTTGTTTTTCGGCGATGCGCTTATCCCTTGCCTTGACATTTGGTTGTATGGCGGCCACAATCTCTGAGTTCAACTCCGGGGCAACTATGAACCCGCAATTTTCCAGGGTATTATATTTTTCCAATAGAATATTGTTTTCCTCTTTGGAAAGCCCTTTTTTAAAAATTTCCATCTAACGAATGACGATGTCTTTATGCAACGAAGGGGTCCTTTGCTGGTCTGGTTCCAAACGCGGTCCAATAACTTTCAGTACGTCTTCTTGAAGGTCGGCTTCATGTTCAGGCTGATTTTCAACGTTTTGAGTGGTCCCGCTCATCTGTTGTTCCGCGTTGACCGGAGCCGCTGTTTCAGCCGTCGGTGGATCCGCAGGCGCAAGCTCATTTATGGTTTCAACAGTGTCATCTTTTTGAGTCTGTATCGCAGACTCCTCTCGCTCTTCCTCCGATTCCTGCAGAGACTGTTGCGAGACCCTGTCAAATTCTTGCGAGTCACTATGCCTTGAGCGACGAGAATGACCTGAGTGACTGAAATCTGAGTGATGCGATTGACCCGAGCGACTACGCTCTGAGCGACGAGTGTGACGTGAGAGGCTTCGTGAGCGTCGATCGATATAATTTTTAGAACGGCTACGCTCTGAGCGATCAGGGCGACGTGAATGATTGCCAGAACGTCGTGAGCGATTACGAGACCAACTGCGACGATATGATTTTCGCTTGAATTCGCCGTCCCTCCTGTGACGGGTCCAAGAGCGATCCCGACGTGATGTATAACCTAGAAGGTAAACAGGCATAATACCCATACTTGCCTTATTGAACCATTTGTAAATTGTTCAGTTTTCATCAAATGAAAATGTCTATTTGCGAGGGTCAGACCCATGGAGACTGAACGATATATATATGTTGCATTCCTTTGTCAAACGAAGGCGTGCGCCTCGGTCAGACCGAAGGCACGCTGCCTAGCAATCAAATTGCTGGCATAGCAACCAGGTATCCAGACCAACAAATTTGTCGGTAATTGATCTTTCAGAAAGAATCAATTTTTGTGACGTACTTACTTTTATGTCTCCGGCTGAAATCCGTCACCATTTCTTTTAGTCGCTTGACTAAATCCTCATCTTCCTTTTTCTCTCTTGATGCCGAATGATCGTGATTTCTCTTCTTTCCCATTTTTTTCGTTTAGATATTTGCGTTTTTGATTTCGGGTGTGTGACGACGTTGACACAAAGCGAAAGAATGACACTCGCTAACAGCGCAGGAGCGTAGTGAACATAGGAGCCCATGGGAGAAAAAAGTTTTGCTTTAAAACTTTGTGGCGACACTGAGGAAAGTGAGGGGTACTACATTTTGATCTCTGAAGGAAGAGGCGCGAAATACAATAAGTGTAAAGTGCCTACGAAAATATTATACCATTGTGCTGTTTCTGCAGCCATATAAATGTCCTCTAGACGACGAGCAAGATTACTTCTCACTTGGGGGTTATTAAAAGTCACATAAGTAAATTTTTTCGTATTCAAACTTTTTGGTCAATATCAATGCGTGCAGTTATCAGGCGGAAAAACTGTAAGGAATGTTTATTGACTACCATTGCTGGATCTTTTTTACCTATTATATTAGTAGTTGAGATATTCTTCAAAAATGGAATTTGACGTACCCGATGATGAAGCAGCGGATAATGTCAGTAAAAAAGGTTGTCTGCAACGGTAGGCTGTCACAATCCAGGAATGCCATAGTCCAGAAATTATTCATTTCAGAAGGGACATAATCCTAAACTGTCAAATATCAGAAAAATCACTATAGGATAAGCCACTGTATTTTAATCGTCGGGCAATCGACGGGCGGCGTCGCGAGTATAAGCCCAAAAACCTGGCCAAAACCCCAAAAAATAAATTTTCGAAATAGGGTCAGTTGAGTAGTCATTCAGGTAGAGGACTAGTAACTGCATTCTATTGTGGAAGGGAAAGCCCTTTAAGTGTATACCTGCGCCGCAGCGTCAGTTGGCAGTTAGTGTTCGTGAAGAGTGTACGTGTCACGCGCTGAACAGACGAAAATAACGCTGACTTCAAAAACCCATAACATTAAAGTGACGGGTTTAATTTCAATTCTGCAACATGGATACGACTTCTGGAGGTATGTAGAACATATTTTTACATCGGTATGTAGAACATATTTTTACAATCTAAACTTTATGTATAAATGATTGAAATGTAGTATAGCCTTCGGCATTAATAAAATTGAATAATTTTGAAAACTTATATTTTCAACGGTCCGAAAAGTTATATATTTTGTCACATTTTGCAAAGCTCCTAGTCTCGGCCTTTAGTTTAATGCATAAGCTTTCGAAATTTACGAGAGTTACCTGCGGAAAACGTGCGTCTTGTCCGTTATGATTTTTTTCGCATCGTGCGGTAGCCGAGCGTGCACGCGGCACTATTGAGCAGCCTCTGCGCCTCTACCTGAGAATGGGTGAAGTAGCATCATAACGGACAAGACGGCTGTTATACGCTTGAAATAAATTATTTTAATATATATGTATGTGTATATATATATATATAAATTTTCTGTGATTTAATTATGATATATACGTATGCATATATATATATATATATATACATATTAAAATGAACCACATAAAAATTTCTTAAATATGAATAAAATGTTATAACATTCAAATAAAATATTTGAATATATATATATATTATATAGTAAGCAAAGCTTTCTTTTAACCAAATCCATGTCAATATTTTCTGTCTAATTTTTTTAAAATTATTTCAATTATTGCGGTTATTTATTTGGTAAAATAATGTACATTGTTCAAGTTATTGTATTAATTGAAAATTTTATCTTTTCCTTTAACACCAATTTTCTACAATTTTATGTCTTTATTACAGGATCCGGTTACAAAGAATTGGTGCTGACAAGGAAAGAAGTATTTCTGATAATCAGCGAGCATTTATCCGATAAATTCGCTTCCTTGATCGAATTTATGGTAGAAAAAATTTCCAAGGACACCGGACGTACAGTTGTAGTGCCTGAGGACTCGAAACAGACTTTTTCGATACTCTTCAATCAAATGAGAACGAGGTGGCAACAAGCTCACAGAAAATCCTGTGTATTTTTCAAGAATAACGGTGAATGGCTTAGCAAGCAGGTATGTTTTGCCGCACCTACAGACACTGTAGTAATAATCCCGGGTAATACGGGCGGCCACCCGTCCCTTGAGTTTACAATGTCCAGTGAGAGATCTAAACGAAGGAAGACCCAAGATATTCGTACATTGTTCAACTCGGTCGAGTTAGCATACGCTACTCAGATGAGCCTTCGCTCTTCAGGACAATCCGACGCCGCAAAAGTTATTAAGGACGTAACAATGACGAGTCCTTTAAGAGCTTCCAAGTATCGTAAAGCTTACTCAGCAACGGATGAAATTACTTTATCCGAAGAGGCTGCACTTTCCGCTATGATTGAATATAAATTCTCCAAGAGTACTTACCAGGGAATGAGAAGATTAGGGAAGGAAAATAACTGTAAGCTATATCCGTCTTACGAAAAAGTGATGAAAGCAAAGAAGCGTTCTTATCCACCACGTGATGCAATCAGGATTGCAGAGAGTAGTGCAGAAGTCCAACTACAGGCACTATTAGATCATACAGTTGAACGTATTTTACTCGTCCAAAATGTACTCATTCAAAGATTGACTCCAGATAATGTTCGTAAAATGGACTTGATTTGCAAGTGGGGTTGCGATGGAAGTTCTGGGCAAAGTGAATATAAGCAGACGTTCAGTGATGACAGCAAATCTGATGCGCATGTATTCTTTACTTCAGTCGTGCCATTACAACTCGTGTGTTATGATCAACAATCGAAGGAAGAAATAGTTGTTTGGAAGAACCCCAGACCCTCGTCTCCACGATTTTGTAGACCGCTTAGACTACTGTTTCTACGCGAAGACACAGAGTCAACACTTAATGAAGTCCAAATTGTTGAAGAACAAATAAAGTCACTTCGTCCATTCGAAAGTGTAATAGATGAAAAAGAAATCTCCGTAATGTACAAGTTGTTGTTCACCATGATAGATGGTAAAGTTTGCAACGCTGTATCATTGACGAAATCTGCTCAACGGTGCTATTTGTGTGGAGCAACCAGCAAAGATTTTAATGCCATCGACACTGTATTGAAAAGGGAAATCAATGAAACAAATTTGAAGTTCGGATTGTCGACGCTGCATGCGTGGATACGGTGCTTCGAGTATTGCTTACACGTGTCTTACAAACTCGGCATTAAAAAATGGCAAGCTCGAAGTGCCGAAGAAAAAAAAATTACCCAGGAACGCAAGAGGGCCATTCAAGAAGGATTCAAGAAGTAACTGGGTCTAAATATCGATCGCCCAAAGCCTGGATACGGCAGCAGCAATGATGGCAACACAGCTCGGCGATTCTTTGAAAATTCGACGGTTTCCGCTGCGATAACGGGGGTCAACGAAGAAGTAATTAAACGCTTGTACGTAATCCTACAAGTTATATCGTGTGGCCACGAGATAAACTGTGAAAGATTTGAACAGTATGCTATTGAAACGGCAAGAAAGACCGTTGCATTATACCCTTGGTACTCCATGCCTACTTCGGTGCACAAACTATTAAGTCATGGTCCAGTGATAATAACTCATGCTCTATTACCAATCAGCCAATTATCCGAAGATGCTCAGGAAGCTCGAAACAAAGACATCAAACGATATCGAGAAGATTTTGCGCGAAAAAGTTCCAGGGTTAAAACTATGGAAGATGTTTTTCATCGGCTCTTAGTTACTTCTGATCCGTACATTTCAAGTGTCAGAAGACTACCACAGAAGAAGCTGAAGAGTTTGTCGCCGGAAGCTGTAGCGATGTTGATCGCTCCTAAAGTGACTGCTGCAGCAGACGAATTTTGCGCCGAGATTGAAGCCGTGCCGGGAGTTGTAATAGATACAAACTCGGATAATGATTCTGACTCCGACTCCGACTCCGATTACGATTTTGATTAAGAATAAAATTTTCTATTTTTGAAACGTTCCGTATGTATTTTGGAAATAAAAATAATAATTGCGTAGAATACACTGTTCACGTTTATTTTATTATGATGATTTTTTTTTATATATTAATTTATCTATTTAGCAGGATACTCGGCCATTTTGTTTATAACAATTTGCTGTAAGCTCTTTGTTGCAAGTTATAAACAATAGATATCGGATTGGTAATCAGCGACCTTGAAAACCCGTACATACCAATTTTTGTCAACATCTGGTAACTTTTTAACGTTCATGTCGGCCATATTGGATCGGCCATTTTTTTTACGATAATTTGGCTTGCGGATTCGTAATCAGCGACCTTGAAAACCCGTAAATACCAATTTTTGTCGACATCTGGCAACTTTTTAACATTCATGTCAGCCATATTGGATCGGCCATTTTGTTTACGATAATTTGGCTTTCAGATTCGTAATCAGCAACCTTGAAAACCCCTGTAAGCCAATTTTCATTCCCGTCAAAGGTCATTTGAGGTTTTGGCCAGGTTTTTGGGCTTTTCTCCTACTGTGGGCTGGTGAGCAATCATTCTCTACTCTCGTTTTGGACAGAAACCACGCGAGCGACGATCATAGTTTTCGGTATCCAAGTGACCGCTTCATAGTTTTCGGTGTCCAGGTTGACTGCTAGTTTTTGGTGTCGAGGTCAACCTCTTCATAGTTTTCGGTGTCCTGGTGGATCGCTCCAGAATTTCGATGTCCAGGTGCATGGCCCCATAGGTTTTGGTGTTTAAATTAACCGCTTCATAGTTTTCGGTGTCCAAGTTGACAGTACCATAGCTTTCGGTATCCAGGTCAACTTCTTCATAGTTTTCGATGTCCAGGTTTCACGCTCGACAGTTTTCGGGATCCAGGTGGACTGCTCCGTAGATTCCTGTGTCAAGGTTTACCCATATTGCTGGACACTAAAAACTATGAAGAGATCCACCTGAACACCGAGAACTATCGGGTGGTCAACCTGGATGCAGGAAATTACGGAGCAGTTCAGGAGAATACTGAAAATTGTCGAGTGGTCAACCGTGAAATTGAAAACCGTAATACAGTCAACCTGGACACCGAAAACTCTGAAGAGGTTGACCGGGCCATCGCAAATTATGAAACAGTCAACCTGCATACCGAGAACTATGAAGCGGTCGACTTGGACACCGAAAACTATGGAGCGATTCACCTGGATACCGAGAACTGTCGAACAGTCAACCAGCACATAGGAAATTAGGGAGCAGTTCACCTTGACACCGAAAACTATGAAGAGGGTGACCTGCACACCGAAAGAAATGACACAGTCAACCTGGACCCCGAAAAGTATGAAGCGGTTGACGCGACTTGGACACCGAGAATTATGGTCCTCGCTCACGTGGTTACATCAAAAACCAAAGTAGAGAGTGATTGCTCATAAGCCTCTTAAATGTTTCTACCAAATTAATATGTTCTGTTTGCCCACAAAGAAGGACTCGCGACGCCGCCTGTTGATTCAAAATTATTAATGTAAGTAAATTTTACAATTAAAAAAACTAAAAGTTTTTTCTAAAGATTTCATAAAAAAATTTGTTTTATTATTTTTGTTTACTTTGGACGTATCCATAATCTCTTACTGCATCAATAATGATTGGAAATGCTACTGGAAAAACTTACCTCAAGAAAGGAACAACCAGCCCCATGACGGGGTGGGTTGTTCCTTATCGACTTTTCAGAAAAAAATATTTCTGAGCAAGAAGATATTATCGACTTAATAAATATGACCATATAGTTTGAAAGTAGAATAGACCTTTCGACTCCATATCCAAAAAATTTCGAGATTAGACCTTATTTTGATATTTTTTTAACATATTATTTGAAAATCGGCACTTTGAATCCCGCGCTCCCCTATGTATGTGTGTGTGTATATTATGTGTGTGCCTGCCTCTGAAAAATTCAAACAGCTACATCTTAAGACCACATTGGAGTAGCGCGCCGAAATTTTGCACTCAAGCCAAGCCCCACAGACTCTTTGTTTGCTATGAATTTTGCAAAAATTCATTGACTTGTGCGTATTTTTTGCGACTTTTAAATTTTCAAAAAAAGGGCGTGGTTACTCTAGCGTCCGCAAATTTTGCGATATCAGGTTAAAAACAACTATACCGATAGTTTGAGTGATAAAGATTGTTGATATTGAATTTCTCAAAAATTGCTCAAGGGGTTCGGCGTTTATAAAATTTTGAATTTTTTACAAAAAACGCGTGATCACTGTAGCTTGCACATACTAGTTTAATGGAAGAAGTTACTTGGTATTCAATTTTGCGAAAATTGCTTGAGCAGTGCAAATTTTATGCGATCTTTAAATTTTCAAAAAAAATCTTGATAAAAAATTTTACGATATAAAGATATAGTTCTGTTACTCCAATAACCAGAGATAGTAAAAAAAACTTGCAAATTGTAATATTGCACATCATTTCCAGAGTATTTTTCGAATTTACAAAGCCTCCTCTATGAGGAAGCCAAAACAAAAATATTGAGGAAGCGATGTGCAGATTTACAATTTTCATTTTTTTTTCTATGAAAAATCCGATGTTCCTACTTCGTCACTTTTTTCACAAATCCGAATGGTTTGTCAGGGAAATTTTCGAAAATGTCAGGAAATTTTTTTCGTCCGATTTAGCAACCACTCTGTTATATCATTTAATTATTAAAAAAAATTCAATTCAAACGATTCAATTCAGCCCGGACAACGATTGATGATCTGAACTGAACTGACTTTCACTCTTTGACTTATTTCGTTTAAGGTTGTTTCAAATTTAGTCACCCATTATTTTGCGCAAAGTATTATTCGCTTGTAGTGATTTGACTGATTTGTTTCCTCACTTTAAGATTGTTCAAAATCTTATCTTTAATTATAATATGCATTTTCCAAAGTCTAAATCATTATTAAAAAAAAAATAAGAATCTTTTTTTTATGTCAAATAATAACGTGTTCTAGTGTAACTCACCCTTTTCTAACGACATATAATATTGTTAAATGCTTTTTAGGAAAACTAGATAAAATCTTACACCCAGAAAAATGATCTAGTCGTAGGTACTATAATCATTTATTTGATTATTTTTCAGTTACTTTAAAGAACATTTTCTTTCCATCCAATTTTGGGCGATATTTACTTCCACTATATTTATTTATTTGAATTCCCTGTCATCGAGAAACAGACGTTGAAGAAAAATTCTATTCGTTGTTACTAAATACCTATTCACCCGTAATCTCATCCGATCATATCTGCAGATTTGTCAGTACCCCTACCTCTCGCACAAGCGAACCTGCCTCTCGATGCCTATATCCTTTCCAAGCTCGTCTATGTTTGATATCCTTATTGTTCAGTATGGATATTTAATACATTGAACATTGCGGCAAAACGCAAGATGGTCGAATCCCCGAAAAGGGTTCCCATAAAAAAGCGTCTTTTTTCTTTTCCCTTCTGTTAAAGAAAAGACGAAGCTTTACGAAATTGTAGACTTCACATGTGTAGCTATACATTTAAAGATTGAAATGTTTAAAAATATTTATTTTGTAAATATTTTTTAAAAAATTATTTCATTTAAATACATATTTGTTCAGTTTGAAATAATATTTATTAATATTAAATGAAAATTTATTAGATCGCAATATATTTTCCTAGTAGATCATTAAAAAAAAAAAAAAAAATTGTTGACATGGTTAGACTTGTATTGGGCCAGCCTACTACTAAAAAAATGTATTTGGCTTGACTAGGATTTAGTTAAATGTACTAGATCTTTTTTCTGGGTGTACGTAAGAAGGGGGTGAGGAGTCTAACAAATCTTATGTGTCCTTACATGGAGGTAGGGGGGTCGAAAATGGCCGAAATCATCCTTACGTAATTAATTAACGGTCCCATATGTGTATTTTTAAAATGTATATTAGAGTGGTCGTTATTTCAGGTCTCCATTACTATTAGGGTGGTCCTCCGAGATTCAATGCTTTAAATATTTATATACATATTTATTAAGATATACATAAGGGTGGTCGTTCATTCAGGCCTCAATGAATATTAGGGTGGTCCTTCGAGATTTAATTTCTTTAAATATAGCATTATCTACATATATGCAGCAAATCTATGTATATATAGCATTATATATAGGATTTTCTATATATATAGATCATGTATGTACATATATATATCCTTAACAAAATTGGTTGGCTTCCGGATGGATGTCGCGTTCGGTTTCAGCAACGTTTGCGAAACATCGACACATTGCTGAAACCGAACGCGGCATCCATCCGGAAGCCAACCAATTTTGTTATGACTCTGGCCGCAAACGCCCTAAAACTATACATATCCTTATCTATATGTATAACATATCTATGAATATATAGCATTATACATAGCTAATAAGTCAAAACGAAACTTAAATTTTAGGCTAACCCAAAACCTAACTAATATTATAAGATAAATCAAAATCTAACTTAAACTTTAGGCTAAATCAAAATCAAACTCAAGTTTTAAGCTAAACCAAAATCTAACTTAAATTTTAGGCTAAATCAAAATCTGACTTTAATTTGAGGCCAAACCAAAATTTAACTTAAATTTTATGTTTTATATTCATAGAAATACTATATATATATATATATATATATATATATATATTAGACTGGTCGTTGAAAATTAAATTTTTTGTGACGCCCCCTAAAAAGCGTTTAATGAAAAAACCGTTTGATGAAAAAGCGCGAGGTACTTTTTTTAAAATAAAAATTAACACGTGCCGCAAGACGATCCAAGTTGATTTTCATCGAAGAACAATTTTTTTTACAAACGGCTAGACTGATTTGAATGAAATTTGGAAAAGTTACAAAGATATAAAAAGGCTATTTACAGAAAAAATAACAGCTCATAATCCTCATAATAACTAATGAGAACAGTTAATTTTTTCGGTAATTTTTTTTCCAGGATAACGTTCTGGCACAATTATGAAACAAATTTTTTCTGTGTGTTTTACTATTCCATATAATGTCTCCAAAATTCAAATTCATCGAAGAGGTACTTCATATAAAAAAAAAAATAAAAACCAATTTTTTTATATAAGGTGCCCAGATATGTGCTCTTTCAAACCGATATTTACTGAACATAAATAAATAGTTTATATATTCAAAACAAAAATCTCTGAAAATCAATATTATCACTATTTTTCAATTAATTATATCATTACAGGTTGATTTTTTCTTCTAACACGTTTTTGTATTTCTAGCATATTTTTTCTTGTAAAACTCGGTATCAGTATTGCTTACAATGCGAGAATGGTTAAAAAAAAATATTCATTTTGGAAATTTTCATACTTAAAAAAATTTATCTTCTAGCAATTTTTGCATTGTAAGCAACAGTGATAATTAGTTTTACAAGAAAGAAGATGAAAGAAATACAAAAACATTTTAGAAGACAAAAATCAATATTTAATGATATAATGAATTGAAAAATAGTGAACATGTTGATTTTCAAAGATTTTTTTTCTAATATGTGAACCATTTGTTAATGTTCAGTAAATATGGGTTTGAAAGAGTACATATCTGGGCACCTTATATACAAAATTCAGAATTTTTTGAATGATCTGTTTTCGTTTATCAGTGATATATATATTCGACGTGAAACCAGCAGGTCCAAAAAATCGATGTCTCCGATTACACTCTCGATATTTTCCTGTTTTCTCTACCATGAGAAAACATTGTTGTTAAATCGCTAGCCCAAAATAAAATTATTCGTAAGAGTTATGATTTTTTGACAATTGTGTACTTTAACGACTCGAAAAACAACTTTTTGGCTTTTGTGTATAACTCCACCGGATTTTGGAATTTTTGTTCTACGAGTTATGATTTTTTGAAAATTGCGTACTTTTAACGACTCGAAAAACAACTTTCTTGCTTTTGTGTTCAACTTCGCCGGATTTTTGAATTCGAGAATTTCATTTCGAAAAATCGAAACTGTATTCAAAACCCTTCAAAGTGAGCACAAATTAACCTGATTTGGTGCATTTATGACGCCACAATCGTAAAACTACGTTTTTTCGAAAATCAAAAAAGATTGAAAAACCTCATTTTTTTTAAATCTGAAGAAATCATATTACATTTTTACGACAAAAAATCTATATTTTTGTGGAGTTTGAACTAGTTCTGACCTATGGAATTTGAATTATTGATCATTTCCATCTTTGCGAAATCAGTTTCAGCTATTTCGGGACATTTAGGCTTTGAATTTAGGTTTTCTGAAAATTTCGTTAATAAAATCGATAGTCATTGTCTCAAAAAATTATAAAACAATTTATTTACAATTCTTTATGATCCATCTCCATCAAATGATGATAATATTCATGAATAATTGTTTTTTCTGCAACGTTGGGTGTAAATTTGCATTTGAATGCAAACGATAAAATGCAAACAGCGTTTAAATTTATTGAAAAAAAATCGACAAAATTTTCAAAAACAACTTTGACAATTCTTCGAATTTTCTTTTCCCGTACATACAAACGCTGTTTGCGATAAAAAAAATTTGCAAGCAATTGCAGCTAAAAAAAAGTAATACGAATTTGCCTTATTTTTTGTTCTCGGTATTTTTCAGGATTGCGTGAAACCTGTAGCTTCGGAAATTTTTTTGCTGAAAGATCTGAAAACTAGAAACTTGAAGCTTCGAAATGCTTTTTTAGACCTCGATAGACCATTTTTCACAGAGATACAGCATTGTCAAAATTTGTGAAATTTTTTTGATCCCTTCATTTTTCCGACTATAGTGTATATTATAGATATATATTAGGGTCCCAGCAAACACAGTTCCGAAATAGTTACGAAAATGTTACGTAACGTGTGTTACATTGGACATAACATTTATGTCACAAACTCCGTGAATGAAGCAGAGTTTGTTCTCAAATATGTCATCCTATAAACAAGTCACAGATACGAAACAACTACGAGAAATAATAATGAAATAAACTCATACCCAAGATGTAACATATTCAGCTCATAGATGTAACAAACTCATCACATAGCCATAACAAACTCAGATAATAGATGTAACAACCTCAGATCATAGTTGTAACAAACTCAGCTCATTGATATAACTCCTACGAAACGTAACGTGACCCTGGTAACGCATAATACTCGTAACAATGATGTCAATGTTATTTCGTGGTTACAGGTTATTTACGTATATACATATTTTATGAACAAATTACAAGAAATTGATGTATTTCCAACCTACATATTAGGTTGGAGTTTTATTTTTATTTTAACATTTGAAAAGGACATTTTTATTAAAATTTATAGTTTTTGTAGAATACCTACAAATATGATGTATCGTCCACCATTTGAGGTACCAAATGAACAATTTTTTGGGACTAGTTAGAACCCTCAAGGTGCACCGGTGTCCTGAAAAGCCTAGTTTTGAGTTTTTATACTCTACGCTAATAAACTGCTAGCGACGTCTCATTTCCTTTGTAAACTTTTTCCCACGGGATGAGCGTGGCACATTTTGATTAAAGTCAAAATTGTGACCAGGACAATGCCTGGAAAGTTCAAAATAGGCTAACAATTTCAAAGCAGGCCTGCAACTCTGAAATAAAGAGCAGAAAACATGTGTCATGCTCATCTCATGGGAAAATGAGTTACGAAGGAAATGAGACGTCGTAGAACAAAATCTGTCTATCAATTCTTTCTGAATCATGCGCAGAGTATAAAAACTCAAAGCTAGGTTTTTACACAGAGTGTAAAAACTCAAAACTGGGTTCTTACACTCTGCGCATGATGCCGAAAGAATTGCTAGATAGATTTTGTTCTACGACGTCCCATTTCCTTCGTAACACTTTTTCCTATGGGATGAGCGCGGCACATTTTGATTAAAGTCAAAATTGTGACCAGGACAATGTCTGGAAAGTTCAAAATAGGCTAACAATTTTAAAGCAGGCCTGCAACTCTGAAATAAAGAGCAAAAAATATATGCCGTGCTCATCTCATGGGAAAACGAGTTACGAAGGTAATGAGACGTCGTAGAACAAAATCTGTCTATCAATTCTTTCTGAATCATGCACAGAGTATAAAAACTAAAGCTAGGATTTTACACAGAGTGTAAAAACTCAAAACTGGGTTCTTATACTCTGTGCATGATGCCGAAAGAATTGCTGGATAGATTTTGTTCTACGACGTCTCATTTCCTCCGTAACACTTTTTCCTATGGGATGAGCGCGGCACATTTTGATTAAAGTCAAAATTGTGACCAGGACAATGTCCGGAAAGTTCAAAATAGGCTAACAATTTCAAAGCAGGCCTGCAACTCTGAAATAAAGAGCAAAAAACATATACCGTGCTCATCTCATGGGAAAACGAGTTACAAAGGAAATGAGACGTCGTAGAACAAAATCTATCTATCAATTATTTCTGAATCATGCGCAGAGTGTAAAAACTCAAAGCTAGGTTTTTACACAGTGTAAAAACTCAAAACTGGGTTCTTACACTCTGCGCATGATTCCGAAAGAATTGCTAGATAGATTTTGTTCTACGACGTCTCATTTCCTTCGTAACACTTTTTCCTATGGGATGAGTGTGGCACATTTTGATTAAAGTCAAAATTGTGACCAGGACAATGCCTGAAAAGTTCAAAATAGGCTAACAATTTCAAAGCAGGCCTGCAACTCTGAAATAAAGAGCAAAAAAAATTTGCCGTGCTCATCCCATGGGAAAATGAGTTACGAAGGAAATGAGACGTCGTAGAACAAAATCCGTCTATCAATTCTTTCTGAATCAGCCGCAGAGTGTAAAAACTTAAAACTGGGTTCTTACACTCTGCGCATGATTCAGAAAGAATTGCTAGATAGCTTTGTTCTATGACGTCTCATTTCCTTCGTAACACTTTTTATTATGGGATGAGCGCGGCAAATTTTGATTAAAGTCAAAATTGTGACCAGGACAATGCCTGGAAAATTGAAAATAGGCTATCAATTTCAAAACAGGCCTGCAACACAGAAAGAAAGGGCAAAGAGAAATTAAGCGAACGTGCAACGCGAATAAGGTTATAAACCGAGTAAGGGAAATTTCTGGGTGTTTTTCCATCACGGCAAATACCCATATAACTTATTTTTTTCTTTTAAATAAAGAGATCACATTAAACTTACCGCTTGCAATGTATGCTGTATTAGTCTGGTTTATTCTGTATTACGCTGGATTATTCGATATCACCTCCTTGTACTTTACACTCACATATTGTTTACGTTCCTTAATCGACATAACCTTAAAATGATTGAGGACATTTCTTGTAATATATGATACGTATATGTTGCGGATTTGTTACAAGAAATGACTTGTGACATTTATGTCACACATTATACATATTCGGTACGTAGCCTATAACTACGAGATTATGATATCACCAATATCTATAATTGTTACAGCAATGTTCTATAATTGTTACGGATTTGTTACAAGAAATGTCTTATAACATTTATGTCACAGTGTGACATATTTGCTACGTAGCCTATACTACGAGATTATAATATCACTAATGTTCTATAATTGTTACAGCATCGACTCGTAACAGTTTGACAAGTTTACAGTACATGTAAATATCTCGTATAAGAGTGACGAGATCTTGACGTATCAATGTTACGTATTTGTGATGTCTATAGTTTTTCGTAATTCCTACATCTTTCATTGACATCCTTACTACATATCGTCAGGACGTATTATATACATCTCGTTTACGTGCGTTATGAAAAAGTTACGAATTTGTGATGAACATTATATGACGTAGTTATTACATTTCAATTATACGTAAATGTTTCGTAAATCATCCAAGTGTGTTTGCTGGGGTGGTTGTTATTTAGGGGTCGGACGAATTTTTTATCAGACGCCCCCCAAATCGACTTCAAATAATTCAAAAACAATACCCTAATTTTTTCAGATTTTTATCTAGACTAACCCCACCCAAAATGAGGGTCGATTTCCTCATTTGAAATGTACGTGTTTTGGCCATATGCTCAGCATATATTTTATTTCAGAATAAAAATTTCAGGTGTAAAAATTTTTCGAAAAATCTGTAACTACGAGATTTTAGTGTTCATCGATGCTACTATTTGAGGAAAAATTGACATTGTCATGCGGGTAAATCTACACGAACTGCACACCCTCTAATCTGATTTTTTTTTAATTCAACAAAACATGGTATCTATATGTGAAAATGATGAATATTTCATAGTTTTCCTCTTCTTAAGGTCACGCAGGATTGTAAGGTAGCACATTTTATACCAATTTTTAGTAATTCGTCATTGCCAATTTTCGTATGGGGAATTCCATAGCAAGTCGACTTGAGTGTGACCCTCGACCTTGCCGATTTCGTTTACGATTTTTGATATGATTCTTCCAACTCAAAATAGCATTCAGAATTTTTTCAGATTCTTAAAAATCAAATTTGAGTACATTATGATTTTTGGAACATTTTTTTTGAAAACTTCGAGGGCCGTAATTAAAAAATCTCAAAAAATTATCAAAAATCCGGTGACAAAAATGAAAATTTTTTACCCGGAATTCATGATGTCCAGGCTTTCGCTTCCACCTCGATTTTACGTTTTCTTAATAAAAACCTAAAATCGAGGTGGAAGGGAAATCCTGGACATCATGAATTTTGGGTCAACAATTTTCATTTTTGACACCGGATTTTTGATAATTTTTTCAAATTTTTAAATTACGGCCCTCAAGGTTTTCGAAAAAAAATGTTCAAAAAATCATAACGTACTCAAATTTGGTTTTAATACTCTGAATGTTATTTTGAGTTGGAAGAATCATATAAAAAATCGTGAACGCAATCAGCGAGGTCGAGGGTCACTCTCAGGTCGACTTGGTATGGAATGCCCCATACGAAAATTAGGAAGGTCGAATTACTAAAAATTGGTATAAAATATCCTACCTCACTATCCTGCGTGACCTTAAGAAGAGGAAAATTATGAAACATTTATCATTTTTACGTATAGACACCATATTTTATTGAATTGAAAAAAAAATCAGATTAGAGGGTGTGCAATTCGTGTAGATTTACCCGCATGACAATGACAATTTTTCCTCAAATAGTAGCATCGATGAACACCAAAATCTCATAGTTACAGATTTTTCGAAAAAATTTTACTCAGAATAAAATATCTGCTGAGCATATGGCCAAAACACGTGTATTTCAAATGGGGAAATCGAACATCATTTTGGGTGGGGTTAGAGTCTAGATAAAAATCTGAAAAAATTAGGGTATTGTTTTTGAATTATTTGGAGTCGATTTGGGGGGTGTCTGATAAAAAATTCGTCCGACCCCTAAATAACAACCACCCTAATATATATATTATATCAGGTCAATTTTTTTCGACTTTTCTATTTCTCTCACTCCCCACCCGAAATTTTGTTACATATGTCTGAAAAAAATTCCCTGAAAGTTACAGCCCTTAATATTAATATTAAGTACTTTGCCTTCGCGTGATAAATTTTTCCATCTAAAATACACGTAAATAAAAAACTTTTTTTGTCAAAATTTTACCACTCCGCGGTTTTTTATGCTGTCACATTGTATGTATCACAAGTACTTAATATTAATATTAAGGGCTGTAACTTTTGGGGATCTTTTTTCAGGCATATACAAAAAAATTTCGAGTGAAAGAAACAAAATAAGTGGAAAAAAATCGCCCTAATATATGTATAGCATATCTATGAATATCAATATGAATAACCAATATTTCACCACCAATTTATATAAAATTTCTATAAATAAATTGAATCGATAAGGATACTCTGAAAGAACTTTCAAAAAGAAGTGAAATCAATCACAAAATACTTCTGAGAAGTAAAAAAAGGACGCCAAGTATTAAAAATCCCAAAAATTGGAATTTAAAATAATCCTAAAAATTCACAATTAAAAAAAAATCCTAAAAATTTAAAATTAAAAAAAAACCAAACCACACAAGCCAAGCAAAAAACTCGGTATGCTCAAGTTATTAATTACCAAACGAAACAAAACAGCTTGGCGTGCAGGGTTAAGAACTAATACGCTCGGCGAGGAAAAACCGAGTCCAGACGCCTCTACCGCCTAACAATGGATAAAACGAAAGAATAAAAAAGAAACCAATTAAACGAGTACACTAGGAACCAACTGTGAGAATAAACAAAAGAGCTCACGATCGAGTAAACTAGGGAGTAACAACCCCTACAGCACATTACATTGCTGCAACGTTGCAGCAATGTTGTCATATTGCACGTGCAATGAAATATTGCAGACATGTTGTGGCAACATTGCGTACGCAACGTTGCACTGAAACTTCTCTGCAATGTTTCGGGAATGTTCCTAAGCAACATTTCTGCAATATTTTGTTGAAACGTTGCTGCAATGTTGCAGCAATGTTGTCATATTGCATGTGCAATGATATATTGCACGAAATATTGCAGGAATGTTCTCGGCAATATTTTGTTGAAACGTTGCGAGTAAATTGCAGCGATATTAATGAGATGGAACTTCAAATTTTACAACTACAAAAGCGTAATAAATATGAAAAAGATCTGTTGAAAAAGATCTATTCATTTATTCCTCATAAAACATCAATAACGATTAATTTCACGTCATTTTCTTTTTCTTTTTTCATATTTCTTTTTAAAAGTTTGTTGTGCTTTTGACATTAATAAGACATGTGATATTGCAGCGATATAATATAATTAAGACATTGTGATATTCGTATTGAAAAAATGTTCAATATAAAAAAAGCTATAAAACCAAAATGTTTTTTGTTTCTGAATGATTCTTATTCGCAAAATATGACTATATAATGTAACGGGATGACCTGGGGCCTGCCACGATCTCGGCACTTCGCCTGAGATCCGTTAGGTGGCGGTGGTCGGTGCGCGCTCTCGCGCTGGCGAAAGCGCCACCGAACACCGATAAAGGTCCGGTATCGGGGTCTTAATTAACAATCAATTGTTGGAACATTTACCCGCGCCCTGTGATAGCGCAGTTCGATGGACTGAAGACTACATATTTTTATTTTATGCAATAATTCAAATGATAAAGTTTCCATTGCACGTAATATTCCTGCAATATTGCATATCCAATACGAGTGATATTGCTGGAATATTGCATATTGATTGCATGCAATATTTCTGCAATATTGCATATTGATTGCATTCAATATTTCTGCAATATTGCATATTGATTGCATGCAATATTTCTGCAATATTGCAATGCTGTCGTGCAACATTTCAGCAACATTGCTGCAATATTGTGTGCTGTAGGGGAACGAGAATCGTTCACTGATTAAAATCTTGTAACATGTTTATAATTAAATGAAGGGACAATAATTTAAAAAAAAAATTCTGCTATAGTTGAGAATCTTGTATTGATCTTTTGTAATGTCTGAATTTGATAAAATAATAGTAGCAACACTGCACATAATTGTCGCAATCATCATAAATATAGTTGCTACTTCTTTATCATAAATATTTGTCGGTATAACCTTTCCAACCTTTTATTTTTATAACGATTTTTTCCACTGTTTTCGGTCAATAGTTTAAATATCGAATACTCATCTTAAATATTGAACGGTAATGATTTCCGCGATGCACACAGAAATATGCGACGAGGCCTGGATTTACGATGACAATCGCAGATGCATAATTACGGTTAAATTCGAAAATCTTATAACGATGATTACACAATAGGGGCCATTTATTAATTATGTGAGGGTCCCGAAGGGAGAGGATTAAAAAATCTCTACATGATCTTACCTTGGGGGGAATGGGGCCATTCTTACATAATATAAGCCATTTATACACAATATTTTACGACAAGACAGAATGTGCGTTTTACAATGTAAAATGATGGATATTTGAGAGCATAGCGTAAAGCGAAACAACTATGAGATCTATTTTTTCATTTTCAATGTACGATTTCATTTGCATATTCTCATGTTACAAATTTTTATTATTTATTAAGTTTTGAAAATTTGCAATGTGTTGATATTTACACATTTCGAAGCTTAGAAATGAAAATTACAGTACATTTCTTCGTATATTAAACTCACTTCAATTATTTGTAAAACTTTCTTTCTAGTATTACACAATTATATCATTTAATTATTAAAACAATTTCAATTCAAACGGTCACAACAGCATATAATTCAACCCGCACAATAATTGAATATCTGAACTGACCTGACTTTTACTCTTTGACATATTTCCTATAAGATTGTTTCGAATCTAGTTAAGGTAAACGGCCCAGTTTCTGACATTGTCCCAGATTCTGACACCGACGGCACAATTTTAATTGCTATAAATACAGTTTTTATTGAATTCTAATCCAATTACCGGCTAATTAAAGAGAATCGTTCACTTGCAATTATTGGAGAGATGCACCTTTTTAAATAAAATATTTAAAATAGAAATAGACCAGTGAATTGTGCGACATGCGGTCTCAGTGGCTCCGCAGCGGCAGTGCTAAACGACACCCACTAGCTACGGGAAGCGACATATGGTGAATTTTGTTCGTCATGTAAGTATAAAACAACATAAAAATGGTATCAACATCTTCAGCAGGAACCAGACTATCGACGAGATCAAAAATAATTAAACTTTTGGTTAGGGATTTATATAAATTCGCGGTATCAATAACTGGATCATATAATTGAGGTTATGCCCGTGTTGCTGAGCCTCGATTTGTCACCTGTTGCATCGAACAATTTGCTTTGTTTTTTTAATTCTAATTTGCTGTGAAAAAACAAATTTAAGAAAAGAATATTAGTTCTTATAAACGGAAGAGATGGAAAAAAAAAATTTCAACAATGAAACTATCATTTGTAAAAATCTAACCTTCAAAACATTTTTTCACTCAATGCTGCTGATATATATTTTTATTGTTTAATGTTTATAGTATTTGTTTATAGGACATATTTTAATAATTCATTGTTAATGTTGATCGAAATCAAAATAGTCTACCCTGAAAGGCCTTTAAAGAGGTAAAGGAGATTGCGGAGACAGCAGTTCGGAGACGCAGCTCCTCAGTTGCATCGAACACTCTATCGCAGAGGTATGCTTTTTTGCTTTTTTCTATAATACAGATGGTTTAATAGTAGGATTAATTTTAACATCTATCAATGTCTTCTTTATATTATGTACTTTTAGGTGTACAACAACCTCTCCGAATCATAAAATTGAGAAGTCTTGAGAATGGAGTCTGCGGACGCAGTGGATCCATTCATTTCATTAAAAGCTTCAACAAAAGGGTATAAAATATTTTTTTTTACACAACGGATGACTTTTTTAATAAGAATGATTAAAATATTTATTATTGTGTGCTTTATTCTGTGTATTTTAGGCAAAAAAAACTGCTTCGAAGGACAGCATCGAAGAAGTGATGGAAATTGCTAAAACTGCAGACTAATCTATCACTCCACAGATTGCTTCGGAAAGGTATAGCGTACATTTCATTTTTACCATGAGTCGGTTTTTCAAAATGAATAATTGTATTGTATTATATAATACAAATACCTATATATAACATTTTTATCTAATTAGCAAAAGGAAAAAGGGCAAACGGTGTATTCAAATGCTGAGCCAAAAAAAAAGAAAAAAAGTAATATTCTATAAATGTTTTGAATTTGTTATTTCTCATGTTTACAGGTATGTAACAAAAATTAAGTTTACATATAATAAAATTTAAATACAAACATATTTCTATTGTGTGTTCGTTATATTAGATATATGGCAATTTGACCCGTTTGTACGGGGATATTCGTTAGCGTCAGTAACTGGTCCCACGCAGGTGTCATAAACTAGGACATGGGCGTGGATTCAGTGTCAGAAACCCCAGCAGCAGAGAAGCATTATTAAAACAATGATTTTATTAATAAATCTTGATGATATCACTTTTATTATAGGTGAATCTCATTCGGGGGACTTCAATGCATACGTTAAAACCTTTAGTTTTCGGTTTGGCTATATCACCCATGAATAAATAGCCGAAATCCGACACTGCCGCTCTAAAAGTGTCAGTAACTGGGTCGTTCACCTTACTTATTGATTTACGCGAAATATTATATTCGTTTATAGTTTATTGACTTATTTGTTTCCTCACTTTAGAAATGTTCAAACTCTTACCTTTACTTTCAATATGCATTTTCCAAAGACGAAATAATTATTTTGTTAAAAATAAAAATCTTTTATTTATGTCAAATAATAACGTGTTTTAGTGTAACTGACCCTTTTCTAACGACATTTAACAATGTTAAATGCTTTTTAGAAAAAATAGGTAAAGTCTTACGTACAAGGGGAAGAAGAGGGATCCAAAAAATCTGATGTGCCCTTACATAAGGTTAGGGGGGCTTAAAAACGACAAAAATAATTATCCTTTCGTAATTAATGAATGGACCCTAATGCGTCAGTAATATGTGAACAAACTACTTGGCTGTAAAATATACACCTGACACTACTCTGTGTTATCCTAAGATAAGTAGGTGTAATAATTTTCTATCTTATCTCGCGGAAATCCTGCAGCACTTCCCGGGCTTATTTTTCTTAACCCTGCACGCCAAGCTTTTTTGTTTGGTTTGGTAATTAGTAACTTAAGCATACCGAGTTTTTTGCTTGGCTTGTGTGGTTTGGTTTTTTGTTAATTTCAAATTTTTAGGATTTTCTTTAAATAGTGAATTTTTAGGATTTTTTAAAATCCGAATTTTTGGGATTTTTATTAATTACGAAAATCACATCCCTGCTGTATGTGCTGGGTTGTAAATCGTCTCTACTTTCTTTTAAAGATTCTCGGGGTCAGGGCATCCATTCTGCGGTAACGCTGAAGATCCGTTACAACGAAATTAAAGAGAAATCTAAAAAATCTCCACTAAAAGTGTGTCGTTCTCGTAAACGTCAGACAGCTGTATCTGCATTTTTTATCAATCGACCATTATACGTCATATCGCATCTTTATGATTGAAATTAATTCTTATTAACTCGATCAGTGTAGGGCTTTTGTGCATCACTTAAGTGTAGGAGGGGTCAAATCGACTTCATGCTTAAAAAAATCGAAAACGTATTCTTAAAAATCTGAAAAAATCCATGGTTCACGCTTAAGTCTTCTACGATATGACGAAATTTTGCAATATATATATTTTTCAAATTATTTATTATATAAATAACAACGAACATATAAACTCGTTAAAAAAATAGTTTTCTTCCAAAATTCATAACTCAGCGACAAATGAATGGAATGGAACGCTTGCTATGCCTTTCAATAAAAAAAATATAGCCAAAGAATTTTATGAAATTTAAACCCTTATTTTTCAAAATGAACGCATGCATTTTTTAAGGTGTGAGTGTGGGAGGTTGTGGTAGAAATGTACACATTTTTCGATGTAAAACTATTTATTCGGTAATATATCCATAAATTATAAATATGTAATTAAACATAGATCAACGAGTTCACGTGAACGAAGTGCTCGAGCCACATCGGCTCCAGAACATCTCGCCATTTTTCCATCTAAATACGTACACGCATGGTTTTTTTTCATTTGAATAATATCAAGAGAAATTGTACTCTCACTAGTACAAAAAAAGCGAAAAATAATAAATTTGCGTGAAATATTGGCTGTCACAATGTATACGTACAGTGGGGGCGGGGGGAGGGGTTCGGATCAACCCAAACCAAAATTTGACTGCTCGCTATGGCGCGCTGAAAAAGGCTGAGGACTCGAGACTCTGCGTGAGATTTCTACCGAAAAGTACAATTTTTATACCATTATTCCATTTATACCATTATTCTATTACAGATATACAAACGGGTGCCGGAAGAACACGTAGAACTACGAGGAACGAGGAGTTTGGAGATGTGCAACCACCTGGTGATCGGATCATCATCATACAGGATACAGCTCGATATTTTAAGCGCTTCAAATTACGTGGCCGTGAGACAACGATGCGTATCCGTCAGCCTCCTCCCGGAACGCGCGTAATAGCATGGCTTGAAGGAGCATTCCGTGATCTTTTGACACATCTTACGAGATACTGTGAAGGATGTGACTATGCGGGTATCTCATTCACGACAAATAGCTTACAGCACGGCCCCGTTTGGCTGTCATTCCGCCCGATCCGCGATTATACATTTGAAGATATTTGGCTGTTAATAACAAGCGTTGCTCAAAGTACATCTTCTCTGAACATTGACGATTCCTTTAATATAAAAGCGTGCATTGTTAAAGGCGTACAGGGTCGCGGGCGAAAAGGCTTAACACATGAGGGGGTCGCTAAAAAATCGATTTTGACTATTCAAAACACCGATAATTTGTGCTTACCGCGTTCACTAGTAGCAGCCCGGGCATACGCTGAAAAGGGCGAAATACGCTCGGGAGCCCTACACAGTAGATGGCAGCGTATTAGGCAAATAAACGGATCACTTCAAAAAGAGGCAGCGAAATTGCTCTATATCAAAATTATTTGGCTCAAGAGGGGATTGCTATAATAGTTTTTGAATTTTTGACTTTGGGACGGCGCGAAAGCCCTCTATTTGACGGTACACAAACGGTTACGAATACCACAGGCTCTATTCAACATACACTGTATATTCTGTATTATGAAAGGTCACACCATTTTCAGCCCGTTCTAAATTTGCGTGGCGCCGTTGGCAGCTTAAACTTTTGCGCGACTTGTAATGCCCATTTTCGTCACAATCATAGGTGCTTAAAAGCGAAATGTCCTCGCTGTCTTCAAGCACCACCCTGCGAGATGCTCTCGATCAATACAATCAGATGTGAGGCATGTAATCGTGATTTCTTTGGAGAGAGGTGTTTACAAAATCATAGGGCTATTGCAGTCCGCCGTGGGCGCAGGGTAAACACTGTTTGTGAGTCCCTTAAGCGATGCCATAATTGTTTTCGCTCTATAAGACCTTTGGAGAATAAGGAGCATAAATGCGGAATGGGCTTTTGTAAAACATGCAAATCGCAACAGCTCTATAATCATCTGTTTTTCATGAGACCTGTTCGCGCTGCTGACGATTCAAAAGAGAATATATTTATTTTTTATGATTTTGAAACGCAGCAGTGTGCAGCTGTAGAAGGCGATCCATCAACACATATTCACAAGCCGAATCTCTGTGTGGCTCAACGCGTCTGCACAAGGTGTTGTGATAACATCTCTATAGACGAGCCGTGCGATTATTGCGGCGATCATGAGTTTATATTTACGGCGAATCCTGTATGTCAGCTCGTAGAGCTGGGCATGAAAAGTATCCCAGGTTTCTCACGTACATTTTTAATAGCGCATAACGCCGGCGGCTTCGACGCTCAGTTTATCCTACGTTATTTTATTGAGGAAAAAAAACGCAGCTCCCCTCTTTAATTATGAACGGTACAAAAATCATTACAATGCGCGTTGGTAAACTGGTGTTTCTCGATAGTCTGCACTATTTCCATATGTCTCTGAGTGCATTGCCAAAAGCTTTCGGCCTGAAAAGTATTCTTGCGAAAGGATCTTTTCCTCACCTATTTAACAAACCCGAAAATCAAAATTACATTGGGCCACTGCCGCCTGTAAATTACTACTCTCCTGACTCTATGCATGAAGAAGCACGCGAGCAATTTTTGGCATGGTATAACGAGCTAAAGAGTGCTAATTATGTGTTTAATTTTTCGAACGAAATTATAAACTATTGTAAAACCGACGTCACGATATTAAGACAAGCCTGTGTTGTTTTTCGGAAAATGTTCATGAACAGCGGGCGGGTGTGCCCGTTTACCGAAAACACAACAATAGCGTCGGCATGCTTTCAAATTTTTCGCAAAAACTTCTTAAAAAGTAACACGATCGGTATTATACCTACGGGCGGCTACAGATGGGCTCATAAACAGTCTAAAAAAGCGGTCTCGTGGCTCGTATGGATGGAGCACTCTTTAGGCCACCATATTATTCACCATATTACAGTTTCATGGCTGCTATTGGCACGGCTGTTCGAGCTGTTTCACTGTAAACAGGGACAAAAAACAAGGCGACGGTTCGACAATGAACGAACGTCTCGAAAGAACGAACACCATATCGCATAGAATCCGTTCAAGCGGTTACGTGCTAACGGAAATTTGGGAGTGCGCGTATGATCGTATGATTGAGACCAATATGGAAATGAGCGATTTCGTGCGTGACCATGCTCTAGTCAGTCTAGACCCTCTCAACCCACGGGACGCTTTTTTTGGCGGGCGTACAGAGAACATGGTTACGTTATACGATGTAAAAGGTACGGAGCAGATTCGGTATGTTGATGTTTGCTCGTTGTACCCATACATTTGCAAGTATGGTAAATATCCTATAGGGCATCCAACGGTATATGTCGGGGATAAATGTATGGAGTGGACAGGACCCGACAATACCGACCTTTCGCGTGTCGAGGGTCTTGTTAAATGTACGATACTTGCGCCGCAAAATCTTTATCACCCCGTGTTACCAGTACGCATGCACCAGCGCCTGTTATTTGGGTTGTGCCGTAGCTGCTGCGAAATAATGAATCAAGAGGAGTGTCCTCATGAAAATCCTGCCGAGCGTTCGTTCAACGGCACCTGGGTGGTAGATGAGTTGCGAAAAGCCATCATGTGCGGCTACAAAGTATTAAGCGTAAGCGAAATTTGGCAGTATAAGATAACGCAGTACAACCGTGATACGCAGGAAGGAGGCCTTTTCGTCGAATACATAAATACCTTTCTTAAAATCAAACAAGAGGCTAGCGGATGGCCCGAAAACTGCCTAGAAGACCCGGCAGCACAAGACCGTTATTTAGCTTCTTTTAAGAATTCTGAAGGAGTTGAGTTAAATCGCGACGATATAGCGAAAAATCCGGGATTACGCTCTGTAGCTAAATTGTGTCTCAATTCGTTTTGGGGCAAATTCGGACAACGCGAAAATTTACCACAGACTGTGATAGTATCAACGCGCAAAAAACTCATGGAGTTGCTGAGCAGTCCTGAGTACGAAATCACCGGCATGCTACCTGTTAATAACCAGGTGTTATATGTTAATTACACGAAAACTGACGATGCTGTAGTACCATCCAGTATAGCAAATTCTGTAATAGCTGCATACACTACAGCCCAAGCCCGCTTGAAACTTTATGGTTATCTCGAGCTGTTGGGTGAGCGTGCTCTGTACTGCGACACCGATTCCATTATTTACGTAACAAAGAGTGACCCTAAAGAGTACGAGCCACCAACGGGTCAGCTTCTAGGAGACCTAACAGACGAATTAAGCCCTTTTGGCCAGGGCAGTTATATTAAATCATTCGTTTCGGGAGGCCCAAAATTTTATTCTTTCATAGTTAATACCCCCGGCGGTGCGGACAGTGAGGTTTGTAAAGTTAAAGGCATCACGCTTAATTATGCAAACTGTTCACTGATAAATTACAAGTCAATACGATCCTTTATAAAAGGGGAAAGAGAGAAACCAATCATACTACGATATTCTGCAATTCGACGAACAGCGTTCCATCAGGTTGTTACGCGTCCCGAAAAGAAATCATGTATGCCAATGAGTGTCAAGCGAAGACATAATCGTGAATACGGGTCGCTCCCTTACGGCTACAGAAATTAGCCAGCGTTTGTAAAATACTTATGTTATTGATGTAAAATTTTTATGTTGCTACCGTACAATAAAAAATGTTATACACATATCGACTGCTCAAACTCTTTATCTTGCACTGCTGTATTGAAAACTTTATCATTCGTACAGATGGATACGCGGTAGAAACATCCCTGGACCTCGATGATCTGCGGTCCCACGGGTTGCGGTAAAACGTACTTTGTTAAAAAGTTTTTAAAGTTTATTTCGTGTATGAACAGTGAGCCCTTCGCGAGAATTATTTTCTACTATTCCGAGTGGCAGTCCGCATATACCGAGTATGGTACGTCGATAGAGTTTCATGAAGGCCTACCTCAGAGTGCCGACTATGCGAGCGATCCTCGTGCAAAGCTCATAATAATCGACGATTTGATGCGAGAGGCATCAAACAATAATGTGGTAGATCTTTTTACCAAAGGCAGTCACCATAAAAATCTGAGCGTTATTTTTATTACCCAAAACCTATTCCATCAAGGACACGGTCAACGGGATATTTCGTTAAACACCAACTATATTGTAATTTTCAAAAACCCTCGTGATCGTGCTCAAATTCAACATCTCGCGCGCCAGGTATATCCGGAAAATCCACGTTTTTTACAGGAGGCCTATCACGATGCGACGTCCAAACCGCATGGCTATTTATTGCTCGATTTGAAGCAGTCAACACCCGACAATTGTAGATTCCGCACCGGTATTTTTCCCGATGATCCTTATCATTTTGTGTACGTGCCACGAAAAAAGTTTAAAAGTAGCTGCAGTTCTGGCGAATTACCAGTTCAGCGCGTGTAATGACGTCTAAAAGTTCGGCACGTTACGAAAAATGCATCGCCTTATTGAGTGCGTTTCAACAAGCCACCACGATAAGAAGCACGTCTGACTCGCTCAAAAAAAATCAAGTGCTAATCATAGCGTTTGCCAGTGCGTATGGTACATTCTTAGGGGTACCGTCATTCCGAAGGCCCGCCGTAGAAAGGAGGTTAAAAGAAGCGATATATCAAGACGATCGACAGTTCATCACGCGTGATGGCGCGAGGTGGTTCACCGCTCTGCAAAAAGCACATTGCAATATTACGAGGTCTTCAACATCTCAATAAGGAGCAGCGCGAGGCTGTTTTACGTAAAGCAGATCCAGGCATTATCCGCTGTATTTGTGAGTGCGCCTTGAACATTCTTAGCGGCAACGTGCCTCTGAAGGCTGACCAGAGAAAAAAATTGCGCCGGCACGCTCCCGTTCTTCGCCGTTTAGCCTCAAAAAAAGGCTGCTGGAAGAGTAGGAAACGATTCGTTGTCCAGAGTGGTGGGTTTCTACCTCTCCTACTAGCACCAATACTCGGCACTGTTATATCAAGCTTGATCGGCGGACGCGGATGATGGAGCATGCAAGAAAAATGGTACTCGTACCGGAAGAACATCTATCGCAGCTGGGCCAACAAAGTCATAAACAGCCAGTTTTTAGTACGGACACGTCTCATACACGCCCTGCACAAGGAATTGACGCTACGCTGACTAGATTGGACGCAGAGATGAATCATATTTTGAATTCTAATGCATACAAGGATGAGAGGGAAAAGTGGACCGCGTATCTGACTGTACTACGTTATCTCCATTTCATCGATGATGAGAGAGCTCAGCAGTACCATACTCTCATGAAGAATAAAGCCCCTGTAGAGCGTGGCTTTGATAAAGAAGGCTCTAATGACATGAACGATTCCGTCATAATTGAGAGTGTACCAGCTAAATTTCGCACGAAAGCGAAACTGCTGCTTCGCCGTTTACGTGACGCACCGCAATCTAATTTTTCTTGGGATTCAGCTGGGGTCGTGTCAGTCGGCGGAAAGACAATAAAAGATTCAAATATTGTTGATCTGGTGAACGATGCCATGAGGGCACGAAAAATACCTACACCAGCGGGGCGCAGTACCTTTGCCAGATTTCTGAGAACGATCCAGGCACCTCGGGAGTTTATCGGCAATGAGGCATTGTGGGAGGAGGCAAGAGCAAACTCAACATTTCAACAGCTGCCGGATGGCGATAACAGTACAGCCAGCGATGAATCGTCCGAAACGAGTCAGTTATCGTTTTTCAGCGGTCACGAGAACAAATCCCCAGTGGTCAAGACACATAGCACCGGGCAAAGCGGTCGTGGTTATCATAATAAGAAAAGACGTGTAACCTGGACTAGCCTCAAATTATAATCATGAAAACTTTAGAAAAGGTGTACTTTAATCCATCCCATGAAGCATCGTTTTCAGGTGCTACCAAACTGCTACGACAAGCACGTCAGAAAAAAATTTCTAGGGTAAAGGCGCTCCAGTGGCTTGAAGCACAGGACGCTTACACAAAACACCGCCCCGTACGACATCGCTTCCCACGACGTTTTTATAATGTACGGAACATTGATGACTTTTGGGAAGCTGATCTCGTAGATCTTCGCTCGATTAAGGATTATAATGACAATTATAGCTATCTCCTCGTTGTTGTAGACGTTCTGAGTAAATTTGCATGGGTTCAGCCTTTACGCGACAAGTCTGCTGTATCTGTGGCTAAAGCGTTTAATCTCATTTTATCTAAAAAAAATAGTAACGAGCGATCACCCATTTGCGTACAGACGGACAGGGGTAAAGAATGCATGGGCGCTGCATTCCAAGGCCTCTTAAAGAAAAAGAATATACAGTTCCGTGCGGTGAGAAACCCCGATATAAAAGCGGCTATATTCGAGAGATTCAATAGAACGCTAAAAGAAAGAATGTGGCGTTATTTCACGTATTCTAGGCAAAAACGTTACCTCGATGTTCTGCAGAACATTGTTTCGGCATACAACAATTCTACGCATAGCGGTATAAAAATGACTCCTGCCTCCGTAACGCTCGCTACAGCCGCTAGGGCTCGGAATAATCTGATGCAGCGGTACAGGAGAACCGAACATTGCTCTCCTAAATACAATGTGAGTGACATTGTACGCATCAGTAGTGCGAAAGCAGCCTTTGCAAAAGGTTACGAGGGTGGATGGAGCAGTGAGCTATTCAAGATTCACCGTGTATCGCGCAGTATTTGTCCCGTAATATACGTCTTGCGGGATCTTCAAGACGAGGATATTGATGGTATATTTTATGAAGCTGAATTATCAAGAGTACAGACAAAGGAAACTAAGTACGACCTGTAAAATGAAAGACGAGTTTTACATGGTTTTACCCAGCAATAGTAGTATGAGTTATTATCCCGATAATGTAACAACACGGTATACCACACATTTGCCACAATGCATGTCTCTTCAGGGTGGCTGGGCTGTTTCTTTAGCTGAAATACACATACCCATGACAATTTTACATGTACCGCTCGAGGGTAAGCAAAACTTTATAAATATTATAACGGGAGTAACCGCAGACGTCTTCAGGAACGTTGATTTTAAGGTAGATCATGCCTGTGTGCCACCAGGTGTATACCATAGCATAGACACATTACTCGAGACTATTAATGAAATACCCTATGTTGCGGGCCATCTGAAATTTAAGTACGCCCGCAACGGATATGTGACGGTGACGCGTATCTGTGAATCATGTAAAAACCTCGACCACTCTTTCTACCTCGCCGACACATTGAACAAGGTTTTAGGATTCACTGAAGAAGGGGATATAGCAGTAACTCAGGAAGAATACATTGCTCAAAGGCCTGCCAACTTAGCCAGCGGAACTCCAAATATGATGTACGTTTATACCGATATCCGTGAGCCTTATATCACTGGAGATGTGCACACGCCTCTCCTACGCGTCGTGCCAACCGCTGCCGCTGATAATCATAATTACGGTTCTGTGAAAATAAGAAGCTTCTCACCACCGCGCTACATTCCTCTATTACGCGCTAGTTTTCAAACAATAACCATTGATATAAGGGATGAATTTGGCGAACCGATGCCATTCGAGTACGGGACCCTGACGGTGACGTTACAGTTCAAGCGTACGGATTAACTTGGATAATTCTACAATGGGTTACTATGACGAATACTTTGATATACAAACGGGAAGTGGTGCTCGAACCGGTTATGGTGGTATCAGCCATGCGTATATAGGCTCACCGAATCAAAGAGGTCCCGGTATCGGGAGTTTCCTGGGAGGTCTCTTTCGACGTATAATACCTCTCTTGAAACAAGGCGCTAAAGCCGTTGGTAAAGAGGCGCTTCGCTCGGGCATCAACGCTGCTACAGATATCATGGATTCTGGTATTCACCCGAGAGAGGCGTTCAAAACGCGCCTGCGCGAGTCGGGGGAGAATTTGAAGCGTAAGGCTGAAGAAAAAATTAGTACACTCATGAAGGGCTCAGGGTATAAAACTGGTAAAATTAATAAGCTGATGCATTCTCTCGCCGAGAGCACATCACGGCGCACGGGTGTGAAAAAAAGACAGAAGATCGCGAAGTCCCGAAAACGTTCAGTTGGTGTGAAAAAGAAGCGGAGCAAAAAGAAGAAAACAGTGAAAAGAAGAGCGACAAAATCAGTAACCAAGATACGTAACAAGAAATCAAGAACAGTGACAGACATTTTTGCTTAGCCTGATCTTGGGAAAAATGGCGTTCCTGCACGCACACTCGTGTGAGTGCCTCAAGTCGGAGCTTGAGCTATTCACACTACCACCGACCCAGACAACGATTGAGGGAACACATTCAGTGTATTATAAGCCAATTTCATCATTGACGGATGATTCACCGATAGTTTGTCATTCCGGGCCAGGGGGATGAGTACATTGATCTTGCACATACTATGTTGAGTATGCGCGTTAAGATAGAAGCTCTGAGCACAAAGGAGGCCGAGCCTGCAAAAGTAGGACCAGTCAATAATCTCATGCACTCAATGTTCAATCAGATCGATGTATTTCTCAATCAAAAGCTTGTGTCACCCCCTAGCAACGCTTACGCCTATAGAGCGTATATCGAAACCCTCTTAAATTACGGGCCCTCTGCAAAGTCCTCGCATCTCACGAGTGTTCTATGGTATAATGATACAGCTGGTAAAATGGACGGTACGGCTGATGCTAATAATGGTCTTGTAGCCCGCCGAAA
Organism: Alloplasta piceator; assembly: GCA_946863875.1. NCBI lineage: Eukaryota > Metazoa > Arthropoda > Insecta > Hymenoptera > Ichneumonidae > Alloplasta > Alloplasta piceator. The sequence continues at coordinate 29,303,778 of OX333074.1, forward strand.
CGTATTAGGTGCGAATAAAACGATCGATCTTCTCGGGCATTTACACTGTGATATCTTCAATCAAGAGAGGTTTTTGCTAAACGGTGTTGAGATGCGCCTGCGACTCGTACGCACCAATAACGCCTTTTGTCTCATGAGTTCTTCGAAAAATTGCACGATTCGCATTACGGAGGCCTCGTTACTTGTACGGCGCGTCAAAATAGCGCCTGGTATACTCCTGGCTCATGCAAGAGCTCTGTCTAAATCCACAGCAAAGTATCCTTTGACGCGTGTTGAAGTTAGAGCGATATCGCTGCATGCAGGAGTACATGGGGATACTCTTGACAATGTCATATTTGGACAGTTACCTAAACGTATAATTGTCGGTTTTGTCGATAATAAGGCTTTCAATGGTGATCGCGCAATGAATCCATTCAATTTTCAAAATTACGAAATTAATTATCTATCTTTGTACGCTGATGGCCTGCAGATACCGTCAAAGCCTCTACAGCCCGACTTTACGTCTGATAATATGAGCGTGGACGCATACCACACATTATTTTCCGGCACAGGTATCCACTTTCTCAATGAGGGTAATTGCATTTCACGCTCTGGCTATCCGTGGGGCAATTGCCTCTTTGCATTTGATCTTACGCCCGATCTCTCAGCCAATAGCAACACTCATTGGAACCTGGTGAGACACGGTAGTGTGAGGATAGAGGTGCGTTTCGGGGAAGCCCTAACTTCAACAATTAATTGTATTGTGTATGCGGAATATGATAATGTACTGAAGATTGACTCATCCAGACAGGTAATTGTGGATTTTAGCGGTTAGATCGTGAAGCTTATATCAGCGAGGGTATCATATATCCACAAAACGAGCAATGCTCATCGTCAGTCGGCGCTCAAAGCCTGAGGTGTTACGACGATTGAGAGACACCATGAACATTGTCATTGATATACAGGGTCTGAAGGATAAACATAATAATTTCATACCTAAAGAGATCGCCGTGGTCTCTGTAAAAACATCTTACTTGGCCCATTGGATTATATCGCCGCCTTACGCTTATAATGTTCTACCACCAAGTGTAAAACGACAAAATACGTGGCTACGATGCAATCATCATGGTATAGAGTGGACCGAGGGTGAAACGCCTTTACGCTCAGTTGAGTCTGCTTTAAAGAAAATTGCGGCACAGTCTGATCGCCTGTTTACAAGAGGAGCCGATAAAGCGGCATATTTAACGCAGCTAACGGACTGCTTCGTTATAAACCTAGAAGAAGAAGATGAAGAACCATCGTTTCGTAATCTTCCTGAGAGCAGCACTCTTTGCACATACCACGGTCTATTGCGTAAAAATTGCACACTTACGTGTGCTCTCAACAACGCTGTGAGAATCAAAAAGTGGCTTTCTCATAGCGATCGTTCCTTGTGGGGGTACAGAACCACCACGGCCTGGAACATTGGATTACTAGCAGTGGAACGCCCGAAAGCAGTCGATATAAAAAAAACGCCTGCGCCTCTGTAATCGCTGTCTGTTATGAACACCGTGCAGATTCTACAGGCCCTACGCAATATAAAAAGCCGTACTATAGGAGTTTATCCTGCAGATCGCATCCCCGAGGTGTGGGCAAAGCCGGCAGCAATTGTCGCTAATACCGATGGCCACAAGCAGCCCGGAACCCATTGGGTCGCCATGTACGTCGGTCGAGATGGACTTGGATGGTACTTCGACAGTTACGGAATGCCACCGATCATCCCACAGCATCTCAGACGTCTCAGACAGAACTGCAAATTCTTTCGCTACAACGCTATACAGCTTCAGGGTCCTGAATCACAGACTTGTGGACATTATTGTGTTATGTTTCTTCATTTCATGTCTACAGGCCTTGGTATTCATCGGCTTAGGAGTGTGTTTTCAACCGATTTAATGCGGAACGATAAAATAGTGTATGACTACTACAAAGAGTACATAAATATACATGACAAATCCAAGCCCTTGAAGAAAGCGTTTAACAAGAATGCCGATATAGGAGGTGGGCGTCGGCATAATAATTTCAATACTTTAAGTAAAAGAACTTTGCCTTGTGTGCAAAGCTGTTGTTCTCGTATCCGCTAATTGTACCACAATTATCAATTAAAAAATATTTAAAAAATACGCATTCTTTGTCTCTACAACCTTGAACCTTACACGACATATAATCCATATATTTTAGTGATGATGCGCTCATCTCTCATAGTTCTTCGAAGAGATCATCCTCACAAAGGCAAATTCAATCTTCGCATATCACAGATTGTAAAATGCTGATTTCTGTAAGTAACACGTGGTGTTATGGTAAACCAATACCGTCGCCAAGGCTAGATACTGCTTTTGACAATGCAGACGAATGCTGCACCAGTTGAGCTCGGGCTGCTTTTCTCTGTATACCTGGTAGGGGAATGGGTCTGCTGGGTGGGGGATCTGAAGTATCTGCGCTCTTTGACGGACAGCCATTATCCTCAAGTCTTCAAACGAGTAAGCGTCGCGAATTACAAGTACGCTTAGACGTCTTATTGCAAGATATTGCAACGATTAAAGCTAAAGTACAGGTAATATCAGAGTTTCGCGCCCTATCACGAAAATTGGGTAAACTAAAGCTGGACAATGGATTTCACACGAATCAATCAAGTGGGCCGCTTAGAGGCACTTCTGCCTGTCAAAAGACTGTCGGAGCTAGAGCTCCAAAAAGACTACTATATCACTAATATAAAAGCCGTCCAAACAAAATGGGGTGTACGCATTGTCGTGGATGTGGACAGCGAATTTACGTGCTATCTACCTACAAGATTCGTCAAGGCTTTCGAAGATGCGGACGAGCTATTCCAGCAGATGGCCGATGCCGCAGCCAGCAAGAATTTAATCATGCAGTATTACGGGACGAAGTTCAATAAGCTGGAGTTCAGAGCTGCCAGAGAATAATTTTAAAAAGGTATGTAGTGAAAATCTTATATGAAGTGCCTATTTCTTACGCTGCGTATGCACCAAGCCTCTCTCACAACATGCCTCTCTTTCTTCATCTTTCACAGCTGGAGTATCCTCTAGTCAACGACGCCATGCATATCGTCATAGACCTCATCTCCGTGACCATCGACTGTATCGAGAAAAACGTGGGAGGACAAATAATATTAATTAATCCCTAATATTCGCGTACTACTTTTTGTTGTAAAATTTATATATCGCCTTGTACATTCTTAATTCTGCTTTTTGAAAATAAAAAATATATTATTATTATTTGAATAATTCACATTATTTGGATAATAATAATAATAATAATAAAACAGTGCGCACTATGGCGACACGCTCCATCCCCCCACCCCCCTCACACCTCTTGCCTCACATCCGCAGCCAAGCTCTCCACGGCCGCGGAGTGGGGATAGGAGTGGGGGTCGCCATAGTGCGCACCCTACTACTAACGGGAACTCCGGGACTCGATCTATAGAATCGAGCTCGTTACAATAGATAGATATCAGATCAGCGCGATCGTCCATGAAAAACACCAAAACGAATCAACAAAATACCTGAACGTCAAAATTAATGGTCGGTTTTAGAGTCACGAGCAAATAATACAAATTGAATATGAGGTGTACCTGTTTGACGAAACCGATCAGCTGTTAACAATCACGTGCAGTCACATCTCGGAATCGTCAATTAGACACGTTTTTCACACCTCTGAAACGTCTTACTAGATGTCCAACAAAGATTCCGTGATAACTGAGCATCACGCGGATCAGCAGATACATCAACGCCCAATGAATCATTGCACCGAACAGCCTAAGCCGATAACGTCTAAAATAAGTATAAAGCAATACTAAAAACATTTCGAATGGAAATGATGTCGTTGAAGTTATCTTTTTCGGTGAGTACAAAAACCGCGCCCAAAAGCGGCAAGGTTTAATAAAAATTAATCAAAAACAATGCCGGGACGTAACAACTGAAAATATTAATATTTTCTGAACTGAATATCGAAGAGAATTAATTTCAATGCTTACTCCGTAGAACTTCAAGGCCATTCAGATCGGTTAATCCTTTTTCATATAACCTGATGGGAGGGAGCTACGGGTGATAAATCGATCAAGCGTTGACTTGTCGAAAATAAATCTCCCTTATTCTTCTTTATGAAATCTGCCGGTTTGCTGTAATCGGAGAGCGTCGGTAGATGAAAAATTATTTTTTTTTAGCGATAAAGAAAAATTTCTTTTAGTAAAAATTCCTTGCGATCTTTTATTAAGCATGAAAGTGACGTTTCTGTTTTTAAATCAGCGCAAAAAAATGTTTTCCTCATTCAATCTTTTAGTTGTGCAAACTTGGTAACTATGAACGCTGGTTTATTTTTAAAAAGATTCAATTGCAAAAATACTTGAATTTGCAAAAACATAACATTTTCGTCATTTCAAGTGAAATCTTCACTTACAGGTGGGCAAATATTGCTCGTTACCAAAGCTAGAATAGCAGAGGATCATTCCAGAATGATGCCCAACAATGTTTTATGCCAGAATGTCACGGATATAGAGGAAATGAACAACCTCGTATTAGAATCAGAGACCGAAGCAAAGGAAAACGCCGGGTAAATTATCAGCAAAAAAAAGAATTTGTAATGGAAGAAATAGTTCAGCACTAAAAAAAAAATAATTTTCCATCTCTCGAAAGCGGCAGATACCATGTAGAAGAACGCTGCTTGTAGAAGAACGTATGCTTCCCACATGTGTAGAGTGTAACTATATATTCAAAGATTGAAATGTTGAAAAAAAATATATATTGTGTAAATATTAAAAAAAATTATTTCATTTAAATACATATTTGTTCAGTTTGAAAGAATATTTATTACTATTAAATAAAAATTTATTAGATCACAATATATTTTCCTAGGTCATTAAAAAAAAAAATCGTTGACATGAATAGAGTTGTATTAGGCCGGCCTACAACTAAAAAAAATTATTTGGCTTGACTAGGATTTAGTTAAATGTGTACTGGATCTTTTTTCCGTGTGCAGTTAGACATTTATTTCGATGTACTTCGAACAGTCGTTATAATTTTATAAAGTATATATTTGTCATGTCTACGTCAACAGGATGAATATGGTAAGATGTACTATGTACGGAAGTGTAGTGCACGATAGAATGTGTAAAATAGAACGAGCGGGTTAAGCGAATAACCATATCGTATGGTAAACCCTACTATCATGTAGTGCATTTGCCATAACACGGTATGTATGTTACAACTACGTGAATCAATTTCTTGCCCTTTTGATACCGTATGGTAGGTGACAGCAAAGTCACAATGAATTTTCTAAGAATTCATTGCCATTCGATAGTTTCGAGTACCATACGTTAAGTTGCCCGATACATTGTCTGCTCAAACATAAGAAGATGTTGTGTGGAACCCAGAAAATTCGGTTACCTGTACTATAATTTTATAGGTTGGGGTTACCATAAATTATTGAAGAACCCTGTGGGAAACATATTATCCCACGTAGGAATTGCCAAGACTGACCAAGACTGATGACCGGCCCAAGTCTTGGCCAATATCGTTTACTGACAATTGGCTAAGCGTAGCTCGCCCAAGTCTTGGCCAACATACGTTTATTGATAATTGGCCAAGCGTAACTGACCCAAGTCTTGGCCAATATACGTTTATTGACAATTAGCCAAGCGTAACTCGCCCAAGTCTTGGCCAATATACGGTTATTGATAATTGGCCAAGCGTAAGTTGCCCAAGGCTTGGCCAATATATCTTTATTGACAATTGGTCAAGCGTATATCGCCCAAGGCTTGGCCAATCTACGTTTATTGACAATTGGCCAAGCGTATATCGCCCAAGGCTTGGCCAATCTACGTTTATTGACAATTGGCCAAGCGTAGCTCCGCCAAATCTTGGCCAATTTACGTTTATTGACAATTGACCAAGCGTAATTCGCCCAAGTTTTCGCCAGTAATACGTTTATTGACAATTGGTCAAGCGTAACTCGCCCATATCTGGCAATTATTGGGTGAGTATTGGTCGCCAGCGCTATTATTTTTGTATAATTGCCATTATCGAACCAACACTAGGCCAATGTACTACTGAGTACACTACTTCAGAGCCCCTGACCCCTCATAACTTAATTCCAGAGTTTTTGACCCCTCATAAGTTATGTAAACCCTCAAAACTATTGTTGAAATCCGTACTGACTTAGATTTTCCGTGTACGTGTATATTTTTCTGGCGCGCGTATGTATCATAAATATGATATATGCATCAGAATATTATAAGTAGGCGATGGTGTAGTGGTTAGGGTGTCAGTATTAGATGACTAGATAGGCTTGATATGTAGGTAGGTTTCAAATCCCAGATTAGGTTCATAAATTTCTTTCGGTCCGCATATGTACAAGTAAAATTAACCAGTCAAAAAAATTCATTAATTATCAATCGATCTTTTTTTCAAATTTAATTCATGTTCGATTCAAAGATACTCATAAGAACAGAGAGTCAAGGGTTCAAACCCCGGTGGCGACGTCGTAATTTTTTTTCTTTTTTTTTCATTTCCTGACCTTATATAATGTTCAAAAATAATAAAACATTAATAAAAAATTATTTCTATCGAAATTGTAAATAAATATAGGTTACAAAAAAAAATAACGTAGTCACGGGTAGGGCTTGGCAAGATTGCCAACCATTGCTAGGCCAAGACTGGCAACCATTGCTGGGCCAAGACTGCCAACCATTATTGGGCCAAGACTGCTAACTATTGCTGGGCCAAGATTGCCAACCATTGCTGGGCCAAGACTGCTAACCAGTGCTGGGCCCAAGTTATCATCCGTCCCTGAACCATAGCTGGGCCAGTCATGGCTGCCATTACCTGGCCGTTATACTACACGTGTGGCCGCAAACTCTGGCCCAACATTGGCCCTGTTGTCATTTCCTACATGGGATGGTAAAATATGGTTGTACACACCATACTTTTCTCTCGGTGTATAAGTTCTACTTTAACCTCGAATATCTTTTGACGGAATGAGTTTATGGAAAAATCATAAGAGGCCTTATTTGTAGAGCGTTCAATTTCCTGCAAAAGTATGTCTCTCCCATTGCTATATATTTACTTGCTTCGGAGGAAAAAATTAAATGTAAAGCGCGGAAAAATCTCATATTATTTAAACGGGAAATATATCGTCTTTGGGGCAAGGTTTAATGTGAATATTAAGGGCTTTTTTTTGGTCTGATATTTTTTGTTAGGTCATAAACTAAAAATTTGGTGGGCGCTATAAAAAAAAAAACTTCGTAAATAACGGACAGTTTATTGTACATTCCCTAGATTCATTCGTGGACCTATAATTGATGACAAGTACATTATCAAGAGACACGACAGCGTCTCGACGCCAAGTTTTTCGAATTTACCCGATGACTCCGTAAGTATTTTGTAATTGATGTGAGCTAATATTCTGCAAGTACTAATGTTAGTACCGTGTTAGTGCAGTGCAAAAATGAAAAGTTAAAGAAGGACAGATAGTAAGCGATTGTAAATAGCCATGAACATATCTACAACATCGGTTCAATAACTTTTTAATAGCAAGCAATAGTGGTTCTATTGATATAAATTAAAGGTGAGTTCAAATTAATAATTATTCAACTAAATTAACAATTAATGTTATGTAAATGACTAAAAAATATATCAGAAAGTCTACTGGCAACATGGCCGCTGAATAAAAGCTTACATGATCTCGAAAACATTTTTATACAAATTTTCCGGGAAGTAGGTTCTCTATGTATCTATCAATAAAGGGAAATTAATAAACACAAATAGAATACAGTGCCAATTTCTGTCGTCGAATTCAACCAATTAATCCACCTTCAATAAGGTTTACATAGGGAATGTAACTTTTTTATCACAGTCGTACGTTTTAAGACTTTTCTTTATCTAGCCAGCATCCTTAACAAGATTGTCCAAAATATTTAATTTTTGTTTCTAAAACGGCAAGACCGACAGCCATAATTATGGCCACGAAGCAGCATTCATTTCATCAGCAATAAAGATGATAGCGGAACATTTTATGCGTTACCACAAGAAAAACCGTAATAAAAATTAAGAATTTTTTGAATGTGTGAATTAATAAATTCACCGATAATGATGTATTTAAAACAAATCACTTCACAAACAGTTTATAATAAATAGAAATCAATTGTCCATATAAATAGAAATTAAATGGTATCGGCTTTCTCTACACTCCCTCCCCGCCGCTTTTTGACATAGTCGTTTATTCGGAAACGAGTGTGGTGCAACTACGTGACCAAGTGTACACCCGTAGTGCCAGATGAAAATGTTACAAGTAATTAAGAGTCGCATCAACGACACAAGACAAACACATTTCCCGTAGCCTTACCGACGACTAACTTGTCTGAACTTGAGACGCTCCAGCAGAATCTCTGTGTGCGAAGCACCTTGCTTACACACACCTTCTATACAAAAAATTTATTATTTCGATAATTAATCAAGTCAACGACTTAGAAAATTTAAATAGCATACGTATTGTCCTTTATTTTTGTGTCTTTTGATTAAGAGGATGTGAAAAACCTGTTTTACCATCGTAGCTGACTCGAATTTTCGAACAAATGCCATTTCCAAATTATACATCCGAATAGGCTAAAATTTTGGCACGTCATTACAGTAATAGTATTCTAGGGCCTAAAACTCAGAAAATTTCGATTACGCAAAAAAAATTACAGTTTTATTACCAGGTGGAATCTGTAATGCAAAAATGGATTTTTCGAAGTTTGCATTGTTCGATTGCAAAAATTCTCAGTTTTAGACTCTCAAGGGGAATCCAAGACCTTGCCCTCACCGATTTCGCCGAAACTTTGCAGGTTTGTAGGGCATACCTAATAATATAAGTACAGAAAAAAGTAAGACCCACTATTCAGAAACTCGGGAGAAAATCGACTTTGAAATTTTCCGTCGTGTTTATATACTTGTTACGTTTCTAACTTTTCAAGGAGCGCCTGGCGTAGTGGCTGAGCGCTCCGACTCATAACCGCAAGGTCGCTGGTTCGAGTCTCGCTGTTGGCAATTTTTTTTTTCTTCTTATTTTTTTTTTATCAAAGTTATTCTGAAAACACATTTATTATCATTATGCATGTTATTAATTGTTAATAATTTATTTCCATCATGAGAAAATAATTTTTTTTTCGACTTCTCCTGTGGAAAAACGAACGTCGCACGAAAATGTTTAATAATTTATTCTTTTGTAATATCAATAACTTTTACAAGAAATATTTTCTTGACTCTATAACAGGGAGTAATACAGAATTGCAGATATTTTTTTTCTTTCGTGAGCACATTGGTAGTATAGAAAATATACTCGAAACTTGTTTGAAGGAAATATTCTCATCCTAACGATATTTTTATTGGGTGGTATACATATACATGTATATATTTATTGGGGGGTTTTATGTATATATATATATATATATACATACACCACCCAATAAAAATACCGTTAGGATTAAAATTGGGGGGGGGGCTACCTGCAAGGGTCTAGGGGTAGTTGCTCCACGCACAAACAATTAATAACATGCATAATGATAATAAATGTGTTTTTAGAATAACTTCCCTGTTATAGAGTCAAGAAAATATTTCTTGTAAAAGTTATTGATATTACAAAAGAATAAATTATTAAACATTTTCGTGCGACGTTCGTTTTTCCACAGGAGAAGTCGAAAAAAAAATTATTTTCTCATGATGGAAATAAATTATTAACAATTAATAACATGCATAATGATAATAAATGTGTTTTTAGAATAACTTTGATTAAAAAAAATCATAATAAAAAAAAAAAATTGCCAACAGCGAGACTCGAACCAGCGACCTTGCGGTTATGAGTCGGAGCGCTCAGCCACTACGCCAGGCGCTCCTTGAAAAGTTAGAAACGTAACAAGTATATAAACACGACGGAAAATTTCAAAGTCGATTTTCTCGCGAGTTTCTGAATAGTGGGTCTTACTTTTTTCTGTACTTATATTATTAGGTATGCCCTACAAACCTGCGAAGTTTCGGCGAAATCGGTGAGGGCAAGGTCTTGGATTCCCCTTGTCTGGAGCAAAGGAAAATGCAAATACTGGGCCCTTAAATATTGCTTTACGTGACAAATTGCGGAAATGGCATTTGTTCGAAAATTTTATAGTAAATGCCGATAGATAGAGCTATATTTTTATGTTTATACATATAGCTATGAGCATATATAGATATATTACTTAATGGATAACGGGCCCGCATTTGCATGCCCTGCCATCTAGCGGTGGCACGCGTCGCGAAAATTCCCACTACTATACCGACGTCATCTGATTTCACATCCTCTTAATACCCAGACGAATGCTACAGCTATTGACATGTAAAATATATCGAATTTAATTTGCTATTTTTGTAATTATATGATGATTGCAGATTTTTTCTCCGTCATCGAATCTTTCGGAGGTTAGGTGGGTTTTTTTTTATTCTCCTGCGTACCAGCTTCGCAGGTTATAACGTCTCTAAGTGCGTTTTTTTCACTTTTATCGTCTTGTTTCTGTCACCAACCCATTATCATTTTATGAATAAAGAGAGACAGGACGGTGATAAAACATAAAAAGATGTTTACTTTCGCTTTCTCTTTGGACTCTAGATATCAAGCAGAGCGATGGTATTTTTTTTTTTTTTGTAATTTCGTTAAAGAAAGGCGCACATTTATACCTCTACCACTTATTTCTCTACCAGAAAACATCTCTACCACACTAAAACACTACCGTAATATCACTACCAGATGACAAGTCTACCATATAACATCTCTACAATACGAGAGCGTTTTAATGTCACTACCAAAAAACAAGCTAGCAGAATAAATCTCCACCAAATAATAACTCTCCCAAATGATGAGTGCTTTCCAATAAGAGCACAGCCGGGCACGGTGCGACACTGTGTCCACCATTGCGTGTTTTAACTGCGGCACTGTGTCGCATTTTTGGACACAGGAAATTGTTGTGTCCAAGCGTTTTGTGCTGTCAGGGATACCAACGAGTCGACTCGCGTTCCAACAAGCACCATTTGCACGATCGCACCGTGCGGCAGAATGCGACACGGTGTCATTCAATTGGAAAGCACTCGATATGTCGACCACAAAACAAGTATCTGAGAAAACAATTCTCCAGTGACATCTCTACCACGTGACAGCTCTCCCATTTTACAAGCCGACTAAATGACAGCCCTAGCAATGTCTGCAACCCTCCCGAGGAACCATAAAGGAACTTATTTTCCTTTACGTATTTTTTCGACTGTCCTGGGGTACCAAGAGGAACAATTAAGACGGAACTGAAGGAACCACGAAAGGCACGCAGATTCAAAAGCACAGAAATTGACCCAAACCCATTTTAGTTGTACAAATTTAATTGTATGAAACCGCAGTATCGTACACTGTTAAAAAAATCTGTATTAAAATTAATATACATGTGTAGGAAGTTTTTTTGCAGATACCGTGTATGAAATTTCAATTTCAGTATTGAAAATTCATGGACCCGAATTTGAAGAATAAGAGTATGCAGTTGAATTAAAAAATAATGATATATTTGAAAAATCATATACATACCATTGAAATTTCAATTTCAGGTATATTATTATTCAAAAAATGTGTATTAAAATTAATATACGCGTTTATTTAAAAATCACAATACATGTCTGAATTTTCATATTCATTTCATGAAAATAACGTTACCGTAGCTAAATTAATTGTTGCTAAATATGTTATAAAAAATATATAGCCCTTGCAAAATAATTTAATATTCATAGTTTAGCGACCCCAAAAAGAGATTCACAGAAAAAAAACAAAAATCTTCACGAATAGCCCGATCTAATTTCTCTCTGAGACCGGGAATCGAACCCTCGACCCTGCCTACCATCCTACCTATCTACCTAACACGCTACCTATTACGCTATCGACTACTCGTGAAGTCCCTCTACTTGTATGATATATGAATGCTGAAGTGCCGAAATAATATAATAGTATATGTTTTTGAATGAGCAATAAACCATGAAAGTTGGTTTTTTATTTGCGAATTCGAATCCCCTGACCCCTCATAAGTTATGTGAACTTTATTTCAGAATACGTGAACCCTCATAACTTAAGTAATCCCTCAGAACTTACGTTACCCCTCATAACTTAATTTCGCGATCCCTGACCCCTCGTAGATTATGTAAAGTCGCAAAACTTAATTCTATGGTCCCTGACCCCTCATAACTTAGTTTCGGGGCTTCTGACCTCTCATAAGTCATATAAACCCTCAAAACTGGTTTGAATAAAACCGTGACCTCTCATAACTTAATTTCGGGGCCCCTAACGCCTCATAAGTTATGTGGACTCTCAAAACTTTATTCCAGAATACCTGATCTCTCATAAGGGAAGTGACCCTTCATAATTCAATTTCAGAGCCCCCAACCCCTCATAAGTTACGTAAGCCCTCAAATCATGTTTGAACAAAACCGTGGCCTCTCGTAAGTTAAGCGACCTCTCATAACTTAATTTCGGGGCCCCTGACCCCTCATAAGTTATGTGAACTCTCAAAACTTTATTCCAAAATACCTGACCCCTCATAACTTAAGGGACCCCTCATAACTTAAGTAAATACTCACAACTTGAGTAATCCTTTATAACTTAATTTCTGACCCCTCGTAGGTTATGTGAAGCCGCAAAATTTAATTCCAGGATTACTGACCCCTCATAACTTAATTTCAGAGCCCCTGACCCTTCATTCGTTATGTAAATCCTTAAAACTGTTTGAAAGAAACCGTGACGCTCTCGTAAATATTCTTTTTTATATTAAATTTGAAGACATTTTCCACCTTGACTGATTGTAATTTTAAGACATGAGTGTATTAATTTCCAATATTGTATCTTAAAATTGCGAAGAAGTATATAAAAACCATTTTCATATACGGGGATATTAATTTTCAATGTTCACCCTTTTAATTTTAATATACAAATATTGAATTTAAGACAAAATTGTTGATTTTCCTACACTATGTATATTAAATTTCAAATAGTATATTAAAATTAATATGCCACCTCTAACTTACTATGCATGTATCTTATATTTCAAATAGTATATTGAAATTAATATCTCTTCTGAAATTTACTATACATGTATATTTAATTTCAAACAGAATATTGAAATTTCAAATAGTATATTGCAATTAATATATCTGCTTTAAATTTACTATACATGTGTATGAATTTGCATTTCATATTCCGTGTTTGTGAATTTCCGTGACCGTTGTATCGTAAAAATGTTTGAAATTTCATATATTTTTTTACAGTGTAAGGAACTATAGTGAACCGCAAAAACCCTCAAAGGAACCGTGAAGAAACAGCTGGAATCGTAAAGAACTGAGGAACCATGAGGAACTGTATGGAACCATCCTGCCATTTTTCAGAGGGCATTACGAGGAACTTTCCGTTCAGGCGGCGTCAGTCCTTGGGAACTGACAGTAAACTTAACTTTTGTTTGGTCGACTCGCTGCTGCCTGAGAGGAAAGTATAGAAAAATCGGTGCCGCAATCAACGTGTTAAACACGTTTCAAGTATTACTTGGCAAAACTTTATTACTGAAATATTCCAATGTGTTTCTAGATTAATTCAATGGTCAATGTCCCATTTAGCTGACCATTTGAAAATTCGAATATATCAACGACTGTCGAACAAACAGATTTGTATTGATACATTAACAGATGCATATTGTTCAATCATCAATCGAATGTACGCGTATGGGAAAGGGGGGTAGTGCCGGCCAGCGGGTAGCCTCGGCCATGTCTAAGACGCATGCCGAACACAAAGACAAGTCAAGCTTCATTAGTCGCACGTTTCTGTAGGACACAAAAGAACACAGGAAAATGAAAACACAAAGCAAGCATACATCTTAAACATGGCAGGGGCTCCCCTCCTCGCCCCTATATAATTTTTCAAGCGAGTACGAAATTAACATCAGTTGAAACCGCGGATATAACAAAAAATTTAAAGGAATCAATAAAAGAACTTTTTGTTTCTGAATTCAATTAATAATAGTAAGATATTACTTGTCGAATACTAGCAATATAATTGATGTGAATAAATACATATTTATTCGCGTCTTGATGGTGCGAACAGTGCGGCAACATATAGCTATGTTATTAAATTGGTAACACTGATCCAACGGTATATAGATGGGTAAAGTTTCACGGCAATCGGGTTAGATCACTTTTCAATTTGGACGACCTCGTTGCAAAACAAAATTTGATCGCAAGAACTGCCTCTTCGGATAAATATTACTGGCTCGACAATGCAACGTTTTATATATACTATCGGATAAGTATTTTTTTTCTCAGTAATATTTGCGACACTTCTATTAATTAGATCGTCTGTGTTCTGAATGTAACTGGAAAGGGCGTTGTAAATCGTATACTTTCCTCTGCAAAAAGAGCATACTTTATATCATCTCGGAAAAAATATAATGAAAAATTACGAACGATTGTCACCCCTACCACAATAAGGTGTGGATTAACATAGTTCAACATCAATGAAAAGTATTTCATTTGGCTAATGCAGTTACTGAAAGAAATTATGGTTAATAATACTACACTGTAAAAAAACAATAAACTTAATGTACACTGTTAAAATCATCTGTATTAAAATTAATATGCATGTGCAGGAAGTTTTTTTGCAGATCCGTTCATGTAATTCAAAATGCAGTATTAAATATTATAGTAGAGATAATGAAGTAAAGGAATATTTGAAGCCTTTTGCCAGAGGAGTGATTGAGCTCGCTATGATGCAGCGAGCGTGTTGGAACCTGACTCCTGGAGATTGGGCTGTTTATCCGAAGCCCGATTGGCATAAACACAGGACGCCCGTGGAGGTCCAGTCGGAGGAACAAGGGTCATACTTACGTCGGTCTGCGCCGATCGTCGCAAGCGACGGACGAAGCTATTGCTCTACTATTAGTTTTCAATCATTATTCAATATATAAATTCATTGTATTCGAGAAAGTACGCGTCGTTACGAAGAGTCGATGTTTTTGTAATATCTGACGATCATTGAAGAACTGTCTAATAATTTTATAAAAGTAGTGAAGATTATATCACCTACAATATTTGTCGTGGCATCAAAATTCAAACAGTAAAATTACTATATGCATGTATTTGAAAAAATTCTAACTATCGTGTAGTTATCAGCTTCGAGTAAATTGAAATTAAGAAAAATTTGGTAATATCTATTTAGGGACGTATATTAAAATCATGAATTTGTATAAGGAAAATAATATCACAGGTTGTTTAATCACCACAATTGCGTATTTAAAATGTATCATGTATTGATTGAATCTTCAAACTAATGTTCATGCAAATTTAAAAAACCTCATATTGCTAGCATAGGTTACGATAAAATATAACAATAAACAATTTATATCGCTTGCAAAACATTTTACTTTGCAGAATTTTTCATTTACATAACTTTTAAGAATGTTACATAAAAAAAACAAATCTACGCAAATTTTTCAATTTAATTTCTTTCTCTTTGACCGGGACTCGAATTTGGGATTTAGAGCCTATATACTACCTAACTATCTAACACACTACCCATTACGCTATCGGCTACTTGTCAATCTCTTTCACTTCTATGATATATGGATGTTGGTGTGCCGAAAAAAATCGATTTTTAATTTAAATTTTAGGGTTAAAAATAAATTAATAGACCAAAAAAAATTAATTTCAGATTCAAGATAGTGCCCGTTACTTAAAAAATCTGTCGGATTTCAACGAAACTTGATGTCCAAATTCAATTTGCATTTATAAAATTCCAAATAGGGGATCCTATATAGCGGATCCTGCTCCAAAAGTCAATTCATTTTGCCGAAACTTTCTACATAGAGATTTATAGATCACTGATTGCGAATCTGAACTAGAATTTCTGAAATTCGAAGTGGTGCATCCAAAACGACGGACGGTCCAAAAATAACTTGATCGGGAAGGGGATTCGGGTTTCCGAGAGCGTTGATTACGAATCTTAATTGGAAAAGCTGAAATTCAAAATAACTGAAATAATATAGACGATCAAAATCAAACAATGACTTCATTTTGATAAGATTCGATACTTCATTTGCGGAGTTGCTAGTTACGAAATTGGCTTACAAATAAGAAATTTAAAAATGGTCGATCTAATATAGCGAACTCAAATGCACTTGAATTTTGTGGAACCCTGTAATCAAAAGATCATTGGATCTATCCCGCCATGCCCCTTTTAAATTACTTTCATATTTTCTTTCATTTCCATCATTGTTTATTCAATTCTACGCTGGTGGAAAAAATTAAAGGATCAACAAAATGTCCCAAGTTTTTAGTGGTTTTTAACAATGCTGTATCTCAGTGAAAAATGGTCGTATGGAGGTCTAAAAAAAGCATTGTGAAGCTTGAAGTTTCTAGTTTTCAGATCTTTCAGCAAAAAAAAAATCGTAGCTACCGGATTCACGCAATTCTGAGAAATGCCACGAAAAAAAATGTTGACAAATTTGCATCACTTTTTGTTGGCTGTAATTTCTGGGGAAAAAAATTGCTAGCTAAACCATTAGGACCTCGCTGCGACCATTTTTCGCTGAGATACCGGACTTTTAATGAAAAAAGATCCTTTTGTGTTCGACCATTGATATCTCAGCAACCAATGATCGCACAGAATTCAGAAAGGACGTTTCACAAACTTGAATTAAGGGGACGGAGTCAATTACAATTACAAAAAATTCAATTTTTTTAAAATTCGATTTTTATGTTTTTTAATCATTTTTGCATCTATTTCTCAAGCGATAAGTCGAAATTTTCAAAAATGGTTAAGTTACGAGCCAAAATGTAATAAAGTGAGTAAAAAATTAATATAAGGGAATGTAATTTTGAAAAAATTCTGAAAAATCCGAATTATCATATGAAAATTTGTAAATTATCACTCGGAGTCGATCGATTTTTTTTCTCAATTTTTTTAAAGCTTTTGTAAAATAAAATAAAAAAATAATTCCTAATACCCCTTACATGAGTAAAAAAATAAAATAAAAATAAAAGATGTCTTGGAAATTTGTTGATATCTTGCATATTTTTAAAAATAAATGAGAAAAATCTTTTTTTTCCATAAAATATTTTTCTCGTTTATCTTAGAAAATAAGCAAACTATCAAAAATTTCCAAGACATGTTTGATTTTTATTTTATTTTTTTACTCATGTAAGATTAATAACGAATTGATTTTTTCATTTTATTTTATAAACTGAAAAAAAAGAAAATTATAAAAAAAATATAGGGCAGCCGCATCCCACTTCCTAATCATGATAGATATTACTTATTTTTGACCCAGAATCTGTGGCAAAAATTGCAGAATTTTAAAAATGGTGTTTTTTCAGTTATCCCTTTTTTACACAAAAATGATCGTCGCGCCACCTGAAGGAGTGACGGGAAAAATCTTTTAAAAAATTAGGCTGTTTTTGAAGTGGAATCAATGCGAAAAAAAAAGTTATGCAAGGATCTGATGACCCGAGGGAAATTACCCCACGATTTCACTTGGAATGCCCCGTGTGTATAAATAAATATGCATATCAATAAATATAAATGTAGGCATCGTAATTTTGCTGCATTCGATTTGGACGCTTTGAGCGCTGTGAGCGCCACATCCTGCAACCATTTTATATGTCGATGTATATCTATAGATACGTGCTGACAGCGCGTAAGCGTCAGACGAATGCAACCATACAAATTTCCTTCAATTTGAACATTTCATCGTGTAACACGGGCTTCAGATAGAAGAAATTGAAAAAAAATTGTTGGCTGCATTTGTCTGACGCTTACGTGCTTTTAGCACGTATGTATAGATATACATCAACGTATAAAATGCCACAGGTCATGACGCTCACAAGCGCGTAAGCTTTCAAAACGAATGCTAGTACAGTGGACGCTCCCATAATTTGATACGTCGGGACCGGAAACGCTCCCATAATTTGATTTTCCCCTCATTCCCCCACTTGATATCTGTATAGCCCATTTTACGAAAATGTATTATTTCTGAAGTGTAAGAATTCCTTTTTCGTAGAGAAATATACACTAATTAATGATAACATTTAATTCATCGTTTTTAATTGTGTGGAAAATTTAACAATTGAGGTTATGTTGCCCTCTCAGCATGGCAGCTGAGTTTGGAGTGGGGAGAAAGCGCGATAGGGGTGATCGAATTATGGGAGCGTGTTGCCATGGTAACGAGTAAAAATGTGGGAGCGATCAAATTATGGGAGATTAAATTGTGGGAGCGTCCACTGCATCAAGCTTCAGCTAATTCAAGCATTCTGATTGGTGCATGCATTCCATCCAGCCAATCAGAACGCTTGAATAAGATGAGAGGTGAGTAATAAAAAAAATGCAAAAAAATTGGTCGTGCTGCTTGTGGCTAACCTCACTGTCATGATAGTTTGTGCTATTTTTTTTTTTTTATTTATGTTTCTTTAACGTCGCTTCAACTGCTGGGGTTATTAGCGACGGGACCAACGGTTTTTTCCTTTAGAGCTTTTCCGAAACACTTTTGGGGGTAACTCAGTGAGATTACTTTGTTATCTGTTTGTCGGTGTTGTAAACAGTCGGTCTTCTAGGTTCCTATCCCGATTCCGGAGCTACGTCGTGTCAGTCGCTGACTAATCAACATTGGACGTCTACGGACTATACACTGTTGTGTACAATGTATTATGTCCGGAGCTACGTCGCGTCACAATATTTTTCGCCAGCGAGACGACGGAACCGGGATTCGAACCCGAGACCTCCCGATGCTTTGCTTTAGAGGCAAGCACGCTAGCCACTAGACCAAAGTCATCGGTTTTGTGCTATTTGTTTGGCGTGATTTGATATAAGTTTGTGAATTTGTGAGGTGTTTGTTAGTGAATATTTTCGAAAAGTATATACGAGCGAAAATTAATGTGTTTTCTGAAAATATATTCATTCACCAATTCATCCGCTCAACGAAAATAAATTTTTTGTCTTCACGCGTGGATATAAGAAAGAAAGTGACATTTCGTTTTCTTGGGATAAATGTGAAACTATCGTACATTTATAATTGTATGAATTTCATGATGATTGTAACAGTTTTTTATTTTTTGCATTTATTCATGTATTTGAAAAAAATATTATGATTTATCAAAATTAGAAGTTACGAAGAAAAAATTGTTTTTTATGTGAAAAAGTTTGTGACACATTTTTCGTTCGCAGGGAAAATTCAGCACCTGTGGGAGAGTGAAGGAAAAAAGTTGCCACACCGTCAACTTTGCGAAGCCTTCCCCGAAACCTGGTTCTTCGAAAAGTCTGCACGTGATTCAGAAAAGGCCGGTGCACGGATCGAGGTCTAACTAGTCTCATTTTGTTCGCAACGAATCCCCATCGGGGATGAGTGCAGCACATTTTTGTTTTAGGTTAATTGAAGTGTGAATTTTAAAGCTGACTTTCATCGGAGGAGCAAAATTAACCGAATAATTGAAAAACGGCTCCGTCCCTTTGCAATGGAGGCCTTAAAAAAAATGTGCCACACTCATCCCCGATGGCAATTCCTTGCGAACAAAATGAGACTAGTTAGACCTCGATCCGTTGACCAGTCTTTTCTGAATCACGCGCGGACTGAAAAAACACTGGCCAAATTAAAAATTTCGACAATACAACTAATGTTGAGCGTGATTTATAGAGAGAGAGAGAGGAGGTCCTCTCCATAAGAGCGCTCTAAGGCGGTTCTATAAGAGAGTGGGCTAGGATCGTCTAAACACGGTTGTGACAGGATATCCTCAAGATATCCTATATTAATTCTGGGTAGAATAATATCTTACTGGTACCTCCCATAAACATCCATAAGACGTACTATCTTGGCAGGATGCGAATGAGACCTTTTCGGGATGGTCCCGGGATCAATTTTGCTGTGTGGGTTGGAGCAAATAACGGAGTTATGAGCATTCGAGCATCCGTTACTCCAGATCGGTTTTCTATATTTATGAAGCGCTTTTGTGCTCTATTGTAATTCCTAAATTCATTTCTGCATGGAAGAGTTCACAGGTATGTAAAATGACCTTGTATATGGCTGAATCCATGATTGCTCGAACAGCATTTCGAGGTCAAAATTTTGATTCCTTTGCCATTCTCACATCTTTTTATATGTTATAAGAAGTGACGATTCACCAAATTGCAGCCTCTTTACTTTAGAGGCTTTCGAGAAAAAAAATATTGGGTATTTTCATGTTTAGGAAAGTTAACTTTGTTACTTTCTTGCTCGGTCCTTATGGACAATAGAAAAAAATTAATAAAAAATATTATTCCACGTGAAAAAGTCCAAATTTTTCGAATTTATTTAGTTTTACCCTAGCGGTATTATCTACCCCATAAAAATGTGTTTAAATAAAAAAATCTGTGTTTTGAAGGCTAGCACCGGAAATTTTTTTTTTTTTCATTTTTTCTTTGGAAAGTTTATGTCATTTTCCGTAGATGGAAAAATTTACAGAGTGCAATGAGCAGAGGATCATCGTCGAATAAATTATTCAATTTTTTTTCGGTTTTTTCTCAAACGTATATTCTTTTTCTAGAACTACATCTAATTCAACGTAAGAAAAGTTCTATAGCTATTTTAGCTACTGCTAATATGTTCCGAGATATGATTTTTTTAATATTGGACATTTTTTCCATAATTTATGCATGAATAAAATTCGTATCTCGGAAACTACCGGTTGTAGCCAGCGTTATTATAAGACCTTTCCTATGTGAAATTGGCTCATACTTCCGAGGAAAAATACTACATTTGAAAAATCAGTGATTCGCCCTTGTCATTGTCATCAAAATTTTTTTTTTTCAAGAATTATATTTTATTTCATATCTTAAGCTAATCAGACGTGAGGAAAATCTAAATGTAGTTTGAGTTACTACTCATACATTCCGAAATATGAATTTTTGAATATTTGTCATTTTTATACGATTTTTGCATTCATAAAATGCATATCTTGAAAATCGTCGTTTGCAGCTATTTTGATTATAGAACTTTTATTCCGGCAATTTGGTTGATTTTGCCAAACAAATCAACTCAAGTTAAAAAAAGAAATGCTACAAATAATCTACATAATAATTGCCTACTGACAAGATCTTATTTTTATATTTTTTTAAATTAATCCTATCCCCTAATAAAAAGTTGGTGTGTCAGGAAATTACTATGTTCGGACTGAAGCCGTTTTATTCGTGCTGTGATTGGTCGGTTGGCCGGACTCGAGCGCGACTTCACACCTCGCGTGTGCGTGACTTCACACATTGCGCGAGTCTCGGTCGAGTTTGACAGTTGATCGCGGCTACACGTCTGTCACGATGGACGGAGAAATCGGTTAGTTACACATTACGCGTAATACGGGTAAAGGATCTGCGCGTCACTTGAAAAGAGTCGGTGAGATGATTCCAAGAGGAACACGGGTATCAATCACGTATAACGATGGTTTGTGTGTGCGAATTCGTACATCGCGGGTCGCGCGCGATGTTTTGACAGTCGGTGCGGGGTTATACGTCGTGTTGATCCACGAAATCGCTTGGAAAAGATGAAGCTTTGGTGCAATTTTTTGCAATCAACGGCTAGTAGTATTCAATTTGCGAAAAAAAACTTTTCATTATCAAGTCAATCATTATTCATATCAGCAAACAGTAATTTTGATTTCTTCATTATAACTTATTATTCCCAAGTATGAGTATATCACCAGGACCCCGTTCTGGCCAGAATACTGCTTTGATTGTAAAAATTTTATCGATGGTCATCCATAGATCTAACAGAATATTTGGATAACGATTTTGGGCCAATAATGTACATCGTCTGTTCGAGAGTGTCTCAAATGAGTTTGACAGTTGATGCGTTCGAAGATACGGAGCGTCATTTCAGTCACATCAGAACGACAAAATCGGTGAGCTATGATGAATAGCTTATTCGTGTTCCCCAGAAAATTTCCGATAGATATCACACGCTTTGATAATCTTTCAACAACGAACAAACATTTTCCCATGCCCAGATCTGCCGAGGTTAATTTGCAAACCTACAGATCGAGAAAGGTTTTTGGCATATTTAAGCATGTTCCGTGAGGAATTATTCCATCGCAAATAGCTTATTCGTGTAGCCCAAAAAGATTTTTGGTTGAAAACACACGCTTTGAAACTTTGAACAACGAAAAAAAGCTTTCCTCATGGCCCCACGCCCGGGTCAGCAAAAGACCATTTGCAAATGGACGAGCCAAAACGATTTTTGGTATTAATGAGCATGTTTCGTAAGGAATCTTATAAGCGTAAATAGCTTATTCGTGTTCTTCAGGAAATTTTCGATCGAGAACACACACACTGAACCTTTGAATGACGAAAAAAAGCTTTTTTGTGGAATAGAATGGAATGGAATGGGATTTTCGTTTCAAAATACAGACTTCAAATCTTAAAACGACAAAAAAATCTTTTTCGTCAAATGGAATAGAATGAAATTGAATTTTCGATCAAAACACAGGCTTCACACTTTCAAACGACCAAAAAGAACTTTTCCGTGGACTGGAATGGAATGAAATTTTCGATTCATAACACAGACTTCAAATCTTGAAACGACGGAAAAAAAACATTTTCGTAAAATGGAATGGAATGAAATGCAATTGCCGATTCAGAACAGACGCAGGGTTCAAAACTTGAAACGACGAAAAAAAACTTTTCTGTGGAAGGGAATGGAATTTCTGATTTAAGCACAGGCTTTAAATCTTAAAATGACGTAAAAAAGACTTTTTCGTGGAATAGAATGGAATGGAATTTTCGATTCAAAACACATGGCTTCAAACCTTGAAAAGACGAAAAAAAACTTTTTCGTCGAATAGAATGGAATTTTTTATTTAAAACACCGGCTTCAAACGTTGAAACGACGAAAAAAAAACTTCGTGGAATGGAATAGAATGGATCAGAATGGAATTTTCGATTCGAAACACAGGCTTCGAACCTTAAAACGACGAAAAAAAAACTTTTTTGTGGAATGGAATGGAATTTTCGATTCAAAACACAAGCTTCAAATCTTAAATCGACAAAAACTTTTTCGTGTAATTAAATAGAATAGAATGGAATTTTCAATTGAAAACACAGGCTTCAAATCTTGGAACGACGAAAAAAAACTTGTTCGTGGAATGGAATGGAATGGATTGGAAGAGAATCTTCGATTCACAACACAGGCTTCAAACCTTGAAACGATGAAAAAAAAAATTTCCGTGGAATAGAATGAAATGGAATTTTCGATTCAAAACACAGGCTTCAAATCTTGAAACCACAAAAAACTTTTCCGTCGAATGGAATGGAATGGAACTTTGGATTTTAAACACAGGCTTCAAATCTTGTAACGACGAAAAAAAAAACTTTTTCATGGAATGCAATGGAATGGCATTTTTCATTTAAAACACAGGTTTCAAATATTGAAACGACGAAAAAAAACTTTTTCATAGAATGGAATAGAATGGATTCGGATGGACTTTTCCATTCAAAACACAAGCTACAAATCTTGAAACGAACAAGAAAAACTTTTTCGTGTAATGAAAGGGAATTTTCGATTTATGACACAGGCTTCAAATCTTGAAACGACGGAAAAAAACATTTTCGTGGAATGGAATGAAATGGAATAGAATGGAATGAAATTTCCGATTCAAAACACAGGCTTCAAACCTTGAAACGACGAAAAAAAAAAATTTCGTGGAATAGAATGGAATGGAATGGAATTTCCAATTCAAAACAGATGGCTTCAAACCTTAAAAAGACGAAAAAAAACCTTTTCCTGGAATGGAATGGAATTTTTTATTCAAAACACCGGCTTCAAACCTTGAAACAACGAAAAAAAACTTTTCGTGGAAGGGAATGGAATGGAATGGGAATTTTCAATTCACAACACAGGCTTTAAATCTTGAAACATCGAAAAAAAACTTTTTCTTCGAATGGAATGAAATGGAATGGAATTTTCGATTCAAAACACAGGCTTCAAACCTTGAAACGACGAAAAAAAACTTTTTCGTAGAATAAAATGGAATTTTTAGTTCAAAACACAGGCTCCAAACCTTGAAACGACGAAGAAAAACTTTTTCGTGGAATGGAATTGAATGGAATTTTCGATTTAAAATACAACCTTTAAATTTTGAAACGACGAAAAAAATATTTTTGTGGAATGGATTGGAATGAAATGGTATTTCTTATTCAAAACACAGGCTTCAAATCTTGGAACGACGAAAAAAAACTTTTCCGTGAAATGAAATGGAATGGATTTTTCGATTTAAAACACAGGCTTCAAATTTTGAAACGACGAAAAAAACTTTTTTGTAGAATGGATTGGAATGGAATGGAATTTTTTATTCAAAAAACAGGCTTCAAACTTCGAAACGACAAAAAAAAAACTTTTTCGTGGAATGGAATGGAATTTTCGATTTAAAACACAGGCTTCAAACCTTGAAACGATGAAAAAAAACTTTTTTGTGAAATGGAATGGAATCGAATGTTCGGTTCAAAACACAGGCTTTAAATCTTGAAACGTCGAAAAAAAACTTTTTCTTCGAATGGAATGAAATGAAATGGAATTTTCGATTCAAAACACAGGCTTCAAACCTTGAAACGACGAAAAAAAACTTTTTCGTTGAATAAAATGGAATTTTTAGTTCAAAACACAGGCTCCAAACCTTGAAACGACGAAGAA
Source organism: Alloplasta piceator (assembly GCA_946863875.1). Taxonomy (NCBI): domain Eukaryota; kingdom Metazoa; phylum Arthropoda; class Insecta; order Hymenoptera; family Ichneumonidae; genus Alloplasta; species Alloplasta piceator. Next base: position 29,328,523 of record OX333074.1, read on the forward strand.
AAACTTTTTCGTGGAATGGAATTGAATGGAATTTTCGATTTAAAATACAACCTTTAAATTTTGAAACGACGAAAAAAACTTTTTTGTGGAATGGATTGGAATGAAATGGTATTTCTTATTCAAAACACAGGCTTCAAATCTTGAAACGACGAAAAAAAACTTTTCCGTGGAATGGAATGGAAAAGAATTTTCGATTCAAAACACAGGCTTTAAACCTTGAAACGACGAAAAAAAACTTTTTCGTTGAATAGAATGGAATGGAATAGAATTTTCGATTCAAAACACAGGCTTCATTTTTCGAAACGACGAAAAAAAACTTTTTCGTGGAATGGAATGGAATGGAATTTCTGTTTCAAAAAACAGGCTTCAAACCTTGAAACCTTGAAACGACCGACACTGATTTCATCTCGAAACTATGAATTTATGGATGAAATTCGTCTGTTCTTGGCTAAACAATTTTTTTTATCGATAAATTCATAGTTTCCAGGTAAAAACCATGTCAGTTGTACATGAAGAAGAGAAACACACTAAAGGACCCGTCGAAATATTTAAAATTTCGTCTGTTCTTAGCTAAACCATTTTTTTTAATCGATAAACTTTTAGTTTCCAAGTAAAAACTGTGTCAGTTGTACATGAGGAAGAGAACACGCTGAAGAACTCATTGGAATATTTAGAATTTCGTCTGTTCTTAGCTCCAAGTCCGATCGAAAAATTCCGGTCGACAAATCCGCTAGGGTTCGAGGCTCGCATTTTTTCTCGGGTATGAATTTGAAAGTTCCCACTCGGCGATTTTTAAAGTCGGACATTACATATCCAAGCTTAATATTTAGAAATTTGTATTTTAATTTCTAAATATTTAAGCAATTAATAAATTTCAGACCATATTCAAGGTCGAAGCGCTGCAGCGCTGATGGGCAGCCGCTCGCGCGCGTGAGCGCGCGTCTCCGTTCTCTAGTATTAAAAAACCGTCCTGAAAATATCTCGCTAATTCGATATAGTATTGTTGTCGTTTTATTCGTTCGCTGATTGGCTGCGGCCTCAAGCTGAAGTTTGTGTTCGATGAACAACTTCATCATGCTTACCCTCATATGTACGATCTGTCACATACTAAATATTGACAGCTGCGATTCGCGGATATACATCATCCATTTTCTTCCTATTTTCTACTTCAATTCAGAACATGTTTAGTATGACTGATAGTGATATTGAACATGTGAGTGCGTAATAATTGCGATATCAATAATTTCTTTTTATTATCGATAAAAGTTCATGGTGTTTTATGAACATTAGTATCAATGAATCTGCATGTTCATTGGAGCTGATTGATATTCGGTAAGTAAAATATTCTGTAAGTAAACAACAACAAAAAATGTACTGTGGAATAAAAATCTTTACATATTCAAATACTATACGAGGCAAAGGAAGCATAGGCTCGACTTATGCATGAATAGGTTGAAGTCGTTCGGTAAAAAAATATATGTAAGTCAAATCATATTAGTCGAATATATATGTATCATTCCCTATCAATTCAACGACGTTTCGTCGATGACCTCTTCGATTTTTATTTATTTTTTGATATGTTATTATGCGGGCAAAAAGAAGTATCCATTTAAATGTTTAGCTCTCTATCTTAACCCATTCCGAAGTTTTTGATTTTTGAAAAAATATTTTTAAAATAATCATCACTTCTACAATAATAAAAAAAATTTATTTGTTAAGATATCATTCTTTTTTGTTTTCCAATGTACTTTTTGAAAAAAATGTCGAAAATTAAAAAAAAAAATTTTAATGTTTTTTTAGCTTTTTTAAGATAAATTGAGCTAAGAAATCGGGTTTTCTTTCAATCCAACAACTTCGATTAAAAAAAAAAGATCATAAAATTCTACGTAAAAAAAACAAAATTTTTGAGATTTTACTGAAGAAGGGATTCAAATAACTTATTGAAAAAAAAATTTCGATTTTTTTTTTGTAATTTTGATCTTTTTTTCTTCTATGACCACAATAGTTGATTTCAATTATGTAAAAATAAATAATTTAACTTCTCGCACATATTTCCTTAGTAAATTATAATAATTTATATTAAGAATTACACTTTTTATGTAAAAAAATTGAATCAAGTGCAAAACTTACTTGAATTGTAGTTCATAATGTTAATTATTATAATTTACAAAAGAAATATGTAAGAGAAATTTAATTATTTATTTTATCATTAAAATTAACTATTGTGGTCATAGAAGAGAAAAAGATCGAAATTGCGAAAAAAAAATTTAATATGAAGTTATTTGAATCCCTTCTTCAGTAAAATCACAGAAATTTTGTTTTTTTATGCAGAATCTTATCATTTCGTTCGGAAAAAATCGAAGGTTTCGCATTTAAAGAAAATCCAATTTTTTAGCTTAATTTAGCTTAAAACAGCTGATAAAACATTTAAAGAACTAGCCGCTATGTACCCGGCGTTGCCCGGATCGCAATATATCGCAAACTGGAACCAACAGACAGTTGTTAACATTGTTGCCAGGTCTGAAGACATGTCCCCAAATTTGAAGAAATTAGTGAGACCGTGAGGAAATTTTGAAGATTTGAAGAAATTACATAAAAATCTGAGAAAATTTTAAAGATTTGAAGAAAATACATCAAAATCTGAGGAAATGAGTAGTATTTTAATATTGGCCATTGAACGAAGAAAACAATTTGAAGATATTTAGAATCCGCAAAGAGGATTTTGTGAAAAATACTCCTTCGAAGGGAGGTTTATGCATTTCACAGTTTCCCTTCGAAGAACAATTTTTCACAAAATCCTCTTTCCGGATTCTAAATATCTTGAAATTGTTTTCTTCGCTGAATGGCCAATATTAAAATATCACTTTTGTTAATTGGCTTTTTCTTTTACTCGAAAAACGCCTCTCTCCCGTGGGCACACAACTTTTCCCTCAGGATAGCAGAAATAAATAACAACACGTTGCGTAGATATAAAGAAAGGTGCCGGTATTTTTATTATATCTTCTGAGGCACGAATAATTCACACTGAAGATGGCTGAAGGCCTGACCGAATTAAATATATATGAATAACATAAATATACATAAATGAACGTCGCGGACTACACACTGTCCAATAGCACGAAACTACTACTCCAAATGCTATCACAGGAGCACACGATACCGTCGTGTCTCATTTACGGGCTTCATGTCCGCGGTACCTCAAAATGGCGGACAACAAGCACACTGCGGCTCAGCTATACCAGGGGTAGACACTCAATGCTAAAAGATCGTCGCTTATTTGACACGCTTCTGATTGGTTGGGGTATGCTAGAGCTGCCAACCTCAGGACATGAAACTCGAACTACGGTATGCGGTGCTAATGGTGGTAGCATTGCTGAATTTTCGTCGGCAAAGTAGAGAGCTTTCTTATCAATAATCGACTTTTTATAAGCGCGACCCAGTGCGAGATTCTTTTTCATTCTTGCCCCGTTATTATTAATAGTTTACTACACTGAGAATAATTAATAGATATTGCCGTTCTTTAAAATTCGGTTTTATTAATTTCATAATTTTGAAATAATATATTTTATAACATGATCGATGAAATAAGACGCAGCTAAACAATATAAATTTGTAGACATACTGTATTTAGTTTTTTATATGGGAATTTTAATTGAAGATCTATTCCTACAACACTTTGCGCAGTGAGAAATTGCGGAATAACAAATAAAACTTGAACATTTTAATGAAATAGTCAATAAATGTCATTAATTCTTATTCCGAGTAAAACTATTCCCCAGTTTAATATTTTATAGCTATGCTATTTTAGACAGAAAAGAGAGTAAATATGTATCAAATTCCTTGCTCATCTCAATTTTTCAACGTGTATCGATCCGCGCTAATTAAGAGCAAAAGATATTAGAGAAAAATTGGTAACATAATCTGTTAATAAGGAATACAATAACTCTACTCTTTAGTCTATGTTCTTAAATAAATCCATTCGTAAATTAAATAATTCCATTCGTAAATATCACGTAAATATCAAATATATCTCTATTCTTAAATATCTTTCTTCAAATATCTGTATTCTCAAAATGTTTCTACTTTTGAAAAACTTTATTATATAAAGTTATTCAGTTATTCAGAGAGATTTTAATAAGAGTTGGGATATTTGAATACAGATATTTATAGTAATACATTATGACACTACTCTTTACTTCTCTATTCGTAAATTTCTCTATTCCTAAAGATTTATCATTATGAGGAATGACAGAAGTAGGCAGAAGAATAGAAATATGTAAGAGTCGATACATTTACAAATAGAGTTATTTAAGAATAGCAAATATCTCTACTCCTAAATATCTGTTCTTGAAATGCCTCTACTTCTTAATAACTTTATTGTATAAAGTTATTCAGAAGTAGAGATTTTAATGAGAGTAGAGATATTTAAATAGATATTTACGAATTGAATTATTTAAGCATAGAGATTAAAGAGTACAGTTATTTAGGAATAGAGATATTTATGAATAGAGAAGTAAAGAGTAGAGAGTTATTGTATAGCCTGTTAATATACAACTTGCAATTTAATATACAGCCAGATGCAAATTCCTGGGATTCTCAAGGTAAACATAACCTCAAAACTTTTATAACACATTTTTCTTAGAGATGGCTTGATGGAATAAAAAAAAGAAGAGTAGAGGGCCGCTTGCGTAATTAATTTGTACAAGTGGCCCCATTATTTTTTCAACTTTCAACGTCAGTTTGTTTTTTTTTCAACTTTTGAACATTTACGAGAAAACCTTGCACGAATATTTGTCGGTAAGACAGACCTTACACATTCTCTCAAGTGAAATTTACTCGCCACCCGACAGATACCGCTACTGTTGTGCAATGCTACCACCATCACCAACGAAATTGTATTTTTTTTCCTAAGGTTCCAGCTCCTGACATACCCTTCAGGATTTGGTCAAATAAGAAGCCCGCTTTGGCCCGGAGTGTCATGCCCCTGAGCTATACCGTATGTATCAGCCTCGCACGCCACCCGGTATATACGCTACACTTCACGTCTGCGACTTCTCGGCTCGACCACTCGTTATCGAGTCTCAATCTCAACTCACACAGTCTCTCTTCGGCAACACATGCCCGACTCTACTCTCCACGTCCGCTCGCTTGGACGCTCTACGATCGACTGCCGCGGATCTCGCTCGATCCTTATCGAGTACTTTCTCTCGATGATGCTTCCTCATCATCGTACGACTTTCGCTAGCCAATCATCGATCAATCGGTCGATCACGCCACATATCACGCGATCCACCGTATGCGCAATACGCTACGCGCTTATCACGCGGCACTTTCTTTATACGTGGCCATCACGTGGCGCCACTAACACGACATTACCATCAGCACCAGTCATTTTTCGCGGGTTATTTAAACGACAATTAAGTGACTTTAACACTTACATACAGTTTTAATAATTTGCCATTTAGCCAAGAAAACAATTTCAAGATATTGAGAATCCGAAAAGAGGATTTTGTGAAAAATAATTCTTCGAAGGGGAACTGTGAAATGCATAAATCTCACTTCGAAGAACTTTTTTCACAAAATCCTCTTTGCGGATTCTAAATATCTTGAAATTAATTTCTTGGCTGAATGGCAAATTATTAAAACTGTATGTAAGTAGTATTTTAATATTAGCCATTGAGCGAACAAAACAATTTCAAGATATTTAGAATCCGCAAAGAGGATTTTGTGAAAAATAGTTCTTCGAAGGGAGGTTTATGCATTTCACAGTTTTCCTTCGAAGAACTATTTTTCACAAAATCCTCTTTGCGGATCCTAAATATCTTGAAATTGTTTTCTTTGCTGAATGGCCAATATTAAAATACTACTTTCATGCAGTTTTAATATTTTGCCATTCAGCCAAGAAAACACTTTTAAGATATTTAGAATCCGCAAAGAGGATTTTGTGAAAAACACAAAATCCTCTGCAGATTCGAAATATCTTCAAATTATTTTCTTGGCTGAATGGCAAAATACTAAAACTGCAGCATGTAAGTAGTATTTTAATATTGGCCATTGAGCAAAGAAAACAATTTGAAGATATTAGAATCCGCAAAAAACACATTTCTTCCTTTTCGAACTCACTGCGACTGTTCTTCGCAGCCAACACGTGCAGCGGTCGTTTAACCTAAAAATATAAAAATATTTCGATTGAAGTTTTATCAAAAGGATTAAATATAATTTCCGTAATACTGAAAGAACGATACTTGAAATTATTTTTAAATACTTACGAATGCTGTTCTCGTGCGCGTAACTGCTTTTAAAACCTGACGAATATTCACGATTAAGGTTACACCTGCAACTTTCGAGGTCAGAGTAATAAATTTCTTTACAACTTTTTTGCGCAGTTTCACCTTGATAAAATTCAGGGTTACAGATTGAATTAAAACGTTTTGGCACTATTTTGGTTTTTCACATGAAACTTTGGTTAATAAAACAATTGATTAAGACAAAACTCGGAATACCTGCATGCGTGCGACAAGAGATTACGGCAAATAGCCGACGAATGACGAGAAATGACGATACGGTAAGGACGCCTGTTCTTGGAAGGTTTCCAGAAGCAGGATGGCAGGGTTCGAGTAATAAAACGGTGGGTAAGAAAACGAAGTGTGTGTAGTTTATTCAAAAGCTCTCTCGCGAGTAAAAGCACACGGAGAAGACGGAAGTAACGCAATTCATGCGTTTTACAAGCATAGACTCTGTGATACAATCAAGATGAGATAACTCAGTCTTATCGACCCGCCCTCTACTAGTATGTGGACCCAACCAGGGATTTAATTACCATCCTCAACACTCCCACTTTGGGCCGACATGCTGTCAGCTTGTTTTTTGCTGAATACATTAATTTTTTCTCGGAGATTTTCAGATCTTGTTTTGCTGAGCGGTTTAGTGAACACATCTGCTATTTGTTCATTTGTACTTATATATTCTATATCAAAGTCCTTTCTCTCGTAGTGATCCTTAATAAAATGAAAATTTACATGACTGGAATATCCGTTTGACTTTTGACTAGCTCTTTAATTAACCTATTCAGCCATATTATTTCTCTACTTGTTTGACTAGCTGCGATATATTCCGATTCCATGGTGGATAAAGCCACCGATTTTTGTTTTAATAAACCCCAAACTATCGGAGATCCCGCGACTTTAATGATAAACCCGCTTGTTGATTTTCTGGATTCTCGATCTCCAACGAATTCCGCGTCACTGTAAGCATTTATTCTTAAATTGACTTGTTCACTCAAGAACCAAATTCCGTGGGTTTCCGTACCCTTCAGATATTTAAGTATTCTTTTTATCGCATTCCAATGTATCTTTTTTGGAGATTCTGCATACTGACTCACTGGGTTGACAGAGTATGCAATGTCCGGCCTTGTGACTATTGCAAGAAACAATAAGCTGCCCATAGCTTCCTTGTAGGGAACGTTGAGAACTTCCTCCCCGGAACTTGGATCTTGCAGGCTCAAATCCGTATGTTGATCTGCTGGGATCGTGACGGAATTCGCGTCACCCATGCAAAAGCGGTCGAGCACCCTTTCAGTGTAAGATGCCTGATTAGCGAAGATAGAGCCATCTTCGTACTGCTCGATCTCCATGCCCAAGAAAAATTCCAAGGGAGAGACTGTAATATCTAATGCCATCGCCAAGTGCTGCAAAAGACTATTCATTTTCCTTTCGCTTGTAGAAGCGATTAATCCATCATCAATATAAATTGTTAAAAATAACGTTTCACCATCGCCGTGAGATATGAAGACACACGGGTCTTTCCGGGTTGCGATCAGATCGAATTTTCTCAGGCAATCCACGAATTTATTATTCCAACATCTCGCTGCTTGTTTTAGCCCGTAAAGAGCCTTCCGCAGACGGCATACTCGTCCTGTGCCGTCATCGTGTCCGCTTGGTTGCTTCATATATGTTTCCTCTGCGAGATCGCCATTTAAAAATGCTGTTTTAACATCAAACTGCACCAATCGCATTTTTGACATTGCAGTGACGGCGAGTACAGCTCGGATTGATCCGAATTTTACTACGGGGCTAAAAGTCTCGTCGTAGTCAATCCCCGGTCTCTGTGAGAAGCCTTTTACGACCAATCTCGCCTTATATCTTCCTTGACGATCACCAACAGCCGGTTTGTGGCAAAACACCCACCGATTGAGAAGAATTTTCGCGTGAGCAGGAGGCTGGACGAGTTCCCAGGTACCATTTGCATGAAGAGATTCCATTTCCTCTTTCATCGCTTTTCTCCAAGCTGCATGATTTGAACTCTTGAGCGCCTCGTCATAAGTTTTCGGTTGTTGCTGCTCTGCAACAAAGAGATCCTCGATATTCAATTGGAAATCACGTAAAGGAGCCCGTGGGACCAAGGTACCACGATCGCGTAATTGTCAAGGCGTGAGTTCATTTTCACGTCCTGCTGCATCAAATGGAGGGTCTTCGATGGCAGGTTGTTGCTCAGCTTCTTCATATTCTTCGTCGTCGTCGTCTTGCTCGGGGTCCTCTCTTTCGTCGATTTCTTCATCGTCGTCGTGTGACACTTCTTCTTGGTCCGGTGTGCGTATCACTGCGTATTTTTCTTCTTCCTTTTCTTTGTCCTTAAGCACTTTTTCGCGGGAAAACTTCACGTCACGATGAATTTCTACCTTACCCTCAGATGGAAACCAAATCCGGTATCCCTTCGTGCAGTCATCGTACCCGACGAAAATCCTTTTTTTCGCTTTTGCGCTCCGTTTTTTGCGTTTTTGTTTTGGTATGTGGGTCCACACTGCTGTCCCAAAGATCCTGTAGTCCATCTTCTTTGCTGACTCACCGAACCACAACTCGAAAGGTGTTTTTCCTTTTATACTACTGGTGCCTGTGCGGTTGATGACCTAAGTCGCTATATTGACAGCATCTGCCAAAAGCCTGAGATCCATAGATTTCGCATGAAGCATGCTGCGGGCTGCTTTAACGATCGTCCGATTTTCTCGTTCATTAGTTCCATTCTGCTCCGGAGTGTAAGCGACGCTGGTTTCGTGTTTTATGCCGTACCTTTGTGTAATCCTTTGCATCTCTTCATTTAAAAATTCCGTCCCATTGTCTGTTCCGAAAGTTTTTATTCTTCGAGCGAGCTGCGTCTCGAAACTTTTCAGTAGGCCATCGAATACGTTTTTCACTTCAGATTTCTGATTCAGAAAGAAAACGATTTTATAATGCGAGAAATCATCCTTGAAGAGTAAAAAATATTTGGATTTCCCGATTGATAAATTCTCCATGGGTCCACAAAGATCAGCATGCAGCAGCTCAGCTGGTTCCTTGGATTGTGATTGACTAGTGTTGAAGGGTTTTCTCGACATTTTTCTTTGCACACACCCATCGCAGTTCTAATTTTTCTCTGATTTCGCCTTAATGTTCCACTTTTTCTGAACGTTGCGAACGTGAGGGATGTTCTGATGGGCTTATGCCAAAGTTCCAGTGAGCCGCTCTCAGCTATATGGGCTTGCTTTTGCTCCGGATTGTCCTGTGATTCCTCGTCGGAGACCTTGAACCGCATCTTATATAGATCTTCGTAGCGGTCTCCCACTGCAACCGTGATGTCTGCTTTTTTCTGCTTGCATCGCTGATTGTCAGACTCAAATTTCAGGCCTTTTTCGAGAGCTGAGGACATGGACAGAAGATTATATCTCAGCAAGGGTACATGCAGCACGGAGGACAAACAATGCTCCTTCCACTCCACGCCGTTAAAGGATAAAATGTTTACATCGCCTACGCCTATTCCCAGGATGATTTCGCCATTTCCAATTCTCACCTGAGCCGGAACAGCAAGTTTGGTATAATTGATAAACCATTTGCGTATCGGAGACATGTGCTTACTTGCTCCGGAATCCAAAAACCACCCCAAAGAAGGCTATGCCGAACACAGACCATGTATCGTGACGTTTGCAGCGAAGAACGCGCTCCCTCTGGCTTGTTGATCCGTTTTCGCCTCATTTTGGCTTGCATTCCTCCTTTTGCTGCGACACTCTCGTTTCCAATGACCAGCCTTTCCACAATTGTGGCAATTGCCTGGTTTTTTGCTTTTTCCTCCTCATTGCTGGTTTACCTTAATCGGAAACGCTTTGTTACTATCACCCTCGATAGCACTCATCCGCAGCTCCTGCATCGTAAGGCGCGCTGTGAGATTCGACAATGTTCGGTCACCCTGACTTGTCGACTCCCACGCCGTAGCAAAATGCTGATAGGAGGACGGCAAAGTCATTAAAATCTTTGTCATGATAGAGCTATCCGTCACTGGCTCACCGAGCATCTTGAGCCTGCATGCGAGATCGTTAATCCTTGCAATATGCATTGACATATCGTCAGATGTATCCTTTTTTAGCAAATACCAATTTTGTTGCAGCAAGTGTTTCGACGTTTCACTTTTGTTTTCGAAAATTGCATGCAGCTGCTCCCACATTTGTCTTGCGGATTCACAATTTATAATATGGAGCATACACTGTCGACTCATCGTTTGAACGATTATTTTCTGTGCTAGGCTGTCTGATGTCGTCCATTTTTCCAGTTTTCTTTCGTGCGATATCGTAGCTTCCGGCGTCATATTTGCTCCAGGCACCGGTTTCACAGACGTTCCATTTACGATCTCCATCGCACCACCCACGGAAATAAGTACGCGCACCTCGAATTTCCATAATGCCTAATTTTCTATCCCCGTTAACTTTTCGACTCTCGTGAGCTCTCTGTCTGGCATGGTTCTTTCGCACTATTGCACGTGGCTGGCTAACCTCACGGACACACGCGATTTTTCGATCGCGATATTTCGATGAAAATGCTCTACACTCACGAAAAATATTACTTGAATTCGCTACTCTGGGCCCATAACCTGTTGTTGGAAGGTTTCCAGAAGCAGGATGGCATGGTTCGAGTAATAAAACGGTGGGTAAGAAAACGAAGTGTGTGTAGTTTATTCAAAAGCTCTCTCGCGAGTAAAAGCACACGGAGAAGACGGAAGTAACGCAATTCATGCGTTTTACAAGGATAGACTCTGTGATACAATCAAGATGAGATAACTCAGTCTTATCGACCCGCCCTCTACCAGCATGTGGACCCAACCAGGGATTTAATTACCATCCTCAACAACGCCGAAATTGCAAGTAGCACCATAACTTAAGAATCTTGCCACTCACGCCACATATATGCTTGAAATTCGGAGGAGTCTCGATTGCCGTAAGGATACTCGAACTGCAAGTGGCGCCAGAACTTTCGAATCCTGCCACCATGACCCCATCCTGACTACGATTTTTCATCGAACGCGATTCTAATAGGGATACCTGTTTTGAGAAAACCACACTAAATCCTGATCGGGATTTGTTTGGAAGTTGGGAGTCCCTTAGAAATTTCTGCACGGGCTATTCTCCATACCTCACCGATTTTGTCATTCTGATGTGACTGGCATGACGCTCCGTATCTTTAAACGCATCACCTCTCAAACTTATCCGAGACTCGCGATGCGTCGATGTACATTATTGACCCAAAATCGGCATCCAAATTTTCTGTGAAGTCTATGGATGAACATCGATAAAATTTTGATAATTAAAGTGGAATTCTGGCCAGAACAGAGTCCGGGTGATATATTCATACTTCGAAATAATAAATTATAATGAAGAAATCAAAATTACTATTTGTCGTATATGAATAATGGTTGACTTACTGATGGAAAGTATTTTTTTCTTAAATTGAATACTACTACCCGCTGTTTTGCAAAAAAATATCATCAAAGCTTCATCCTTGCCACAAATCGACGTTGACTGTCAAAATATTGACATTCAACGATGTCAATATTGACATTCAACGATGAATGAGCTGGTGACGGAGAAAGTTTGAGTCTTTGAGCCGATGGTAGGATGCTTCCCCTTAAAAAAGGCTAGAAGACCTTCTCTCACTTGAAAAACGATTCTGATGGAGCTATTTCTCTCGTACTCATGCGACCTTCATCCATATTTAGCCGACTTTTGAATCAAGGCTAAGTACCACGCACGATGGAATTTGCACGAAAATCAAAGAAACAGATTGATATCCGTGCTTCTTGAGGTATCAACGTACCGACACTTTTTCATTGCGACTTTTCCTTTTATAACACGCGTATGGAACCGTCATAACCGAGACTTCCCAAGCGATTTCGCGATTTCGTCGATCAACACGACGCACAACCCCGCACCGACTGTCAAAACATCGCGCGACACGCGATGTACGAATTAGCGCACAAACCGGCGTTACACGGGATTGATATCCGTGTTTTTCTTGAAATTATCTCACTGACTCTTTTCAAATGATATAGATCCTTTCCCCGTATTACGCATAATGTGTAACTAACCGATTTCTCTGGCTAACGTGACAGACATATAACCGCAATCAACTGTCAAACTCATCGCGCGACTCGCGATGTGCGAAGTCGCACACACGTGAGGTCTGAAGTCGCGCTCGCGTCTGGCAAACCGACCAATCACAGCACGAATAAAACGGCTTCAGTCCGAACATAGCAATTTCGTGACACACCAACTTTTGATGCGGGGATCGGTTTGGTCAATCCTGAGAAAAAATTTTCTTTTCTGTTTTTTACATATTTTACTTTTTCTCAATAACCAATGTAGATAGAGATCTAAAACTTGCAGGATCTTATTATTTTATTAGTACCTTCTTATACTCTAAGTATCATTTAAAAACGTTTCGGGGGCAGATTCACCATGCTTATACCCCTAGGGCCTTTCGAAGAAATTACATAAAAATGTGGGGAAATTTTGAAGATTTGAAGACATTGCACACAAATCTAAGGAATTTTTGAAGATTTGAAGAAATTACATACAAATCTGGGGATATTTTGAAGATTTGCAGAAATCGCATACAAATCTTAGGAAATTTCGAAGATTTCAAGAAATTACATAAAAATCGGAGAAAATATTGAAGATTTCAGGAACTTACCTGAAAATCTGTAGAAATTTCGAAGATTTCTGAAGAAATAACATAAAAATCTGACATTAGCAAATTTTGAAGATTTTCAGAAATTGCATAGAAATCCGAAGATATTTTGAAGATTTGAAAGAATTACATAAAAATCTGAAGAAATTTGGACGATTGAAAGAAATTACACAAAAATCTAAGGAGATTTTGAGGATTTGAAGAAATTGAGGACAATTCTGAAGATTTGAAGATTATCACAATTTTTTTACACGTATCTTTCCTTATCTTATAATCACAATTCATTGGGCGATACATTTTTGTTCTACTTCTTCTACAAGTCGTGCAAGAATATTAGCAACGATTCCCTGATTGTAACAAAAAAAACCTTGAAATCGTCATCAGTTTATCCTATAACAACTCTTACGCTTTAAAGGAGCAATACATTTTCGAAAAGTAATGTTGAAGAAAACTTGCATATAATATCTAATTTTTCCACCTTCGTGAATATTAAACGGTATTTCTTTTGGTGAAAGGAGGAATCGGCTGCGATTCGGCCAGTGGTTCCAAATACAATTGGACAATTTGTATAACGTTTCGATCCTTATTCGGATCCTCTTCAGATTTATTATTTCTTTTGAAATTGGCATCTTTTTATTAACTTGATATTTTCTTAAAAGAAAATAGTTTTTTTTACAAAAAATGGGGATGTAGAACATGGAACTGTTAAGCTTTACGAAACGAAAATTGTTAACTGACTCCTGTCCTCATGAAAAATCACAAATTATGGAATTTTCAAAAAAAAAGTACTATATTCAGTAATAAGTTGTAACATTTTACCGGAAACTGAAGAAAAAAAAGTTAAATTCACTGTAAATTTAACTTCAACCTTAAATAACTTCTGAAGGGATAAGTTTATCGAAAAATCATAGGAAAACTTTTTTGTAGAGCGTTCAATTCCCCACAGGAACTCTTATCGCACATTTCGGTACATTGACTTGAAGCGAGGCATAAAATTTTAAAAGTTTAAAGAAATTTTATCCCGTGTTATTTAAATGGACAATAGAAATTCGCGATGAGAGACCTCTGAATATGAAAATTAGGAGCTCAGCTTTTCACAGGCATCTTTTTTTACCTCGCCAAAAGTATTTAATAACGGATTTCAATCTAAAAAAAACTATCGCTTTTTTTGAATCAATCTAATGTAGAACTACATTTGCAGCAAAGGATTTCTAAAAAATCCCAAAATTCATGGAGGTATAACGATTTTTTTTTATTTTGTCAGTATGGTACATAATATATAGTTTTTTAACAATGCTCAAACTTCGAGAAGATCTGACGTGGTTTTTTTCATCGAGTATTGAAAAATTTCGAAAAACTTTTACATTCCTCGACACACATTATTCTCGATATTGCTGTAAATGTCTGTTGACAAAATATTTAGATCAATAATTAGACCACCAATGCGAATTTGATAATTCTTGATAGGAAATTTAATAAAACTAGGTCACGCGCGCGCTACGCGCGAAGACAGAGAGGTTAAAGAGGAGTCAAGAGGAGCCGATACGAAAGCTTAGTGCATTGGACAAAAAAAAAGAAACCTGTACTGGAGAAAGCGTACTCGCTGAAAGGGGCATGTATGGACGGGGTTTGGGGATGGGGAATGAGAGAAGCGTGGTTGATTGTTGGCTGTTACAGGAAGAAGGGAGAGGGGAAGGGAGGATGTAAGACCAATGCGAGCAAAAGAAAGGCTTGGGGAGCCGTAGGATAAAATTTGTGCTCGAACATTTGTCGGTATAAAGTTTAAAAGTAACGCAGAAATGTAAAAAATAAAAACAGGAAAGGGTATTGGAATATTTAATTATACACTACCGGCGGAAAGTTTCCAGACAAAACTTGAAAAAAGGTCTCGAACGTTTTTTGATGCCATTTCGTCGGAAGTCAACGTAATCTAATTCAACAAGCGGCATTTTAAAGGGGACGAATTCGACTTCATTTCCTATATTTTTAATTATTTTTACAATTTTTTTATCGATTTGGACTCAATTTTGAAAACAACTTTTTTTCGTCTTTTTTTCTCCTCTCTTCAGGTGCGCGCATTTTCTAGAGGAAACTTTTTGAATATATTTTTAGGATCGGATTCCTAAAGGGGAAAGTTTGAGCTTCAATTTGCTTTTTTAAAAAACTTTGAGCGATTTTTTTTGCCAAAGTTATTCCGTTTATTGTGAAAAAGAAGAAATTTGAAAAATCCCGTATAACACGAAAACAAAGAGGATTCATGAAAAACTTCAAGAGAGCAAAAAGTTGCGTCTGTCTTTTTTGAGTTCAGAGGAATTTTTTCAGATTTTTTTTCCAATATTTTTTGTTCTCATGTTGAGGCTGGAAAAAAAATTTGGGAAAAAATTTTGAAAAAAAATTCCAATCTGTTGAAAATAGTAAAATAAAGTATTTTCCCCTGCTGAAATTGTTTCAATAATCCCATAGTTCTCGAGCTATGATAATTCAATGATCTAAGCTCCGACTCAGAAAATAAGAAAAAAAAAATTTTGAAAAAAAATCTGAAAAAATTCCTCTGGACTCACCGAAAAAAACGCAACTTTTCGCTTCCTTGAAGTTTTTCATGAATCCTCTTTGTTTTCATGTTATACGGGATGTTTCAAATTTCCTCTTTTTGAACAATAAACGGAATAACATAGGAAAAAAAAACGCTCAAAGTTTTTTAAAAAAGCGAATTGAAGCTCAATCTTTCCCCTTTCTGAATTGGGTCTTCTCATGAATTTTAAAAATGGTAAAAATTACTTATTTTCCATAATATGACGATAGTAGGAACGTTTCCAAACGTTTTCATGTAGAAAAATTAATTATGATACTAAATAATAAGACTTTAAAAATGACGAAAATTTAAATTTCATCACGTGATATCGAAACGCCACGCCATTGGTTTGACGTCACGATGTTGTTGCCGAACTCGCGGTTTTTTTGTTTACACGCTCAGCGTATGTATTTGCAGAAGCCCACAGAGTCCATTTTCGATTTTTACATTTATATAAAATGGCAAATCGACTTGAACCTGGTTTTTCAAAAGCTGATTCTCAAAACTTGCCAAAAATTGATATGTTTATGGTGTGCGAATTTATTCGTGGTAGTGACAAGTTTAATGCTGCAGAAATTCGAAATGCAAAGGCTGCAATGTAAGTAACCTCTAATCTTATGCATAGATTCATAACTTGTACTTTTTAGCTTATTGGACAAACACATAAAATTGGTAGAAAAACAATGTATATTAAATGATTCTATTTATTAGGTCAACTCATGAATGCTATGGCGATCAAGCCATAGGTTATGTCTGTCTTCGAAGGGACCGACACATTTGTACAGTCAAATGCAGAGTGTGTCCTGAGCATCGAGTTAGAAATCAAGGATATTCTGTCACTCTAACTGTGGACGAAGAAAAGGAAAAGATTGTTAACGTGGAATGTCATGATTGTGCAGCAGCCTGTGGTAAGTAGCATTATCTATACGAAGAGACTAAAGTCTTCGATTCATCATGGAAACTCTCATTTATGAGAAAGAAATGAGACTTGTTAGCTGCGTAGCAATGAAAATGCTATCGATATGAAAGTTCCTGATTTCTTTTTTGTTTTAAAGAGCTTCTTGGGGGATTTTTTGCTGGGATTTTCTTTTCCGCTGGGATTTTCTGCCTCCGCTGGGATCATAAACTCCAATATAGATTATGATTTTTGTTTGTATGTCTCAGCGGAGGAAAAAAATCCTGAACTTCATGACTGATAGTGAAATTCGCAGCAAACAAAATGCTATCAGTATTAAAGTTTGTGATTTTTTTTGGTTACGAAGCACTTTAACTGAAAAATTAACTTTAAGATTAACTTCTTGACAGAAAGTTTCAACGTAGGCAAAAAAAACAGAAATTTCATTAC
Source organism: Alloplasta piceator (assembly GCA_946863875.1). Classification (NCBI taxonomy): domain Eukaryota; kingdom Metazoa; phylum Arthropoda; class Insecta; order Hymenoptera; family Ichneumonidae; genus Alloplasta; species Alloplasta piceator. The sequence goes on from OX333074.1 coordinate 29,345,426, forward strand.
GGATAGTTTATTTGCTGTGCAATGAACTGCGAATTTCACTATCAGTCATGACGTTGAGGATTTTTTGCCTCCGCTGAGACATACAAACAAAAATCATAATCTATATTGGAGCTTATGATCCCAGCGGAGGCAAAAAATCTCAGCGGAGGCAAAAAAATCGCAGCAAAAAATCCCAGCGGAGGCAAAAAATCCTGAAAAATATTAGTGATAGTTTATTACGCAAGCAAGATATGGATATGAATATTGAGGCTGATGCTTGATTAAATAATAAAATATATTTCATTTCCTACAGGTGGTTGCAAACATGCTATTGCATTTTTAATGTGGATTCACCGTCGGTCAGAACACCCATCGGTCACCGAAATAGAATGCTACTGGCGTCGATCCGCATTAGCATCAGTCGGCACTGCGAAAAAATATATTCAATGCCACGAGATGATACCAGCTTCTTCTATTGCTGGATCTATACCGAGTAATTCTACATTTTTACAAGCCCTTGTCAAAACCGCAGAAGAGAAACAGTTGGATAGTCAACTTTCACGACATCATTTTGAACTGAAAAATCGTAAAGTCGTGTCATTGTCGATTCATCAACTGCTTATGAAATTTATCGAGAACGATGGAAAGTCAGCAGATGATTTTATTGCATTTGCAACAAAAGAAATGACACAGGATTTGTGTTGTATCGGGGAGAAAAGTACTCGTGGACAGAGTGATACACTTTTCTGGCATGAACTTCGATATGGAAGGATAACAGCACCTAAAATATACGAATCTGCTCACTGTAAAACAAAAGATGGGTCGTTTATCGAACAAGTGATTGGAGCGGCCAAAGTTTTTGATACTAAACAAATGCAACGAGGAAAGTTATTGGAATCTGCTGTGTTACAAGAAGCTTCAAAGGAAACAGGATTAGTATTCCGAAATTGTGGTCTGCAGTTGGTGCCAACATTCCCAATATTAGGTGCTTCTCCAGATGCCATCGGTGACGACTTTATTGTGGAAGTAAAGTGTCCATCAACGGCGAAAACATTCGAAACATTTTTACCCCACGGCAGAATCAACGAAAAATGCAAGGCCCAAATGCATTTGCAAATGTTTGTAACCGGCAAACGCACGGGCATTTTCTGCGTGGCAGATCCGGATTTCGAAAACACGCAGAAAATTACTGTCCTTTGGGAAAGCTTCGATGAAAAATACATCAATAAAATAATCGAGAAGGCTACCACACTTTGGAAAGAATGTATTTTCACAAAAATGTTCAACAACTTGTGGAATTGAAAATATTATTATATTTAAATTCAATTACAATACTTTTTTACATGAATTTATCCATCATACATGTCGATTAAACAATAAATATCATTATCTGTAGAACAGATTTTTCATTGTACGCATGAATTAAATCTATGTTTTTATGATTGGCGACTGTATATTTATAAGAGCTGCAGCGATAATTATAACAGAATCGATTGCGGACAAAGAGTTGTGAGGTAGGCAAGCATGGGGTACTAACATTCTAAACTTTCTTAATCGGCCAATAACTCGTTCAATATGTATACGCAAGCTTGCGATACGTTTTGTTTCAAGTACTTCGGTTTTTGTCGGCTTTACATTGGATGATACACTTGGCGGACGAATAAGTGTACACTTTTTCTTGTTCAAAAGGACCTGAATTTGTTTGAATCCACGATCAGCCATAACCCCACAATTTTCTGGTAAAACATCCAAGAAACCACACAGTTCTATAATTAATGTGTCCGTTATTCTACCACCAAATCCTGTGGATATATAGTTAATAAAACCATCGGGTGTGGATGATATTAGATATTTCAAAGTATTGGCTCTTTTATATTCTGACCACTTTAATGCTTGATGAACGCTATTTGATGGCTTTTCAATTTGTATTTCAAAACAATCTATAATAGATTGTACGTGGCAGTAATTGGCGCGAAAAGGAATCGGTAAACTTTTTTTAATACTGTTTTGCGATGGAAAGTAGATTAATGGTTTCAACATGTGAGCTAATTTTGGCACAGAACTATGAAATATTTTACTAGCTTGACTGGTCGATATCTCAAATTGCTCGCCTAATCTCTTAAACGTATCATCCAATTTAATTTTCATTAATGTTAATTTGATGTCATCAGCACGAATTTTCGTGTGAACATGCAGAAGATCGATTATCCAATTCCATTCTCTTGGAATTCCAATGTAGTTCTTTGAGTGAGTACTTATGAAATAATTCGTAAGCACTAAAGCATCAACTTGCATTTGTTCTGTTTTATTTTTTTCAAATTCTCTTTCTTCTGCGGAAAGTGGCTCCCAATCACTCGAAGTTGTAGGGGCGAGCATGGATACAACAGTTGAGACAGTATCACTGCTAGATTGTTTGGCTTGGCCAGAAACTTTAATCGGTGAATTCATTGCGTCTTCTGTTTTAATCTTCTTTGGCGAACAAATTGCATCACTCGTACTCACTTTTATATTACATGAAACTGATTTACTGCGAACATTGTGTGAACGTGGCATATCAACTTGCACCCCTTTGTGCTTGCAGGTTCCCTTACTTATAATTTTCACGTTTGATACCTTCGGTTGTAAAATAGATTCCGAAGCAATCGAAACGTCGTGGATATCCAAGCTCGGAGATTCCTAAATACACATATATACATATGAATATTATAAATTTATAATAATATTATTTTCACAAGCCTACAATGGAAGGACTAGTTTCAAAATCATTTCACTTACGGTCGTAATATCGAGTGGAACATTTTCTTTGCTGGCAGCATCGGAGAATGATGAACAACCTGGTGTCGCGAGAAGATCGGCGACATCTGCTTTACGTCGTCTTTTCTCCGACGTCGAGCGAGAAAAATCCGATGTCGATCTTTTACGATTTGGTTGACAATCAAAAATGTGTGGCACAACGTCACTTTTCATTTTTATAGGACCACCCATCAAACTGAAGCGAACGTAATTTTCCATGTCTTCTTTTAACTGGAAAGCAATTTATAGGTTAGGTTAGCCGGAAACGCTTGAGAAAAAAAGAAAGTATCAATTTGAATGGAAATAAAATTGAATTTAAGTAAAAAATTACATTGCACTTACATTAAAATGATCTTGGCAGCAAAAATAATTTGATTTTGTTGGTTTATCTGGACGGCGTGCCATCGTAAACCACAGTTTTCGTTTTTTTTCATCGCTTGGAACTACGACAAATATTTTACTCGGCGCACTTTTCGTTGTATTTTTACACATTGGCACGAAACACCACCGATAACTTGTTGTGGATGCCATATTATCAATTTTTAATGTTAAAATAGTTTGAAAAAAAATTTTCGCATACTTTGCGGCCCTTTAACACGCTCGGGAACAAGATCGTGACGTCACACTCGCGTTCGGGGAAGATCGGCTTTTTCCGGTACGTTTGAACAATTCGTCAAACGTGTGGATTTTTAAATTGCTCTAACTTTGCAAATATCGAATATTTTTTTTCGCAAAAAAAATTTAGTATAGAAATCCATATCTTCCCAATCGAATGGTCACAGTTTTAAAAAATGTGAGAAAACCCAATTCGATCCTAAAAATTTATTTAAAAAATTTCCTCTGGAAAATGCGCGCACTTGAAGAGAGAGGAAAAAAAGACGAAAAAAAATTATTTTCAAAATTGAGTCCAAATCGAAAAACAAATTGTAAAAATAATTAAGAATACAGAAAATGAAGCCGAATTCGTCCCCTTTAAAATGCCGCTTGTTGAATTAGATTACGTTGACTTCCGACGAAATGGCATCAAAAAACGTTCGAGACCTTTTTTCAAGTTTTGTCCGGAAACTTTCCGCCGGTAGTGTATGTTCACGTGATTAGTTTTTTTTTGCAAAAGTCAAAGATATTTGAGGATATGTAAGAGTCAATATGTAAGGGTGTGTGTGAAGAAGGGAGGAAAAGGTCCCAAGGAGGGGATGAAAGGAGACTGTTGAGTTAATTATATAGAGTGTATGAATCAATTTCAAGGGGGGCTATTTGTGGAGAAGGAAACGCGAAAGTGATTGACAGATGATTGAGGTTTGAAGTGGATAAAAGGTCATATGTATGAGGAAGGTTGATACTGATGTGTTTGTCAAAATAAGCTTCTCAAAATAAGTTGTACAAATAAGATTTTATTATTCGAAGTAAGAGATATATATGTGATAACGATGTGGTATGAGTCATAGACATAAAGTATGGACTACGCGATCCGCACTGGAAGCCATTGCCTAAAGTGTCCGCCAGGGTGGACAAAGAGAGAACGAAACGGTGGCCATAGCTATCTCTTTCTGTCTCCCTCATTGGCTACTGTTAGAAAGAGACAAAACTTGGCCCCCGTTCGTCGTTATCTCTTCCTCTCGGGTGACGGTCTATGCGTAGTCCATACTTTATGTCTATGGTGTGAGTTAACATGCAAAGGTATGAGTGGCGAGAACAGGGAAAAGAGGTTAAAAGGCAAGGTGGCGAGAGCTAGGTTAACATTATATGGGGAATCAAGAGAAAGCAATAAAAGAGTAGAAGAACGGATAGAAGAAATCCACGAGAGAGCGATAGGAGGAGAAAGAACGAATATGTTGGGAGGGAAACCAACAAAAAGAAATATGTGCGTTTTTAGGGAATGTGATGCAAAAAAAGGGGAGAGCGAAAATGATAAACGAATGGGCAGTGGAATTGAAGGAATATGAAAAGAATTGTTAAGCAGAAGCGATGCAGAGTATAAATGATATGGCCATAAGCAAGAAAATATATGTTGTAAGAAATAAGTTTGTAAAAAACTTTTTAAAAAGTTATGCAGATAAAACTTCATTGATTGATTGATCTAAAAGGTTTGTTTTAATGGAATTATCGATAGAGATACTCAATCAAGCGCAAAATAATTTATTCTTATTCTATAAATCTATTTTTTTCCGAAGTTCAGAATGAGACAACGAAAAATACATTGTTCCCTAGAGGAAGAGGAAAATTTTTATCGTATTCGCTTAGCGAGAAATATTGAAAATCGACGACGTTACCAAGCAGCGCAACCAGAAAAGGGGAGTCATTTGCATAATAATAGCGAAATGCTTTTCAGATGTATAAACGAAAAAAATGTTGCTCGGTAACGTTTGTATTGTGTTTTTTATCTTTCCTGACACCGCTTCAGGAACAGTGATATAGTTAATGTTGCGTCCATAACTCGCTAGATGGTATTGGCCACTGACAAAATCAAAAAGGTGGTTAACGCGATCTATTCGCTCTGTGCACACCTACACACACTCGCCAAAGTGAGAATGTATAGTCTTGTATATTTATACTGTTGGTAACGACTACACATTCTCACTTTGGGACTGTGTGTAGGTGTGCACGGAGCGAATAGCGAGTTATTACTGAAGCAAAAATCATAAAATTAATGTGAAAATGACTCTTTATAATATATTATGTACTTATATGCATTCATATACACATGGGGGTCAGAATTTCTCTCAGCTAATCATTAAGACATATTTTTTTCTCGTTGTATTTTTTTGTACGAGTATCCTGGAAGCTTGTCGCGCGCGTGAGCTAGTTCAATATAAACCAGTGGTACTCAGTGGTAGCTATGAAGCAGTAGCGCTGCTATTGCTTCAGTGCTGCGCAGTAGCCCTCTACTGTTTTGTAGCTGAAAAAATGATGAATATTCAAAAAATCCATATCTTGGAATCTATAGACAGTTGTTGAATTTAAATCAAAACTTTTCTTACGTCAGATTAATTGAAATTTTGAGAAAATTACAATATATTTTTTTTAAAATTTAATTATGCAAATGATGAGAGCAAATCATCGTTTTTTCATTTGCAGTATTTTTTTAAGGACGAGCCAATTTTACTTAGGAAAGGTCCTATAATAATGCTGGCTACAACCGGTAGTTTCAGAGATACGAATTTTATTCATGCATAAATTATATAAAAAATGTCCAATATTAGAAAAATCATATCTCGGAACATATAAGAAGTAGCTAAAATACCTATAGAACTTTTCTTATGTTAAATTGGATTTAGTTTTAGAAAAAAAATATAGAATTGAGAAAAAAACGAAAACAAAAATATTTATTCGGTGATGACTCTGCTCATCCCACTCGGTAAATTTTTCCATCTACGGAAAATGACAAACTTTCCGAAGAAAAAAAAAGAATTTTTGTTACGGTGCTCGCCTTCAAAACACAGATTTTTGAATTTAAACTTATTTTTATGGGGTAGATACTACCCCTAGGGTAAGACTAATATTTTTTTCAGAAAATTTGGACTTTTTCACGTGGGATAATATTTTTTATTAATTTCTTTTAGTGGACCGTAAGGGCCGAGCAAGGAAGTAACAAAGTCAACTTTCCTCAACATGGAAATACAAAGGAATCGAAATTCTGACCCGTTTAGAGATGTACGCCGAAACAATAAAACTCGCTCTAGCGGAACGGAGGACAAACGCTCTTATATCGAGGAGGTACTGTAATTACATATTATGCTTGTGGTAATATTAAAATACTCGTGCATCCTATTATCCATTCAGTTCTGATTTCAAAAAAAGATTTTTTTAAATATTTTGTGGATTAAGCAGGAATTTATATATGAGAGTGAAGATTATCATTGACGATATTTGCAAGAGTCCCCACTATGCGGCGGATATCGTTCGACGTGGCACATGGTGTGAGAGCGCCGGTGTGAGAGCGGACACGGCTCCCGACTAGTGTGAGATGCGCATTGCACGCACGGACGACATTTGCGCAACTTCGATTTTTACAAGTGTCTAGCGGTGCCAGTCCCGCCGCTCTTGCATAAATCGAGATCGTACTGTAAATATCTTATTTTTACATTTCATATTCGAAATTTTTTTAACCGTTTTTTCAAATATCTCTCTTTCATTCACTATACATGTGTATAAAAATATTAATTGCATATCTTTTTTAACAGTGTACCGATGAAGATACAATTTACAGATATCGTACATTAAATGAAAATTAATATACTTTGTACTGTAAATTTATAGATGTTGCATAATAATCATTTACCAGACATTGATATGAGAGAACTTGTTCATTAACATGAGATTTAATAAACAAATACGTAAAATTTAATGAATTATTTTGATAAATGCTGCCATTAACTTTTACAAATCCATATAGCTGATCATTTTCTAATTGAAAAAAAAAATTCCTGAAAATTTCAGTATTGATTTTACTGTAACTATTTTACTGAAATTTTTTTTACAAAAATTTTTTTTTGTAAGGATTATCGATAAGACGTTAAAAAGTAATTTTTTCGTAAGTTTTTAATCATCGCTTTTTTTTTTAATAAAAAAGTTTCTGTCGTTATGTTCAAATATGTTCCTTTCGGGTTTCACTCGTGAATTTTTCACAGAAAACTCTTTTCTTCCTCATGTTTACACGGTGAAATTTTCAAATTGCTACTCCATTTTGTGCAACATAGGCAGAAAAAAACATAAATAATAAGAATCATCGAAATCAACAATGAAGTCATTTTTGCATTGCAGACCGCCATATCTGATGTGCCATTTTTGTTTAAAATATAAACTTCAGACTCGAAATCAGTGAACCCTCAAATCACCCAACACCAAGTTGCATTCAAATCGAGTCGGTTTGCATCGTAGTCCGCCATATTAGATGCGTTATTTTACATTTCAGAATTTGTACTTTAGATTTGTGATCAGCGATCGCCGAAACTCTCAAATACCGAGTTTTTATAACAATAAAGTCATTTATTATGCATTTTATGCATTTGCTATGCATCTATGCATTTTAATCTACCATTTGCGATTCGTCATATTCAATTTTATAAAGTTGACAGTAGATAAAATGGGCCGGTTCTGGATCAAGATCCCTACCCCGACATTTACGCGTCGTGAGTGGGTGGCTCGCGGGTGGTCAGTGGGTGGTAGGTGGGCGGCTTAGGAGGGGGGGAGGGGGGGGGATTTTTTCGTCCACACATCTTGCGTGTATATGCGTGTGCATGTGTGTGTGTGTGTGTGTGTGTGTGTGTGTGTGTGTGTGTTGCGCACAGGAGGTGGTGGGTGGTAAGTGGGCAGGTGCATCGCAGGCGGCAGGTAGTGAAGGGGGGGAGGGGAGGATTTCGAGATTTTCTGTCAGCATGTCTTGCGTGTACGTGCGGGTACGTGCGTGCATACGTGCGTGCGTGCGTGCGTTAGGGAGGGGGGGGGGGATTGTCGATGCCCGAGAAGAAAGCATTAGGCGTCGTCGCTGGCGTTGACTCATGCTCTCTCTCTCTCACCCTCTCTCTCGCGCACTCTTTGTCGCCCGCGCTTGTCTATGATTTTTTGAAGAAAGCATTAGGCGTCGTCACTGGCGTTGACTCATGCTCTCTCTCTCACCCTCTCTCTCTCTCTCGCACGCGAACTCTTTGTCGCCCGCGCTCTCACGCGCCGAGTGTCAAGTATCAAATTTACGATGTATACAACTCTGTATCCAAACATGATCCAAATTTTTTCGTCGCGACGCATATTATCGACACATAGCTGCATAGACGATCATCGCAATTCACAATTTTCGAGTTTTTTCAAGCAATTCTTCGGCAACGTTATTTCTCTCTCTCTCTCTCTCTCTTTCTCTTTATCTCTCTGTCCTCTCTTTCACTTGTTCTCCGTATTTCGTACGTCAGTGTATTCTAAGCTATGAGATTGCTAATGATTTAGACTTTTTGTAGTTCAAGCATGATTTTTGGGGAAAATGTGAAATCAAATATTTTTGGTGAAAGGCCCATTGATATTCACTATTTTATTTGTTATCAATATCCCTAGATGGCATTCAAATGGAAAAAAGTTTTATCATGATAGATTGATATCTAGATATTTCAAAGCTATGATGATTTAATTATTTCAGCAAAAATTTCTATCGTGTTCTGCCTGCGGGTCCACTGATATTAGTGGTATATACAAATTCGATGGTTGATATAAAAATTGGGAAAACTTGTTTTTTCATGAAGCAATTGGATTTTTAGAAAATTTATTATTTTTTCTCACCAAAGGTCTAAGCATGTTAATGTAATTTTTTTCTTATCTTCTGCGAATAATATAATAGTTTACTTTGAAATTAAAATCATGAACAATACAATCTTTTTTTATACTGTCTTTTCAAGTTTTTTAAAATAATTTTCATAACTTCACGTAAGACTCCTATGCGAGCCGCAGAGGATGAGAAAGCATAAGTAATCATCACTTCCAAGGGCCCTCGTTCAGAAAAAAATATATATATATTGTATTATTCAGAAAAATCTTGGATGTCTTAGCTTATTTTCACGAAATTTTAATGTCGTCGGCACATTATGAGAAAAATCAATTATATTTATATCTTTGGGTCTATGGTCAGAAACAAATATTAGAATTTCTCAAAAATGTGAATTGTCATAATTTTGAGGAGGGTTACTTTTCTCAAATATGAATACATTTTTATGTAATTATAATAACATTTCCAAGAACCATAGGCTTACAGATAGGAAAATAAAAATTCTCGTAACGTGGAAACATCCGAATGAATAACAACATTTTAACTAACAATTTTTGTTCCGCACAATCCGTAGATTACATGGAAATCCGTGAAAAATATACATCATGGAGGAGCCAGCCCACTTATTCGATTTCTTTTTAAAGTTTTTTAAATAACTGCTTATAGCTTTGCATAAAATTTATGTTACATCCACAGAATATGAGCAAAGTAAGTAATTCTCACATCGACAACTCCAGATAAATATAAAATTAAAACAAAAATCACGGTTATTGTGAGTATGAAAGATCTGATTTTTTCATGATATTGGGAACCTAAGGAGAGGTATGACTTAATTCTGACGTCAGCAATATGGCGACGTAAGTAAATAGCTCGCTCACGACTCGCATGTGACAGCGTGGTGTAGAGAGAGAGAGAGAGAGAGAGAGAGAGAGAGAGAGAGATTTGTCGTCGATTATTCTCAGCTCATTACAGATTATGCTACTCACTACCGGACGCAAATGCAGTAAACGAGTAAAGCAACTTTTGACCCGAACCTAAAAAAAAAAAAAACCACATTCTGCATCCAAACTCCGAACTCTATATCTATATTATTGTTACGTGGACAATCTCAAC